>CM046297.1:23064665-23395509 GCA_025267735.1 Mactra quadrangularis | reverse complement strand
ATCGGGCCCAATTGCGCCTCAGTCGCTTCCTATGGTCCAGACGAGTCCAGAAATGTGCCACTTCCGGTACCTGAGGCCCTTCCGGGGGCCAGCGGGACCGTTTTCGCGTCCGTATAGGGTGCCGCCTAGGGTTAGGCGCGACTATGGTAAATTGCTGTTTTTGGCCACGATTGCCGGTTTATGCCCGAAATTTCGCCCAAATACGTCTATGCGGATGCCCTCAGGCCCATTGAGGCCCAAAACGGGGTGAAAAATTTTCCACGAAAAATCGACTTTTTCCCTGATGTATACATCATGCGTTTTTTCTGCTCGAAAAACTTTTTCTCTGGGATCGGGCCCAATTGGGCCTCAGTCGCTTCCTATGGTCCAGACGAGTCCAGAAATGTGCCACTTCCGGTACCTGAGGCCCTTCCGGGGGCCAGCGGGACCGTTTTCGCGTCCGTATAGGGTGCCGCCTAGGGTTAGGCGCGACTATGGTAAATTGCTGTTTTTGGCCACGATTGCCGGTTTATGCCCGAAATTTCGCCCAAATACGTCTATGCGGATGCCCTCAGGCCCATTGAGGCCCAAAACGGGGTGAAAAATTTTCCACGAAAAATCGACTTTTTCCCTGATGTATACATCATGCGTTTTTTCTGCTCGAAAAACTTTTTCTCTGGGATCGGGCCCAATTGCGCCTCAGTCGCTTCCTATGGTCCAGACGAGTCCAGAAATGTGCCACTTCCGGTACCTGAGGCCCTTCCGGGGGCCAGCGGGACCGTTTTCGCGTCCGTATAGGGTGCCGCCTAGGGTTAGGCGCGACTATGGTAAATTGCTGTTTTTGCCCACGATTGCCGGTTTATGCCCGAAATTTCGCCCAAATACGTCTATGCGGATGCCCTCAGGCCCATTGAGGCCCAAAACGGGGTGAAAAATTTTCCACGAAAAATCGACTTTTTCCCTGATGTATACATCATGCGTTTTTTCTGCTCGAAAAACTTTTTCTCTGGGATCGGGCCCAATTGCGCCTCAGTCGCTTCCTATGGTCCAGACGAGTCCAGAAATGTGCCACTTCCGGTACCTGAGGCCCTTCCGGGGCCAGCGGGACCGTTTTCGCGTCCGTATAGGGTGCCGCCTAGGGTTAGGCGCGACTATGGTAAATTGCTGTTTTTGGCCACGATTGCCGGTTTATGCCCGAAATTTCGCCCAAATACGTCTATGCGGATGCCCTCAGGCCCATTGAGGCCCAAAACGGGGTGAAAAATTTTCCACGAAAAATCGACTTTTTCCCTGATGTATACATCATGCGTTTTTTCTGCTCGAAAAACTTTTTCTCTGGGATCGGGCCCAATTGGGCCTAAGTCGCTTCCTATGGTCCAGACGAGTCCAGAAATGTGCCACTTCCGGTACCTGAGGCCCTTACGGGGGCCAGCGGGACCGTTTTCGCGTCCGTATAGGGTGCCGCCTAGGGTTAGGCGCGACTATGGTAAATTGCTGTTTTTGGCCACGATTGCCGGTTTATGCCCGAAATTTCGCCCAAATACGTCTATGCGGATGCCCTCAGGCCCATTGAGGCCCAAAACGGGGTGAAAAATTTTCCACGAAAAATCGACTTTTTCCCTGATGTATACATCATGCGTTTTTTCTGCTCGAAAAACTTTTTCTCTGGGATCGGGCCCAATTGGGCCTAAGTCGCTTCCTATGGTCCAGACGAGTCCGGAAATGTGCCACTTCCGGTACCTGAGGCCCTTACGGGGGCCAGCGGGACCGTTTTCGCGTCCGTATAGGGTGCCGCCTAGGGTTAGGCGCGACTATGGTAAATTGCTGTTTTTGGCCATGATTGCCGGTTTATGCCCGAAATTTCGCCCAAATACGTCTATGCGGATGCCCTCAGGCCCATTGAGGCCCAAAACGGGGTGAAAATTTTTCCACGAAAAATCGACTTTTTCCCTGATGTATACATCATGCGTTTTTTCTGCTCGAAAAACTTTTTCTCTGGGATCGGGCCCAATTGGGCCTCAGTCGCTTCCTATGGTCCAGACGAGTCCAGAAATGTGCCACTTCCGGTACCTGAGGCCCTTCCGGGGGCCAGCGGGACCGTTTTTGCGTCCGTATAGAGTGCCGCCTAGGGTTAGGCGCGACTATGGTAAATTGCTGTTTTTGGCCACGATTGCCGGTTTATGCCCGAAATTTCGCCCAAATACGTCTATGCGGATGCCCTCACGCCCATTGAGGCCCAAAACGGGGTGAAAAATTTTCCACGAAAAATCGACTTTTTCCCTGATGTATACATCATGCGTTTTTTCTGCTCGAATAACTTTTTCTCTGGGATCGGGCCCAATTGCGCCTCAGTCGCTTCCTATGGTCCAGACGAGTCCAGAAATGTGCCACTTCCGGTACCTGAGGCGCTTCCGGGGGCCAGCGGGACCGTTTTCGCGTCCGTATAGGGTGCCGCCTAGGGTTAGGCGCGACTATGGTAAATTGCTGTTTCTGGCCACGATTGCCGGTTTATGCCCGAAAGTTCGCCCAAATACGTCTATGCGGATGCCCTCACGCCCATTGAGGCCCAAAACGGGGTGAAAAATTTTCCACGAAAAATCGACTTTTTACCTGATGTATATACATCATGCTTTTTTTCTGCTCGAAAAACTTTTTCTCTGGGATCGGGCCCAATTGGGCCTAAGTCGCTTCCTATGGTCCAGACGAGTCCAGAAATGTGCCACTTCCGGTACCTGAGGCCCTTCCGGGGGCCAGCGGGACCGTTTTCGCGTCCGTATAGGGTGCCGCCTAGGGTTAGGCGCGACTATGGTAAATTGCTGTTTTTGGCCACGATTGCCGGTTTATGCCCGAAATTTCGCCCAAATACGTCTATGCGGATGCCCTCAGGCCCATTGAGGCCCAAAACGGGGTGAAAAATTTTCCACGAAAAATCGACATTTTCCCTGATGTATACATCATGCGTTTTTTCTGCTCGAAAAACTTTTTCTCTGGGATCGGGCCCAATTGGGCCTCAGTCGCTTCCTATGGTCCAGACGAGTCCAGAAATGTGCCACTTCCGGTACCTGAGGCCCTTCCGGGGGCCAGCGGGACCGTTTTCGCGTCCGTATAGGGTGCCGCCTAGGGTTAGGCGCGACTATGGTAAATTGCTGTTTTTGGCCACGATTGCCGGTTTATGCCCGAAAATTTCGCCCAAATACGTCTTTGCGGATGCCCTCAGGCCCATTGAGGCCCAAAACGGGGTGAAAAATTTTCCACGAAAAATCGACTTTTTGATCGGTTTTGGAAGAGAAACTCTTTGCCCCGTTTTTGGCCTCAATGGGCCTGAATGGGCCCAAGGACTACCGCAGAGGCGTATTTGGGCGAAATTTCGGGCAAAAACCAGCAATCGTGTCCAAAAACGGCAACTTACTCATAACCGCACGTACCCTAGGTGGACCATATACGGCCGCGGAAACGGGCCCCCTGGCCCCCGGAAGGGCCTCAGGTACTGGATTCGGCAAATTTCCAGACTGGCCGGGACCATACGCAGCGACTGAGGCCTAATTGGGCCCGGTCCCAGAGAAAATGTTTTTCACCCCGAAAAACACCTGATATATACATCAGGGGAAATTCTGTTTTTGAAAAAAACAATTTTGCACCGTGGTTGGCCTCAATGGACATCCGCGGAGACGTTTTTGGGCGAATTTATGGCATACACCGGCAATCGTGGCAAAGACGGGCCCTGTGCTCCGTAACGACCTCATGTACTGGATACAGCCTGACCTGGACTCTTACCCTGCTTACAAGGCGAGTACTTTCTCCACTAAGTTATCCGGCTGCTTAATATCATTTTCATCATAATGTAAACAGGTAGGTCCTGTGACATGCATTTTCCCCAAATCATCGTCGGTGTTATCATCGACATAATCCTCATCGGTGCCTTTATCATCATCATCATCATCATGATCATCATCATCATCATCATCATCATCATCATCATAGAAATCATCATCATTAAACTCGTCACCATTATCACGACCATATTAATAATCTTCTTCACCATCATTATCTGAAAGGAAAGGACATATTAAAATCATAATTCAAACAAGAGTACAATAATTCTTAATTATATGTTAAAACATTTACACATTTACATATTTAGAACGTCGTTTTAGCTGATCAAAGAGTTTCATTGGTTTGATAATCCAGTAACCTACTTCTTTTACACTACCGTCAAATAGCCATTTCTCAACAGCAGCCTGTTCAAATCTCATTAATACATGTATTTAAACCATCCATCAACAGCCAACAATCAACAATAGCTAAATCAAAACAAACGCCGTTTGTAAACAGTTTCTAGCTTTATTATTTTAAGCGTCCATCTAATCTTACTAGCATTCCGAGGCTATGGTCTTTTAATCAGTGCTCATAAAAAATCTTTCTTGGAGAAACTTAAAGATTTCCCTAAGCGGACGAAAATCGACATTATTGTCGAATCTACGTGGAAATTGGGTGACCAGTCATTACTGGAAATCAATTTCATCGAATTTTATTCGAAATGGAGAGTTCGAATTGCCGCACTAACTCCGCGTCAAGTTTTTATTTTATAAACTTGCAATGCATATTAGCTGTTAGCTTCGATTTAGTAAAACTTTATACAGGTCTATTTTCTTGGCGTAAAGATATTATATAAGCGTGACGCACAAATATAAACATATACACTACTTTTTAGAAGCTATACAAGTTATCAACTTACAGTTGATGGAGTTGACCAAGATTTCAAATTGATTGTTTGTTTGTTTGGTTTTACGCCGTAGCAACACATTGTGTAGGTCATATAACGACAGTCAGTCAATCTACTCTCTGTTCCTGGAAAAGCTAAATATCTGGATTTAGCTGTTAACCAACTACTAAGCGCATACTTTCGTCAGTGACTGACAACTGCCCTACATATTTAAAAATCATCGGTAGGAGGGAGAATGGCCGTAGAAATAATTTTATGACCAAGCACCACAAAAGTAATGCCGCCGGGGAATTAAACCCACGACCTCTCGATCAGTAGACATGCGTGCTACCGACTGAGCAAGCCCGGCGGCCATTTTAGATTGAATGTCAGTCTTTCACACCATGAAGTCAAGTACTCAAAGGCCAATATAGCCTATACTGATTGAGCTTATTTTTACCAATATAGATACAACATACTGTATCATGAAGGATAATTATGCTAATAATGTTGTTTTTGTTCTGAACTAACCGTTGTTGATATGTTAATTGGCCGTGCATGTTTTTTCCAACAATACTGGAGTTCTAAGTGCGGTCAAGGCGGTGTATCATGAAACCGATATCGCCAATATACGAGGAGATGTTTTCGCAATGTTATGAACTTGTGATGTCAACATTATTCCAGGGAAAATTTGTGCACTCAGTACCCTTGTAAGGAACAATCGGCAATTATGTTGAATGTCTGTCCCTTTTTAGAAAAGTCATGAATCAACTAGCTCTGTCTGCATAGTAAGAAAAAGAAACATAGAATCTTGTGATGTGATAAGTGATTACTGCTACTTGCCACAATATTAAGAAAATCTGGTCAGATCAGGTGAATTGTCCGTTATAAGTATGCAAATGTGTTAGAAAAAAGGTGTTAATTTCTAATAAGTAATGAATACGAAAACCATGAGCCAATAGCTACGTATATATTCCACTACAGAACGGGACTAAGACTGACTGGGACCAAGGTAGACATACCACGTGATCTGCAAGTCCAAGAAAATAATTGTCACGTCTGAAATAGAAAATAATAATACAAATATACTGTAATTATCTAATTTCTTTACCTATGGTCATTAAACATAAACGGTGTAATAGAGAAAAGTGTCATTTTTAGATATATTTTTCAATTTAAGTATAAGAAAGATCTAACCATTTCCTACGGCATTTGGTCACGTGGCATGACAACTATCAGGCTTGAAAAATCTTTATTACCCAGAGAGTCTTAACTCCGTACAGTCGGATAAGGGGTGACATTATTGAGATCTTCAAGATAACTCATAGTTTATATGATGTGATGGCTTTTAACTTCATCAAATTCAGGGATGATGATAAATCTCTGAGATCTAGTCAAAGAGGAAATAGTAACAAGTTGTTAATATCTATATTTAGAACTAGAATCTTCATTAAAACTCCTAGTGAACCGCGTTGCTTCTGTGTGGAAAACTTACCAGATTGAATTGTGCTTTCACCTAGTTTGAATAGCTTTAAAACCAGACTTGACACATTTTGGGATAACCAGGAACTGAAATATAATGACTTTAAAACAATTATCTCCGTAACCGGAAACACACTTCAAACTGTTAAAGACTATAATATGGAGTCTGGCGAAGAGGATTAGTTACCCTGAGCTGGAAAAATTCTTAAGTAAGCTTAAGTACGTAAGTATGACCATTACGTAAAACATTTGTTAAAGCTAGTTAAATGTTGAAAGTTAAGTAAGGTTTCTGATGTCTACTTCTAGTATCACTATTCAGTCGACTCTTGTCATTAACTTCCCCGATCATCAAGTCACACACCAACTGTAAACATACGGCGCAGATTGCAGCCACAGCATACAGTGTATGACCCTATAACAGGTACCCATTTACACCTGGGTTAAGTGAAGCAGGTAAACGTTTTGCTCATGGAAATTAGCAGTGCCCCTAGTAGGACACGAACTCAGGACCTCTCGATCCCTAAGAGGAAGTCCTACCACTAGACTACTACTGCACGAGTGTATATAAATAGAAAAAAGTGAATTTCGAATATGTTTACAGAAAATAGTCATGACTGTATTTGAACTCGGAATTGAGTACACCGAGACCGTTTATTTCTGAACAGCCTGACTGTTTTTTGAACTCGGAAATAAAGTTCAACGAGACCGTTTATTTCTGTATAGTCTAAAGATATGTTGCTAATACATGTCTTACTTCGGCTATGAATATTAAACAGTAGAAAAATTAGAATAATTTTGTTGACTAAACAAGTTTCCTATCTCTCCTTATTCCTCGCCAAGGGACACACAGCAAGATCTGTTGTGAATGTAATACCACGTGACATGAATTCAGTTACATATATCTCTTCAAGGAAGCTGTGATTAGATGTTTTCGTTTGACGCTGTTGTTTTCATGTATCTTGGATATGACAGCGGTGTTACGGAGCCCAAAAAGTGACACTCTGAAAATCGGTATAATCATTTCGAAAAAAAATATTATTTCGAAAAATCAAAATAATTGTTTCGTCATAACGATTTTTTTCGTTTGAACAAATTAGAATTACGCAATAACAATCGTTTTATAAACATGAATGTTATAACTACCCAAAAGATTTAAACACGTGAAATGTCTTCATTAGGGATCTAAAATGAAATACAACACTGGGTTATTTACGGTGGCCAGCGCACATAACCCAGCTTTACTGGAAAATGATCTTCAAAAACCAGTACTAACGTTCCTTTCCACAAGGCCAGCGACTTCTCCATGTAACTTATTAATGGATTTTTTTTACATTATTGTCAAATTTTTATGGAAGGGTAGAATTGCTCCCATTCTCGTTTCCAGAGGCTATCAAGATTATCTATACTAGCTAGATTGAGAATCTTGATAATCTCTGGGTACATGAATGAACTGCTCAGAGTGGACTTCAAACCCGTAACTTCTAGGGACACTATTTTTGACACCCCGGTGAGCTACCAACTGCTCTACAGACCCGGGTCATGTAAATTAAAACGTTCAATTGACATATTTACACATGATACAATGAATTTAAAATGTTGTTATGCCAATGCTAGCCAAAATGGCTGGTAAAAAAGTCAGTTTTGTTAAGAGGAGTCAATGTCCTCCATTAAGGTTATAAGAATTGTATGTTTTCTTAAATTAGCTTTCTAAATTAACACCCTAAAAGATACTTATCTCATTACCGACATTATCGTCCAGATTATAGATTTGTCGCTCAATTTAGTACACTATATCAAGTGTGTGGATAATGAAAGCTTTGTGACTAGATTTTTCTACTAAAAACCAAAAGCAACATACGGAGATGTATCCATTTACTTTATATATGATAACTGCCTTTAGCAAGTCTTGTGAAGTTCATAAAAATTTATAAACTTGATTAAAGTCACAATACGCATGTCAAATCGTGGTTCTGAAGTTAGACAAAGAGCACACTCCACCAACACCCTGTAATATTGCGCTAGTGTGCATAAGATCTTTAGCCTGTTCAATTACCCCGAACGTTTTGTAACGTTAGGGTCGGAACAACTCGACCCAAAGACAACTCGACCCGAGACAACTCAATCCCCTACTAATGGGTTGAGTTGTCACAACTTTGAGTTGGTTGAGTTATCCACGGGTTGAGTTGTCTTCGGGTTGAGTTTGTTCCCGTACCTGTAACGTTAGCTAACATACGTTACTGTTTATGTTAACAGAATTTAAAAAAATTCATTTAGTGACATGATTGGCCACGATTTTTAAAACACACATTACACCTATCAGCTGTCAGCCTTGCTTTTTATCAGTAAGATACAAGGTAGAACTTGATTAAAAAGGGAATCATTCGGAACTTTTTGGCCATTTACAACAAATAACCTCATTTTTCGGCCATTCACAACAAATAATTTCATACTAAGCCCCGTTTGTTTACGACAAAATCTACATGCATTTGCATAACTGTTGTTTTCTCCGCCTGAATCGCTTCGCGTATGTAGCAAAAAACCCAATATTCTTGGAAGCCTTCACGGATTCATTGAGAGTTTTCATTGAATAAATTGCCGATGTGTTCCGAATGAAAAGAAATGGAAAAACAACACATTGCGCATGCGCATTTAAGGTATAATAATAATTATAACTATTAGACAAGCTATTACTTAATATAATCATGTTGTATTTTAAGAAATCGTGAAATGTTAACACTGTCTACTGGCTATAGAAAATGGCAAATATTTCTAATAAATTACTATCTCAGTATATTTTTTAGCGTGAACAGACTAATCTGTGATTATATGTTTATGCTTCAGGCATGTTTCTGTTCACTGAAGAATTGAAATTGAAGGACACCTAGTCGAGCTTAGAGATATTTACTAGCTTCTTTATGTTTTCACCTTCTGCAAGGAGACATAAGTCATATATCGTACATGTTGATATTGCCATGATACAAAATTTACATACTTAAACTGCACTAACTGTATAGTATAATTGTTAATGCGTTAAGCGGACTATTTTAATTGCATTAGTTATTATTCCTTTTATTGCGCATGCGCTGCCTAATGTAACCCTCCGCGGCTAATGGAAATGAGGATAAGCCGCGACTAAACATGGGAAAACCCCATGTAAAAACCTTAAACTTAAGATCATTTCATATAAAAAAAATGTTTTCTTGAATCAGGTAAAGCTCATTGTGAAATATTATTTAGATTTATACAAAGTTTTTCCATACTTCATATTAAAATACAAAATGTTTACGCGGTGACTGATCACCTACCCAGCTTTTTGTTTGTTTGTGTGTTTTGTTTTTGGTGGGTTTAATGCCATATCAACACATTGTATAGGTTATATAACAGCGGTCAGTCAACCTACTCACTGCTCCTGGAAAGGCTAAATCTCTGGATTTAGCTGTAAACCAACTACAAAGCGCATACTTTCGTTAGTGACTGACGACTGCCCTACATAATTAAAAATCATTGGTAGGAGGGAGAATGGTCGTAAAAAATAATTTTAAGACCGAGCTCCACGAAAGAATGCCTCGCCCGGGAATCGAACCCAACTTTTAGCAATTCTTTACGCTTCCACATGCAGTCGACATATTGGTTCTGCTCACTAAGTTTGTTTACATATCTAGACATTTTCAGCAGCTGGGTTTGAACCAATGATCTTTAATAAGTGTGAGATTGCAGTATATTAAAGTCCTTGACGCTTATACTACGGAGGTTATTAAAAACAAATTGTAAACAAACTCAGATCTACAAACATACACTAAAGTTCAGAAAGTAAATTAAAACGTCAACACTAATTGAATTTTCTTTACAGCGGGTTCCATAGCCTTGAGCTCTGATAAAGACAAGTGAAGCTAAACCGATTTGACAGTTTGCATGGAAAAAGATAAATTTGATAAATTAAGTCAATTTATTGTACTCCCGGTGATCAAGTCTGACGTGAAATAGTATGTTTACTTTAAAAATGACGTACACAATAGTTAAAATCGAAAATCTGTCATTATTCGTAAAAGTTAAGAGAGAAAATTAACAATGACTTGTTATTTTGGTGCAGTAGTTTATAACATAACAAACAAGCCACAGTCGAATTGGTTTCGGAAGAATGCTTGATTTCAATCGCCAAAGTCACCAATTCGATTTCCGTCCGTGGCAGGTTATTCCCTTCAATGAACATTTAATATTTGAATAGACCTTTTCCCTGTCGATAAAAAAAGTTGAAGATATTCTGTGGAAAGGTAAGCCATTACTGATAAGAAGGAGTCTGAATAAGATTTCTGCAACAACAATAAGGGACTTTAGTCAGTTATTTCCCCTTGTATACTCTTCAAATAGATAGGTTCTATTAATTGGATTACTCGGATCTTACCCTTACTTTTCAATGTCAATTTGCCAAAATTAATCTTAAATAACTATTTTGTAAATCAATTAACTTGTTTGAAATTCAAGCTAAGTGTTTTTAGGCTAAAGAGCTATCTAAATTTCACAACTTCTGTTAATATCTTCATTAACAAGAAAGATATATGATGAAATATTTTGTTATCCTTACATAGAAATTCAATGATAAAATCCGAGGGTTCCAACTGTAAGGACCTACTTACCAACAGGATTGTTTCAGATTTTATCAAGGAAAATCCCTATTTGTCATAAAGTGCAAACCTACCACACAGCCAGAAAGCAAAAAAGGAGATGTTTAAGACGTTTAAGCCATTGTAATGAAAGACACGCCACAAATAAATAATGAAAAACAAGTACCTAATGAAATATCCGCCTTGTAATAAACATTGGTAAACTAATAGACTAAATGTATGATCCGGAATATAAATATTTGGGTTTTTTCCCTGCGGTACAAACAAACTTTTTTGTACCGCCAGCACACGGACGGAAAAAACATTTTTGAGTTTCGTATTTAGTATATTGCCACTGGTAGTTAAAACCAGGTGAAAGAATTAACCAACCATACATTTGCTCCAACAGGTTCATGCAAGAACTGTCAATAACTTATTGTATTTGTGAAAATTCTTCGACGTTGCCTGCAAAATCTAAAATGAAGAAAATTTGAATTTCAATGAAATTATTACTGTCTAGACTTCTTAAATAAACTTTTATCGGCATTTAAGAATATTCCATATCAATCTACATCTAATGACATAAAAATACTCACTATTAATTTCATCAAATAAGAAAGTACAAATTTAAAATCGTGCGTCTTAATTTGATGTATGACATTAAGTCTGGCAAACAGAACGCCATTTCACTGTAACATAGTTATCAATTAAGGCAGAATTCCCCAAAATACAGCAAAATATCGTCAGAAGAACGATAAAATCGTGGCCGTGTATGGATTAAACTTGTATATCTTCCAGCTACGGCTCCGTACGGGTGTGTTGTTTTGTGCCCTGTGCGTACCGTCGCCTTACTGCGCAAGGCTTCCCACGTCCTACGACAGTCTGCACGTACGATTCCGCAACAAGCCACGATTTTATGGGACAGAGGCATTAGGGAGTATGCGAGTGGAGAAACCTGTAATCGAGATTTAATCAGACAAAGTCGGAAGTGATTATGATAAAAAAGAACCATTAGCAACATTAAGATCATTCCTCTGATTATTACTATACGACAAATATAACAATATGACAATTTATGGGATGGACTTTTTGTTGTTGTATTTGTGTTGTGGAACAAAAACATTAATGCTGTCAATAAATCATACTGGCATATATAATTAATACATTAGTAGAATGACTTAAAGGATTTGATTTAGTCTTTAAAGGTACTAGTTCACATATTTGGTTTATATTTTTCTATTTTTTTTCAAAATACCATTTAGTGTCTGTAATTGTGTTCAAAACCTTAATATTTTAAGACAAACTGACCAATAGATTGCAAAAAATGTACTATAAAAGCCACAAAAATGCACTTCATTATTTGTAGTAGTATGCCCATTTGTACAAAAAATGTCATAATCAAAACACGTAAAGAAATTTTTCCATACAATTTAGATAGATCTAGTTTCAGAAAAAGTTGATATTTAAGTTGAAATCTGTGAATGAGTACCTTTAACATCGTTATTGTATTATTTTATGCCCTATTGGGTGTGTAATAGAATGAAATTTTCACAGACAATTTGACACTGTGTGATAGAAGCAGGTTATAAATAGTTTATCCTATTTCACGACTGAATTGATTAAGAATATTATGACAATTTATAGGATGGACTTTCGTAAGAAACAACAAAGCGAGTTAGCAATTTCGCGTGATTTTTGCAGGGATTTCCAAGCACAGTTACACAATCATTTAAGTATGCTTCATTTTTCTAATGACTGAATATTATTTCATTTAGTTCAATAAAAATTAATCCATTTTCTTGGATTCAAATTCATTTGAAAAAACACATACCTTGCAACTGTATCTTATTTATACTGAGAGCAGAGGACCTATTAAGACTATGGAAATCAGCAGGGTTACTGTGTTCACCCATGGCAGTTGAATGAAATTGACCAGTTTTCAGCCCAGAAATATCAATGTACATGTATCAGAAATATGCACAGATACACAATACATTTATAATATTGAGCCCCTTCCCAACAAGAAGAAATAAATAATATATGAAATAAATTTGGAAACATCATGGGAAAAACATCTACTGTAAATGAAAACGTTAAACTTCTGAACGCTCTGTCAAGGTCAAAATGCAACAGACATCAAACACATTCATCTGTTCAAAACATGTTAAGCCGCTATGCTAGCTCAGTTGCTAGCACGCAAGTCTACTGATCGAGGGGTCGTGGGTTCGATTCCTGGGCGGGGCATACTTTCGTGAAGCTTGGTCATGAAATTATTTCTTCAGCCATTCTCTTACCTACCAACGATTTTTAATTATGTAAGGCAGTTGTCAGTCACTGACGAAAGTATGAGCTTAGTAGTTGGTTACAGAGATATAATCCAGAGATTTGGCCTTTCCAGGAGGAGTGAGTAGGTTGACTGACCGCCATTATATGACATATAAAATGTGTTGCTACGGCGTAAAACCAACAAAACAAACAAACAAACAATCAAAACATGTTCCAAAAAATGGAAACAGCAACGTGGCCAAAAAAACTAGAACTTAGATTGCTATAATTGCATTCATTTTAAACTTATAAATCAAAATGTATTTGACATTTACACGAGTTTTTAAGCTAATGACTGTGTTATCTTTTTTGAAATGTTGGAAACAGTTACGACAACCATTAATCTCTCGCTAGCAATATTGCAGCTTTTTGACTTAAAACTGGAAAGAAAATTATAAAGAACGTCATCTTACAAAACGTGGTTTATCTCAAAAGTTATTTGAAAACTTACGCCTTTACACTAAGTTCAGCAATGACTTGTGATGGCCAAACAGACGTGGCTTATCATTTTTTGAATTCTTCAACAAAATCAACCAATCAGATGCTTGGAGATGTCACGTGATTAGGCCAGTATAGTTAAAATTGATAGATACTGACAAATAAAGTTTATATTTTGTGGTCTCAGAACTACGTTTAGATATAATAATCTTCACCATTTGAGTATAAGTAAACTGATCAATGGGTCGTGGTTTTGATTCAAGCGCGGGGCATACTTTCGTAGAGATTAGTCATGAAATTATTTCTACGGACATTCCCTAAATCACTAATTATTATTCATGTAGGGCATTTGTCAGTCACTGATAGAAGTATGTGCCTAGAAACTGGTCAACAGCTAAATTCAAAGATTTAGCCTTTCCAGGCACAGTGAGTAGGTTGATAAACCGTCGAGATATGATCTATACAATTTGTTGCTACGGCGTTAAACCCAAAACAAAACTCCCTCCCTGATTCCACGCTTCATTGATTGCAGGGGTCAAGTTCAATGTGAGAAAAGACGCTGAGAATTGAAATTAAAGTCGCTGGGATGAGGATGATTCAGTTTCTATTTTAAATGTGTCATTTGAAATGGTGGCGCTGTAACAATACGTCATCAACGCATATTAAATTCAACTGAATCATTAGTCACTATTCACCAAATTGTGAAAATTGTTGATTACGGAGGGTGTTCCCGACGAGTTAAAAATTGTACAATCATGCGAACTTAGCACGTAAACATTCTCTAATACATTGTAATTCCAAAGTGTAAGGTGATAGGTACGGAATATCTCGGTCATTATCATATACATTACATTCAGCTCTGCGATGTATTAAAGCTACTAGAGTAGAATGGAATAGAATAGAACAGAACAGAACAGAACAGAACAGAACAGAATTGAATTGAATTGAATTGAATTGAATTGAATTGAATCGAATCGAATATATTAAATATAATTGAATTGAATTGAACAGACCAGAACAGAATAGAATAGAGCAAAACAGAATAGAATAGAGTGGAATAGAATAGAATTGAACAGACCAGAATAGAATTATCATTTTATCATTAGTTTGAGTACACGTACAAAATAAATAACATAAGCTATTGTAAGCATTTAAAGCTGCTGTCTCAAAGATTTTTTTGTTTGTTATTTTTTAATTTTTATTTACCTGTAAGTCTCTGTTATTGTGTTTGCAAATTGAATAATTCATTTATTGTGAAAATTTAAATAAAAGTCGCCCAAAAAGCACTTAAACTATCTTTGCCGTTACTATTCAAAGTTGTATACTTTAATGCAAACGATCGCAATCTTTTACTGTTGTATATTAATTTGTGCTAAAATTGGCATAATTATAGCACAGCTTTACTAGTTAACAGTTCCGTTTTGTCCTGAATTAAAACGAAAAAAGATGTACGTTCAACAAACCCGATACCTTTTTATGCCTTCGACTTTTCGCTATTTTCTTGAAGTTATATTTATGCAATGGTCCTAATTATAAACAATGCGTCGTAATTAAAACCTATAATTAAAAAACCTAATTATATTCTTTTATTACCGATATCGATCACTAAGTAATTATTTATTACTTTAATTTACTGTAATATCGTTGTAGTTTCATTTTTATATGGACTATATTGAACGTTCTATAATCTTTTTATAACTCTGTGGTGCTTTTCACAAAAATTCTTACGAAAAAAATCTTCGTAAGTCAGTTTCATATGATTAGCATTTCAAAGTTAGACGGATAATAAGCATAACTATGATATGATATCCTAAAGGTATGCACAATTCTACACAATTTGTATAATATTTAGAATTGATAAGCCAAAAAATAAGCGTATTATTAATGTTATTTGCCTTTGCTTTACGAAGATTTTTTTCGTAAGAATTTTGGTGAAAAACACCACTGATTCATAACTCTTTATCAAATTCACACTTTAAAAAATATGTTCATTGTGTCAATGAAGCAATGTATCATGTATATATTATGAATTCCATGGTTATAACAGAGGTCGGAATCACGTTCACTAACAAGTAATGTGAACAGTGTATACATACCGGGATTGTCTATTTATTTGCACGTTTTCTAGTTTATTTTTTACGTCTATGTCACTTTGATACAATAGCTGTTTTAAAGTGGCGTTATTTATGACATATTAACACAGAATTAAAAAGCAGCGGGCGCTAAGGATTAAAATAACACAACAAAACACCAGACATGTAAGTTTGCATAATGGCCGCTTTTACAGGAATACACATTTTGCAACGTAGGCGTCATTAGTGATAAGAAATGGGCAAGAAATTTAGAACTTCTAATCCTTGACAACTTTAACATGATATATAGCCACGTGATCTTCAAATGGTCAACGGCCTATTGTTTTTCGTCGCTTTCGATTACATCGCAAATAATATGTATAAATTTCTTTTTTTTTCTGAAAAATCCCACATCGGCTTGTGAATTGTAATTGCTTTCTCTATTCTGTTTTTCTAATACTAAAAGCAATCTCAATAATTATGTTTAAGATAAAGTCATGTAATAGAACACATTCTCCCAAAATACATGATAAAGCATCAAAACATTTTTGATTAATATATGAATTCAGCGTAAAAATGAATATAGTGTTTTCTTGTAAATTGTCCCTTTTTAAGAACCTCGAGGTTCTTCCAAAAATCACTCAACTCGTTCAAAACCTCGAGGTAATCTAGAACATTAGAACCGTTGTGGGGTGGCAGAACTTACCGCTATAAAGAGAACTTCGTGCTGCTTAGACTGCACTAGGTTTTTTCGAGAAAGTGCTTAACATAACAGAACAGATAGTATTTACTTTTAGACGCTATTTAATGTCATTTAAATATTTGCATTAGAAACATTAATCAGTCAAAAACTTCTTTTTGGTTTTCCTCATTATACATTGTTGTAGATCCCGTGACAATAGCCCCTGGTAGTATGATTTCTTAACCACAGTTGTACTGTACTGTGACTAAGCTCATTATCTTTTCTTCCAGTAAAATACCATTGATATTTTAAGTAGTTGCATAAAACCCACTAGAAATGACATTGCAGCGTCTGGCTTTTCATACAATGTCCATTTATTGCAATGAAATCTGCCGTTTAGGAAATGATCAAGAAAGAATCAAAACTCAATTTTTCTATATTTATGAAATCGCATTGGAAAGATTTCTTGTTTTGAAATTTCACGTTTGTATTTTATGACAAATATTATATTATTTTAAAGCCCCCTACTGAGGTAAATTCATTTTCCGCAAATAAAAACATATCCTTTACCTTTAAAATCAATTAAACCTAACTCATTAGCGACGGGACAAGTTAAACAAATGACAAAATTAATTGAAATTAACAACTCTCGAAGGTCGAAAGCAACCAACACTGCATTCCTACCAACACTTGAATGCCCAATGTAACCAGTCATATTCATCATGAGTAATACTTTGTTGTTGTTAAGGTTACGTACTAAACATTTCAAATATGTGAGACATTTAGTGTCAATGTCGCAATCGTCAGAATAACTTCGGCGTTCAGCGTTGTTTGCGAAATTTAACGTCATTTAGAGTAAAATAAGTGTGACATTTAGCGTCAGCGTCGCAACATTCATCGTCAGAACAAATGCGACGTTAAGCGTTGGTTGCGACATTTAGCGTCAGTGTTGCGTAGCTTAGAGTCAACTGCGACGTTAAGCGGCGCCACATACATCAGTAACATTTCATGTTTATGCAGTACATAGGATTGGGGCTTTAAGTTAAATGCTATTAGCCGTCCATAAATCAGTTACGGGTCTTGGCCAAAGTTTATCAGAGTATAAATGATATTAAAAATGAGACCCTTGTTGTCTTAAAAAGCATTAAAATGCAAAGGTTACGACAGTATAAGTGAATACTATTTTATACATAAGATATTTTATGTGTCTGCAGTATCATATTATAATAATGTATAATCTAAACATAAATACATGGAATAGACTTATGTACAATCATGCAGCATAAAATATCTTATTAAGGATCTATTTCTTTGAGTTTATACAAATTTGTGTACGTTTTATTTTGAAATGATTTATATCGTAAATTGTAAAGTCGGTTGAACATGCATATGGAAGCAGACTTTGAACCACACATTAACTTTTTAAACTTTTTATTGCGTCCATTTAGTGTCTGAAACTAATGCTCAATGCAAGCATTCAAAATTATAATTTGTTCTGTAACATTGTATATAGCGCCGTTAAACGTCGAAAACATCGCTAACCGTCACAACACTAACGCTAAACGTCGTAAATGCCGCCTATACGTCGCAATAGTCCTGACGTTAATCGTCGCACAAAAATTGACTAACGAAAAACGTCGCAACCTTGACGCTAACTTTCGCACTCAGTAGGAGGGTATAGTATCGAGTCTAAACAACTTTCAAGTATAATAAAGGACAAATATGACTTCAATTCAACCACCCTTAGTCTCATAGCAACCATCAACATATCCTTAGCAACCACCCTTAGGTACATAGTAACCACTCTTACACCCTATGCCGATTTGAGTTCATTAGCCACCGTTAGTGCACATTTACTATCCACTTAAATGTCTTATGTAAGGACAACGGTCAGTGAAAGTTTGGTGTAAAGTCCCTAAATAAGTATTTAGTTTTAAAAGCATTATGTATGACAAAGATTAATTCAGATTTACAGACAAGAACATGTTCTGTGAACCTAAATGTTATATAATAATAATGAAGATTTATTAAAGGAAGTTAATGCAACATAAATGTTAAAAGTGACGTAATGAGAAATCATGTACAAAAACATTGTCTGTTTTCATACATCAATGCCAATTAATAATTCAGTGCGGGGAGAGATTATTCTCCCCGTCCCAAGGGCCAAATTATGAGTTATTTTAACACCAGAAGTAAGACTGATCGTTCTGCATGGATCTTCTTTCCTATATCGCTCATTGATTACATTATATGCGTTCTATTAAAACTTCTCGCTTACAGACTTGATCAATTGATTTGACATTTCAAAATTACATTTTAACGTCAATATTCGTGTTACGAAGGGAATATTTCAATTGTTAAAGACAAACTAAACCATAGATTGTGTTAAATATAAGTTACAATAGCACTAAAATCCTTTCTACCGTTTCAAACGACGTTTGGGATTCATACATACGTCAATCTGATTAAAAACCGATCTAAAATTTTCCGCTCGCATACTCGCTAATTTAGATTTGGCCGTTTTCAAACGAAGGTCACGTTTAAGTGACCTTTTCTCATCATAACATTCATGACGAAATAGTTATGATACGTACTTGTATACATCGTCTACGTCACGCAATTTGAAATGAGCCGCCCAATCGCAGACTGTGAATTATACTGCTGTAAAATTAGCATGCGATCTTGGTCTAAATATAGAAATTATGAAATCAAAATGTGATTAATAGTGTTTTCGTCTAGATGAAAGCTACGCATTGATTAGTCGACACAAAGTTCATCTCGACGTGACCTTCCACGGAGACAGTAGAGATCCTGTACGACAACGCTCTACAGGATATCTGTTTACGGAGATTGTACATACGTCAACAGTTTTAACGGTTGCATGTCAATTCGCTCAGAAATTGTCATTATCAGAACACTATTTCATTGCTCTCAAGACGTTTCTGTACAATTTAGAGAGTTATAGAAGTTTGTGCTTCAGTAAAAATTTGTGAAATCTCATGCATTTGCTAAAAATATCATATTGTTTGCAAAACGTGATTAGTGCCTCCGAATGTGTCAGAGTGTTTCCAATAATGTCAGCCATCAAAAAAAAGAACGCTACAGTGTGATGTCACTTTATGGTGTTTGCAATGACATCATTTGACAAGTATTGTTTTGCTATTTACGCCATAGTATTCATTTTTATGAAGAATATAAGTGACAATTTATAAAAAGACCAGATAATCGAGTACGAATATTCGTCACGTCAGAAATCGTCGCTCGCGATCTACTTTTTTTACAAAATGATAAAGAACATTTTAGCTTATATATCACTGAAAACAAGCCGCACTGTAGCGCCGTTAAATGTCGCAACGCCGCTAAACGTCGCAACTGACGTTAAACATCGAAACACTAAAGCTAAACGTCGCAACCGCCGCTAAACGTCGCAATCGCCCTGCCGTTAAACGTCGCAACGCTGACGGTAAACGTCGCAAAAAAAATCGAATGCCGTTAAACGTCGCAACCTTGCCGCTAAACGTCGCACTTAGTAGGAAGGTATAGTGTCGAGCCTAATCAACACACAAATATTACATAGGACAAATATGACTTCAAAGCAGCCACTCTTAGACTCATAGCAACCTTCAACATATCCTAAGCAACCACCCCTTCGTCCATAGCACCCACTCTTACACCTTATGCCAATCGCCTTAAGGCCAGAAGTATCCACTATACTGTCCATGGCAACCGATTTGAGTTCCATAGCAACCGTTATTGCACCTTTAATATCCATTTAAATATCAAATGGAATAACTCTCGCGGCCATAAACTTTATCTCAGTGTCTATTTTGATCATCTTTCAAATTTGGTCAAGTTGAGTTAGATCTAGATAGGCAAGCGCTATAGAGACCGTATTCTTGCTATAGCGATGTTGCGTAGGGCTGCAACGATTCGATTCGATACATCGAGACTCGATTGCGAGGGTGCCGATTCGATTCGGGACCTGCGAGTTTCGATTCGATACTGACTTTTAAACATGTCTACATATGTTATAACGATAAAAGCAAAGGCGCACCTAAAATACAAAATACGTTGACAGTGAAACTGGGTTTAACTTAGTTACATTTCTCTAAAGCTTCCAATACGATTTAACAAGCATGGAAACTCTGTTGCAAATATTTAGTCATGCCCCCATTAGCTACGCAAATTGGGTCGGTGTGATTGAGTTTTACCTGTTAAGTTTCGATGTTAGTTAATTCAAATTTAAATATATTTCCCAACAAAGCGTAGGTTTTTGTTAAATGTACGGAAGTATATCAAGAATTGCACCTTTCTACAATTTATGTTCCATGCTGTCTATACGTTTTTAGTCGAAATTACAATTATAATACATTTTCGCGAACTTTACATTCGTACCCAATCCATTTCGTACTTGAAAAAGCAAATATAAATTTAGCAGATTTTCGAGTTTCGTGTTATCAAATTTCAGTAACACTTTTAGTAAATCCATATAATTTTGTTTTAAGCTCAAATAAATGTATAAATGCATATTTGAAGTAAATTATATTAAAAAATGAATCGAATCGAAAAAAATCGAATCGAAAAAAAATGTATCGAATCGCATCGAATCGACTTTCCGGTGAATCGTTGCAGCACTAATGTTGCGACGTTTAGCGATGAGTGTAGCGCCGCTAAACATCGCAACGCCGCTAAACGTCGCAATTGACAAATGTTTTTTGTATTTCGATGAATTGAAGATCATGCTTTATACTGGGTCATGCAGGATAAAATATAGATCAGAAGGTAAAAAAATATTTTTTCAAGCTACAGCCTGCAATTTCTAACCACATGTAGCTCTGTGCCCTCGAAGCTACATATAACCCCTCGGCTGACGCCTCGAGGTATATGTGCTCTCGGGGTAGAAGGACCCATATACACCGTCACAAATCTTCATTACTAATAGTATAGAGAATTGCTCAATGAAAGAGCAATCAGATTATAGCATATATATACATAAATCTACATCCATATACATAAACATAAACAACACAGTCTCGATCCATCCTTGAGCAGTACAAATTTCAAAATTAAAACTACAAATAGATTTATAAATCCACATATACACCTATATAAATATAGCCTCGAGTTTCAGACTGATAATAATGTTGTGTGATTGCTAAAGGCACGATAAGATATTCTTATGACATAAAATGCCCATGATATTAGTTTATCAAAGTAAACGGCTTTATTAGGATGCTTCCATCAATTATCCTGCATCAAAATGTACTTATGTAATAACAACTTTCATAGGCGGGTCCATCGGGGGTCAGGGGGGTCCGGCCCCCTAGAATTTGGTAAATGTACCTGTCCATTAGTGTATTTCTTGACTGTAAGTCATTTTTAAGTAGCATGAAGCAATTTGTTTGGTGATTAACATATATGTAATGGTTATGTAGTTTTTATTATTAATATGTTGCATTTTTCTGCAAAATGTGTAAAAAATTCTGGATCCGCCCCTGATTTTATAACTCCATACTTATTTAAAGGAATATTTATATTATGCACAGATGTATTAAAACATGTCTATATTTACTGCCTGAAGTATTTAATTAGTTGGCAATCATTATAGATCTATATAAACGTAGTCTAGATGCATTTGTACTAGATGACATGGCATGGCGTGATGTCTTTATCTTCGAATCTTAATAGCGTGTGTGTCCATCTTGTGTAAAAAGAACGCTTTCTGTCTTTTACTGACATCATATCTGTAACTATAGATTCGAGTTATAAAGATATTAGTTAGCAGATTTGGTTAAGATGTTTCTATATTTTCATAATACTGTTCAGTGTCTGTACTTTTGTGTCAAAAAATAATTATTTTAAGACAAACTGACTTATAGATTGCAAAAAATATACAATAAAAGTCACAAAAAGACACTAAAATTGTCTATACCGTGACATACGGGGTTGATATTATTTTACTACTTGAAACACTATCATTTGTTGTATGTTGTATGTCAATTTGCACTGAAATTGTCATTATCAGAACACTATTGATACTGCTTCAATAACATGTATTCTAATCGCTGGTAACGATTTCCAGGCAAAAACCATGAAACGGACGAGCTTCTTGGAACTAGCAAACTACGTGTTTCACAATCAATTGTACACACAATTTCTTTACAGCTCATGGTAATAGTTTTCTGAGTTAATTATATTACGACAAAAGTAAAGAAACAGTATGTTGTTTTTTAAAATGTGGGGTTAGAAAAAATACCAACGAAACAAGAAACAACGAGTCATCAATGCCGAATCCAAAAATCAGCATTCATTAGGATTTAAACAATGTCAAATGAATGACTTGACTTGAATGAATGAGCTTTAAAGGTACTAGTTCACAAATTTGGTTTTTTTTCTATAATTTTAAAATACCATTCAGTGTTTGTAATAGTGTCAAACAATAATTCTTATTATTCTAAGACAAAATTACCTAAATGTTGCAAGAAATATACAATAAAAGTCACAAAAATGCACTAAAAGTATCTATACCGTGACATACGGGGTAGATAATTACTACACGAAACACCATCATTTGTAGTTGTATGTCAATTCGCACTAAAATTGTCATTATCAGAACACTACTTTCCTGCTTCCTAAAATATTTCCATAAAATTGTGATAGTTTCGGAGTTATTTTTAGTTGAAATTTGTGAATGGTTACCTTTAATTATAGTTAGAAAAATTACAAGTCATGCAGTACGCATGATCTGTTTGTCTAATAGTTTCATTTGTCCAAGAATTATATAAATAACTCACAAAAATCTCACAACATCTTGCATGAAACACCTGTGTCTTTTTATTTATTAGTTTATGTGGTGTGCATTGAAATGATTTAATATTATGTAAGCTGTATTAATTAGATGAAACTTAAATCATACTGGAAAAATAATCAAAATAACAATAAGTTTTTGTCTATTATATTATGCTAGAAAATACCGGTTATTGAGTATAAGAAGTATAATAGAGTATATATATAGAGTTTTTTTTGTATTTTGCTTGTTGCAGTATATTTTATATATACATGTATATACAGTACTCACTAAAAGTATATAACATATATAAGTTAAAAAATACTGCAACAAGCAAAATACAAAAAAACTTTATTTATATATACAGTACTCACTAAAAGTTTGGAGACATTTTCACTAAGTAAGCATGCTACATTAGTTTTGTTTTTAGAAAACGATTACCATTTATTCTGAAACGCTTTTTAGTTTTGCTATTTTTTTGTTATGATACTATTTGTATTTCAGACTACCAAAGTAGCTAAAAACCTATGTAATAGACACTAATTAAGTTGACTTTGGTTATTGAGGCTTTAGAATATCACATGCTGAATCTTATAAATGTGAGGCATCCAAGAAATTTGTTTTCATTTATTCATCAACCATATTTAATATATTGAAAACAATGGTTTTACCGAAAACAATCAATGAATTTTAAAAATTTTATTAAATTTTTGTTGTCTCCAAACTTTTGGTGGGTACTGTAGAAGTCAAGGTCTCTATCTTATATGTAATATTCTAACAATTCTCTGGTTTTATGAGAATTTATGAAGGTTTTATATTAAAATTGTTTCCGAGGAATTTCTGCACACGGCGCTCACTATCTTATCTAACTTATGACAATGTGTTTGCGTTCAGCTTAGAGCTAGATATGTGCTAGACTCGAATATGAGTGTACGAAGGATGATCAAAAATAACGTGGATTTTTGATACAGTTAACGTTTATTAGGTACAATCAGAAAACAAATTGTTGTTGCTGCTGCAACGTAATGATAACGTCATCCAGAGAACAGTTGTTGTTGTTACGTAAAGACTACGTCATTCAGAGAACAGTTGTTGTTGTTGTTGTTGCTGCTGCTGCAACGTAATGATTACGTCATCCAGATAACAGTTGTTGCTGCTGCTGTTGCTGCTACGTAATGATTACGTCATTCAGAGAACAGTTGTTGTTGTTGTAGTTGTTGTCCCTGCTGCTACGTAATGACTACGTCATTCAGAGAACAGTAGTCCGTTAATAACGACTGTTAGCGAACATTACGGGTCCGGGACAACTCAACCCGAGCACAACTCAATCCGTGGATAACTCAACACAAAGTTAGGACTACTCAACCCATAAGTACGGGATTGAGTTGTCTCGGGTTGAGTTGTCTTTTGGCTGAGTTGTCCCGACCCTAACGTTACGGAACGTTGTTTTTATTGTTTAATGATGACGTCATATTTACGTCATTCAGCAAATTAATGAGTCCAATGACCTATCTATTTGTTTATTTAACTGTATTAAATTCCAAAATATACTCAAATTAATCAACACGTAACGACTCAACAACATAAAAGTCATCATTCAAACTTCCATTCACATAAACAGACGTGACAAACGACACGTTTGCGTGCGAGCTTTTATAGAATCATTTTATGCTCTTTAAAATCGAAAACGTTTGTCTCATTATATCAGTTTTTGCTACAATTGCAGCATTATTATCTATCTTGCGATGTGCAGTATGGTTGCCGGTCGGGGACATAAACCTAAACAATGAGAAAATTTCAACATTTCTTGTCATTGTATTTTTTAATTTACTGCGTTGATTTTCTGACTTTATCTTTATTGAACTTACAATATCTTAAAAGAGAATGTCACACTATACAGGTTCCTGTATTAATGTTACAATAGTTTACAGTAAGAGCCATTAGAAACATTTAATGAAAGTATGTTGTTATCTCCCTTTGATGTAAAACGCGTAAAAGTTATTTTGTTCATAGACGATAATAGTTAAAACAATTTAATTTATTATCTCCCTTTGATGTAAAACGTGTAAAAGTTAACTTGTTCTTGGCAATAATAGTTAAAACAATTTAATTTATTATCTCCCTTTGATGTAAAACGTGTAAAAGTTAACTTGTTCTTGGCAATAATAGTAAAAACAATTTAATTTATTATCTCCCTTTGATGTAAAACGTGTAAAAGTTAACTTGTTCTTGGCGATAATAGTTAAAACAATTTAATTTATTATCTCCCTTTGATGTAAAACGTGTAAAAGTTAACTTGTTCTTGGCGATAATAGTTAAAACAATTTATTTTATTATCTCCCTTTAATGTAAAACGTGTAAAAGTTAACTTGTTTATAGAGTTGACGCTAATAGTTACTAGTAAATCAATTTAAAAATCTAACATTGTGAAAACATAAGAAATACAATGTATAATTAGATGCCAGTTTTTTCTGAGAAATGAGCCATATTCATAAGTATCACTCTAGAACTCGAAACATCGATGGTTTTAAAAGCGAAATGTTTCTAATGGAAATTGTTTCTTCTCACCTGAGGCATTTGGACTTAATTGTTGTGAATTTTTTTGTGTGTGGTCAGGGTTTTTATTAGGGAATTTTTTCTTAAAATCAATGTTCCTGCTTGTCTTCCGTATTATAATAACAAACTTTAGTACATTCTAAATCAGATAAATACGAGATCAAGTTGTATTTGTCTATATAACAATAAAACCGACTGAACAGAGATTCTGTTTGTTTTTCATTATCCTTAACATCATGTAAGTTCACAAATACTGTATTTTCGTTGACTATCTGTCCTTTGTCACTGTGAGGGATCGCCTGCCTGAGGGTGTCTTCAATGAACAGGAGTTGTACAAAAATTGTAAATTCGACTGAACATGTATATGGAAGCAGACTTTAAACCGCACTTCAGCTTTTTTTTGTGTAATACTTGCGCGTTCTTTGAGTTCCTTTTAATACATCCCTTCCAAGGGCAACGTTAAACATTAAGGTTTTACTTTTAGTGTGAGTCGATTTTAGTAGGACTTTTAGCTTCATTGTCACTGCATTTATCGTCTGGGCATTTGTGACGTTTAGCGTCAATTGCGACGTTTAGCCTTAATTACGACGTTTAGCTGGTTTGGACGGAACCTAGCCAGGTTTTAGACGCAGACCAACATTTAATATATTGTACAATCGATAATTTGACAAAGTAATGAAACACTGAGACAATATTGCGTTAAGCACTCCATTAGATCATATCTTTTTTATGTAACATTATTGCGTATATATAGTTTTAATGACAATATAAGAGGATTGAGAGCTCAGTGTTCGTCTATGATGTTTTGTTATTGTCCAGGGAAGTTTTATGTTTTATGAAATAATGCTAGACAATACAACCAGTCTGATCCTCTCAAAGTTTACCATTAAAATGTGTGTGGGTGTGAAACTGCGAGCCTGGGAACGTGCAATTGTGAGTGTGGGCGGTGGCGCTGTGTGTTCGTGTGTGTTAAGGGGCGCGTGTGGGGGGTGCTTGGAGGGGCCATGTGAAGTATGAGTGTGAGTATGAAGGACTGTCGTGGGTGGGGGTAGCCGTATGTGAAAGTGCATGAATGATAAAAGTGTGGGAAAGATCATGCGTGGTGTGAGCGTTGGTAAGGGTGGATAGGGGCGTAATTGGTGTGTGAGAATGTGTGTGGTGTAGGAATGTATGAGTAGGAAAATGTGTTTGGGTGTGGACGTTAGAATGTGCGTTTGATTTCCGAAGAAGATGGTAATATTCGATGCTTTACAAAGTGTTTAATCATTTGCCAATATCTTCTGTAAAGTTTTTTTTCAAAGGATGATAATTTTCATTGAATCAGACAATACAGTAGTTGTAAACC
The DNA here is from genome assembly GCA_025267735.1 of Mactra quadrangularis. Classification (NCBI taxonomy): domain Eukaryota; kingdom Metazoa; phylum Mollusca; class Bivalvia; order Venerida; family Mactridae; genus Mactra; species Mactra quadrangularis. The sequence goes on along the minus strand of CM046297.1, from coordinate 23,368,540 downwards.
TCCCATATTCATCAAAAAATAGATTATAGAGATCTTCTGAAATGTAATCAACATCGTAATTATATTACCAGATGATTTGAAAAGTGATTTGAAGCTATGAATGGCCATTTGTCTATAGATTTTGTTCATTCATTCAATAAAGAGTAGTTTGACACAGGTTGACCAGCTTATAAGGTAGTTGACCGATTTTAGCGGATATCAAAATAACATGTGAGCAAACTTGTCTCTTATGAGCTGTCATACAATGAAACCTAGATGTGTAGATATCGTGAGACAAGTTAAAGGTACTCATTCACAGATTTCAACTTGAAAATATCAACTTTTTCTGAAACTACATTATTGTATCTAAATTGTATGGAAACACTTTTAAGCAGGAAATTAGTGTTTTGATGATGACAATTTTGGTACAAATGGACAAACAACTACAAATGATGGTGTTTCATGTAGTAAATATCTACCACGTATGTCACAATTTTAGTGGATTTTGTGACTTTCATTATACATTTCTTGCAATCTATAGGTCAGTTTGTCTTAAAATATTAGGACTTCTTTTGACACATATACAGAAACTGAATGGTATTTTGAAAATATAGAAAAACCCTTAACCAAATTTGTGAACTAGTACCTTTAAACAATCGTTCTGATCATAGCTTAATCTTGATTAAATAGAATCTATATTAAATCATCCAAAATGGTTGTAGTAATTAAATTTATCCTTTGTCATACTTTTTTCTGGGTTTTGTTTACATCCCTTATAGATATTTCGGACACACTGATTTAATCAAATTGGCGGAAACAAACAAGCGCACAGCCTGGTTTAGGACAGCCAATAAGAATGTCCAGCCTCGTTCGGGACAGTCAATTAGATTGTCCTATCCATTTCTGTAGCTCAGTGATTTTTATTTGCATCATATCATTGACCTAGCCTTGAGTTGAATGAATTAATCAACACAGTGTCCTTATAGACAGTCATTGAACTTCATGCGAAATAAAGTTGCTATAAATAAATCTACTTAAAACCTTTTAACTACGCAATAAAATACCTTAATAATGAGTATAGTCAAGTGACGTCATTGACTTTATTTTGCTCATTATCTGCTTTTACAACAGTGAAGAACCTTTTCACACCTTCCTAGTGAACTTGACATTTTTAGCACAAATAGCTAGCTTTAAGGAGGACACTTGACAAATTTCAATAAAGGGAGTATCTTGGCCACATATGCACGATTTACTTTGTCGAGTTAAACAGGAGAAGCACGATGTTGCCAATTTTATCCAGACACTTTCTGGCCCTCGAACAAATTAATAACATTCGGTGGTCTTAGAAATGATACAAGACGTATTAGGTATATAGATCATTGGACTTATTTTATTAAGATTTGTGGTCCAAAATAGATAAAAATAAAACGCTATCACTTTTTAGTGGATCAGAAAAAAAAAATACAAAACCTAAGTATTTAATTAAGGATATTACTAACATTCATGATAGGTCGTGGTTTCAAATTCCATGGCATCATATGGCATGTCTATGTTATGTTTTTTTCCTGTTTCATAAATAATTTCATTTAAGGAAACCACTATCATATTATATGATATTTATCACTGTGGCGTAGCGGTATGCTACAGATTGGTACGTTGCCACACTGTTGTGTGTATCATGTCTCTGGTTCATAACACCACCATTAATACTTAGGATACAGTTTATAACAACACAAGTTTGTATATGACATTTAATAATGGTCCGTTATCGTTATTGTTTACAAAGTTAACATACTTTTTAAAGTTCTATATCTAATATCATAACATCTAAGTCCAGATTCAAAGCAATGTTCCTAACTTCTATGTTCGAGCCGCTAACAGCGCTCGAACATTCATAATAATTATTTATCCTAAACTACATGTTTCTAGTCTGCGTTTCAAAAGCTTACTGACTTCATAGTGCAAATACTCATTTAGTAAATTGATCATAATTATGACGGAAGTGCACTCGGTCAATCTGTCGTATGTGCTCTATCATTTTGACACCGTAACGCCAGTTACGGTGTATCACATAGTCGGTTTAAAAGCTCACTAGAGCTTAAAAAATGTACCGACTCAAAATAAAGATTATTCTATTCTTCAATTCTATTCTATTCTATTATGCTCTAGCAATACTACCATTCGTTTGATATATCATGAAATCACGCCAAAAAACTACCTGAGGATACAAGTGGCGTGTACAAACTATTCAACCTTTCAGAAACTCGATCCGCATGTAAACCGAGGAGTATCAAATCATCTTGGACTTGGTGCACTATATAACTCTCATATCCCTCAGATGTCATTTTTTGCAAGAAGTGTGTTACATTTATAGGTACTAGTTCAGAGATTTGGTCATTTTTCCATATTTTTAAAATACCATTCAGCGTCTGTAATTGAGTCAAAAATTAATTCGTAATATTTCAAGACAAACTGACCTTGTGGTTGCAAGAAATATACAATAAAAGTTACGAAAATGCACTAATATTGTCTATACCGTGACATACGGGGTAGATTTTTATACATGAGACACCATCATTTGTAGTTGTATGTGAATTTGCACTAAAATTGTCATTATCAGAACACTACTTTCCTGCTTCTATAAATGTTTACATACAATGTTGATAGTTTTAGAATAAGTTGATATTTAGGTTGAAATCTGTGAATGAGTACCTTTAAAATGCTTAAAACGTAGACAATTGAAACTAAATTATTGTGAAGAATAGCATTTAGTAACTACACTGAAATAACTACAGCCTAAAAATTCTACGAGACAAAGAAAATCACGTATGGTTAACTTGCAGCCGTAAATATCTAAGGGCATTGATGGAATTTAGTATCGAAATGTTGAAGAATGAACAGAAGATGAAAACTAAGATTTTTATATTATTTTATATCGCTGTGTGTATTATGGTATGATTTGACATCTGCTGCAGTTGATTTAAGAGCTTTAATTTCTAATTTTGAGGTGATTAAAAGATGTTGGCTTAGTTCCCTGAGTATTTTGATTTCATTTGAGCAATATAAGATGTCTATAATTATGACAAGAAATTGTCGCTAATTAACTTGCATTCAATATACATATTCTGTAACATTCATCACTTGTCACATACAATGATATCAATAACTACCTTTACACTAGGGCCGTCACGATATACCGGCATATCGGTATATTGCAATATGCAGCTGCGGCAATATGTACCGCGATACGAATTTAATGTACCGGTATTTAGCGATATTTTCATTTGTATGAAAAATTCTTCCCTTCGCCAACTGAAAGAAGCGAAACGTCAGTTTATCATGGTTTATTTGATTATAGTTTAAGTTCAAAGAATTAAACCAATCGAAGTTCGTTTGGAATGCTCCCATAACTCTATACAGTACGCTATTCGCTTCTGGCGTATCGTGACAGTCCTACTTAAGACCATCCATTTTTAAAAGTGAAAATCTTAACAAAATGATTATTGATATCATAAATCCAAGTAGAAAAAAACGCAAATACAATCAGAGTATTCTAATTTGATCACAATCCGTTCCAGATTAAATAAAAAAGCTCTTACACACGTGGCAATGCTGACAAAAGTATGCATGAAAAATACAATATTTTGTTTATACTAATTTATTTTAGCTCGATTGTGAGTTCTTACAACTTAGATTTATCACTTTCGAGTCCGCTTCCTTGTCCCCCAGTACTGAGCTAGTAGGATAAAGTTTCTTTCTCAAGGAAACAACGGGATAGTTTTTGGATGGGATTCGAACCAACGCGTTCAAGTATTGCAAAGGCTCCGTTGGAATTTGAGAGATCCCAAGACATCACTGAATATATTGTATCCAGGAAATTTTTATTTAAGAAAAGCACGTCGGGCTAGCTCAGTCTGTAACAAACAAGTCTACTGTTCGAAGGTTGTAGGTTTGATTCCCGAGCGGTGCATGCCAGGGCTTCTTTGCCTTGGTGGAGTTTGATCATGAAATTTCTACGACCAATTTTTCTTCTACCGCATGTAGGGCAGTTGTCAGTAACTGGTGGACGTATGCTACTAGTAACTGTCGAATAGCTAAATCAAAAGATTTAGCCCTTCCAGGAATGGTGAGTAGGTTGGCCTACATCCGTGATTTGACGAATACAATGTGTTACTCGTGTGTTACGGCGTACAACTCAACTTAAACACAGTAACTGGAATAAATGTACTTTTTGATGATAGAAAAAAACACAGCTATATATATGCATGTATAGATACATGGGAATTGTTTCAAATTTGGTAGCAATACCAGATCGATATAGAATAATCAAGCTAAGCATCACTTATTGCACAAAACTGTCTCATCTGAAACATCTTACTGCTTAGCCAATAGTTGTGTATAGGTATTCAATGCAAATAAGTTCTTTGGTAGGAAAACCACAAAGTTAATTACAGTGTATCTTGCTTTTCGCGCCTGATCAATGAGTTGTCCTGTTAATATACGGCTGAAAGTGGTGAGAGTTCGCCGTTCAATGACAGCAATAATTTAATTGTCACCACGACCGGTTTATTTATTAAGTGTACTTTATATAAATGTCTAATAAATTGGAAAAAGTACAGCCACTGATATTTAGGAAGAAGTATGGAGTGTTTCCTTAAAGAACAACACGCAACATCAACATGAATTTTATTCATGTTTCGCTAGAGTTATGTTCAGTAATATGAGCGCTTTCTAGAACGAACGGAAATATTTTATCAGCTCAATGCACGCTAACAAATACTAGTTTTATCTGCCTTTTTTGCACCGTCGTAACCACATGACCATGCCCTCTCCTTGCTGTTAGCGTATCAAATTATACGATTGCATTTCACGCTGAATTGTGTTCCAAAAATGTCAAATTTGTTTTGTCTTGAAATTAGGAGTTATAACCCAAATACTTGTATTTCAGAGTAATTCGAATTGTAATGGCTCGTTTAATGACAAGGTCGTATGGTAATGCATTTGCGCCAACATCGCAGTACATACGGAGTGTTTTGATCTCCCTATAATTTTCCAGATCAAGAAGTGCAAATAACCCATTCTGCAAAAGTGTTCTGCTTTCGGGACAATCTTCGTTATTGCAAGACATGCAAGTTTTGACGATTTTGTAAGTCAAAATGTTTGAAGGTACTAGTTCACGGATTTTCTATATTTTTTCAATACCCATTATGTGCGACAAACTGACCTATATATTGCCAGAAATATATAATAAAAGTCACAAAAATGCACTAAAATTGTCTATACCGTGACATACGGGGTAGACTTTTACTACTTGAAACACTATCATTTGTAGTTGTTTGTCCATTTGCACTAAAATTGTGATTATCAAACAACTTATTTCCTGCTCTCAAAATATGTTTCCATACAATTTAGACAGTTTCAGAAAAGTCGATGTTTAAGTTGAAATCTGTGAATGAGTATATTTAATTTTAAAATGAAAATGTCCATACATGAATATTTTGATGATCATTCTAACGGAAATGAATTGTATAATGATATGTGAACTCCTGAAGCTATCTTAGATAAGACCATCCAAGAGTATTGTCTTAATGCGCATTGTTTTTGATTTTGTTGGGTTTAACGCCGTAGCAACACATTGTATAGGTCACATAACGGTGTTCAGCGCACCTAACCCAGCTTTCCTGACCCTTGTTTATAACCAGTACTCACCTTCCCTTCAAAAGGCCAGAAACTTCTCCTTATACCTTATTAATGGAGGAAAATTGACATTATTGTCAAATGTTCGTGAAAGGGTATAACCTCTCCGGGTGGGATTCGAAGCCGTAGCCCCTTTGGGACACGAGATTCCAAATTCCGGCTCGCTAACAAGTGCGCTATCGACCCAGGTGGATGCGCTTTGAATATTACTTTAATGGTCCGCGAAATTAATAGGCTTAGACATGGACAAATTATACAGGAAGAATTACGGCTGAGTAGTAGACGTATGATGCATGAAGTAATCTTGTTGACGTGCTATGTCTCTCAGACATTCAAATAATGCAAAGCTTAGAGAGAAGAAAAGAGAGAGTCAATAAAAATGTAGGTACTTTATAGGCGGATCTAGCAGGGGGAAGGGGGGCAGGGGGTCCGGACCCCCCCCTTGAAATTTCCTGAATGTATCTGTCCATAAGTGTTTATTTCTTGACTGTAAGTCATTTTTCAGTAGAATGAAGCAATTTTTCTTGGTGCTTAACATAGATTTAATGATTATGTAGTTTTTATTATTAATATGTTTCATTATTCTGCAAAAAGTGTATAATGTGGTTGTGGTTCGAAAGTTTGGACCCCCCCCCCATTTGAAAAAGTCCCCCCCCCCAGAAAAAATCCTGGATCCACACTGTACTTTACAGAGATGTTCAATTTTTCGGATAGACACATAAATGCTAGATTTCTTTTTTGAATTCTTGTGGTTTGTGATATTATAATTTTAGCTGTTCCTGATAGTTTTTAGACTCTTTTTTCATAGGAAGGTCATACCATATTATTGAGTGTATGTTTAGCGCAAAGTCGGCCGGCGGCAAGGTCCCGAGTCAAAAAAATGTGTATACTCAACATAGAGTGTTCCTGACAATTTTAACATTTATTCTAAAACTAATGTTCAAATCTCTGTCAATTTAGTTCTAAAAAATGTTTAAAATGATATGTAACATCACTGAAAAAAAGCATTTATTTCTAAGCTGACAAATCAGATCGAATTTTCCCCCTTCATTATAAAGGTCAATCTCCGTAAACAGATATCCTGTAGAGCATTGTCGTGCATGATCTTTACTGTCTCCGTGGAAGGTCACGTCGAGATGAACTTTGTGTCGACCAATCAATGCGTAGCTTTCATTTAGACGAAAACACTATTAATAACATTTTGCTTTCGTAATTTCTATTTTTAGACCAAGGTTGTCAAGCTAATTTAACAGCGGTATTATTCACAGTCTGCGATTGGACGGCTCATTTCAAATTGCGTGACGTAGACGATGTAAACAAGTTACGTATCATAACAATCTCGTCATGAATATTAATGATGAGAAATGGTCACCTGAACGTGACCTTTGTTTGAAAAAGGCCAGATCTAAATTAGCGAGTAAGCAAGCGGAAACTTTCAGATCGGGTTTTAATCAGGTTGTATAAAGGTATAAGGAGAAATTGAAGGGTATGTGACTACTGGCTATAGACAACGTTACATAGGGATAACTTGGTTAGATGCACTGGTCGCCTTAGAAATTTGTGTCAACACTTACATAAACTCATTATATAAAAGATATCGTCATGGATGTTTGTGACAGCAGAAACGACAACTCTTAGTAGACGCTTAAATTTCCGTAGTGATATAAATCGGCTGGAAAATCCACAATCGATTAATCGAAGAAATCGGTTGGGCTAAACCGATTGATTTTCCTATTATAATCGTTAAGATGCCAAAATTTATGCAGCTAAATTCTCGTCATTGTCTTACATAATCATGAAAATTTACATCTACTTAAATAAAAAAAATCTTTATTTTACATGTCTTAAAAATTATGTGTGTCAATGGATTGCCAAAGAATGATATAGATAACTTGTTCTTGAACGCATTTGTCTGCTGAATTCGCCATTACAGCATGCAGGCGAAAGTGAAGTACCTTCCTTTGGGTACAAGCTAATTTTCGGCGACGTCGCCGTCCTTAGAAAGCGCAATAGATAAATGTCGCTCAAAAATTTTCTAACCGATATCGGCGACGTCGGCAATAATCTGTACATCACTAGATTTCAATGCCTGAAACTTGAGACATATTTCTAAGAATTCACTTATCTGGAAATATCAATTTTAAAATTAACTTAAAGGAGTGTTAGAACGTGGCAATATTTTCTAAATAATTAAAATAATGTAATACTTCGAAAGAAAACTGTCTTCTTTTAAGGCTTTGTGGACAAAATTCATTGGAAGAATAACAACGCAATTTGTGTAACATATCATATAAAAACCACATTTTCTTTGTGCTTGAAATAGAAATAGAATTAAAAAGTTACCACTTGTCTCTCCATTAAACAGAGACGGTACGTGATATGAATATAGTAATACAGTACTGTACTTAGTGTATTTTCGGTTTAGTTTTTCAGCAGTTTTTGTTTTGCAATAAAATGTTATGTCATCATTACAAAGGACTGTCTTATACATGATACTTCATTTTGTTTTTGTTTTTGTTGGGTTTAACGCCGTAGCAACACATTGCATAGGTCATATAACGGCGGTCAGTCAACCTACTCACTCCTGGAAAGGCTAAATCTCTGGATCTAGCTGTTAACCAACTACTAAGCGCATACTTTCGTCAGTGACTGACAATTGTCCTACATAATTAAAAATCATTGGTAAGAGGGAGAATGGCCGTGGAAATAATTTCATGACCAAGCTCCACAAAAGTATCCCCCGCCCGGGAATCTATACATGATACATACAATATTATATTGGTATACATTGTATTTTAATTTTTTCGCGATACTCAGTCGGCAGAAAAATATTCTGATAGTGTTAATTGTTGCACACATTGTAAGTTCCTTAATCTCCTAATTCACAGTCACAGAGCGAGGAAATATGTAGCCAGAGTAGCTTCTCCCTCTTACACAAAGAGCGGACAACTTCTCCCTCTTACACAAAGAGCGGACAAATTCTCCCTCTTACACAAAGAGCGGACAACTTCTCCCTCTTACAAAAAGAGCTGACAACTTCTCCCTTTAAAAAGGAAATTGAAATAAAATACTTTTGGAACTCCTTCCTTACAAATATACGTCTGACATCATCAGAAGGGAAAGAAGTTCTAACCTGGATCTCACAGAAAGCATGAAGCTAATAGAATGTGGTTAATGAAGATATATATTCTGAATTAAACAGAAAAATGACGTGTGAGACATTTTAGTTCTTAATAATTAGTTCTGATAAAGGCAGGTATTCACCGGGAATTGTTGTAATACTAATATTCTAGGTGTCGCTCTTATGGGAAAGTGCTTCCGGGTCGTTGAACACTGCGAAAGTAGTTCTGAGAATTTAGTTTGACTGCTTTTGGGTGGCTGTGACTCTGTTTGTATGTGTCAAAATAATATATGTTCACCCAAATTAGTTTTTCTATCCCTCTAGGACAATATTCTTACCATGTTGTGCTTTCTGTTCAGGGACGATTTCTGGTGGTGAAAGATTTTGAAATTTAGGGTACTGCGGCCATTTTGACCTTTGAGAATGATAATTCCCAACTATACATGTGAACAATGTGAAATGGTAAAAAATGAAACGTTCATCGCCTATATTTTTTGGACTTATTTTGCTGGTCTAGTGTGGAGGATTCACAGAATACCAATAACTTTTACTCAATCTATTTGTGAAAGTCAGCGGAGACACTCAAACTTGGGTATTTGATATAAAAATATGAAGGGGAAATTTCACAAGAGTGAGACATCTACCACTTCTGATGACTGAGGCATATCAGCGCAGAGCTCCGAAATGTCCCGAATGTATAAAATGTCGTATTTCCGTGAAAGAATAAAACCTAGCGCGGCCGGCAGGGAATGTAACCCAGAACATGTGAACTCTAAAACAGTACTCGTTCCATACAATATGGTGGAGCCTGTGACTATCACAAATAAACAAATCAGACATTTATAAATATTCTGAGAATCGCGTGTTACTTCTCGAAATATTATTTTTAATGAGTCACATGTAATTTCCTTTTATGTTGTATTAGTTGCATAAACATTCAGTTATATTCTGCTAGACGCAATAAAACGCGACAAATAATTTGCCTTGACTATTTTTTTCTCATTTGATTTATACATTAAAGCACACTTTTAACTATTTATACGCTATGTGTTAAACACATTGCTTTCCTATGAGAAAGAGAAGCAATAAGATGGTGAAATAACCATTATTTATTTGAAAATAAAGTATAATGTCTATGTGTGTTTAGAATTCATTTCATACTATGTCATGATGTGAGCTTTTAAACTTCGGAGTTGACGCTTAACACCATAACACTAACGCTAAACGTCACAACACTAACGCTAAATGTCTCACTACTAACGCTAAAAGTCACACTACTAACGCTAAATGTCATACTACTAACGCTAAATGCCACACTGCTAACGCTAAATGTCACACTACTAACGCTAAATGACACACTACTAACGCTAAATAGCATAACTCTAACGCTAAAATCACAACACCACTAACGCTAAACGTCACACTACTAACGCTAAATGTCACACTTCTAACGCTAAATAGCATAACTCTAACGCTAAAATCATAACACCACTTACGCTAAACGTCACACTACTGACGCTAAATATTCCAACAACTCTAACGCTAAATGTCGCAATACAAATGCTAAATGTCGCAACCATTCATAAACGTCGCATTCTCATCAAACAAGCTTTATTGGGCTTGTTTTATCGAAAACTGCTTACAATTGCACAAGAAGCTGCTACAATGCTGACATCGACATGATTGGACAGTTACTAGCCATCCTTTTTTCGCTTTCTTTCTCTTTATTGGATGAGCGCCGTGTCAACGCAATTTAGGTCATTTTTCGGCGTCCAGCGCACATAACCTAGCTTTCCTGGACCCTTGTCTATAACCAGTACTCACCTATCCTTCCACAAGGCCGGACATTTCTTCATATACGTATCTTATTAATTGAGGAAAATTGACATTATTGTCAAATTTTTATGGAAGGGTATAACCTCCTCGGGTGGAATTCGAACCCGTACCCCTTCGCGACACGAGATACCAAATCCAGTCGCACTACCAACTGCGCCACCGACCTGGGTTGCTAGCTATTCATAGATGTGAGTAATCGCATTTCTAAAGGGTTCACCTTATAAATGACTTGGCTAACAAAACCTTATAAATGTACAAACAACTGTGGTAGTTCGAAGGTTTTTATCGACATTGCATAAATAAATACAAACATAAAATGTGTATTATTCCTAAAATATATTTATTATTATAAATTATATACAAAATAACAATTAATTCAATTATAGTACAAATGAATATTCAATTCAGTAACATGCTAAAGTAAATACAATTCAACCAAATTTACAAAACACAATTAAAATACAGTTTAACATTCGTTCAAAAATAAATACAACCCGCGCTTTAATTATAATCCGTACAATAAAGACTGAACAAAAATCATAAAAAAATAATTTATAATAATTGATTAACCAAACAATTAGAAATAGATTTAAAATAATTACAACTGAGTGGGAAATTAATTACATTCAATGCAACTAATTAAGGCAACAAAACGTAGAACACTTTTTGATCATTTATTTTGGTAATTTTTTTCAACTGTTAGTGGCCCAAAAATCTTACCCCGCTCATTTAAATGCTCAGTAATCGATAATAGATACAGAATACGAACAGTTAGTATCTAAATCAGCGGGGTTAATGTATGCGCCACCAACAATTGAATTCAGTTTTTCAATATGGATTCGATTCGTTTGCTTCCAAGTGAAATCAATTAAATGTGGCGGTACCATAAAATAATTTCCTAGGCATCTGATATAACAATTTGTTTATAGAATCTTACTTTGAAACATTTCAGTTTTCATTGAATGAACGTACGTTGCAACTCGTCGTAAGATAGTTTGAGATATTACCCATATTTGGCTCACTCTTATCAACTATTTATTTATTTATTTTACTGGGTATAACGCCGTGGCAACACATTTGAGGTCATTTTACGGCGTCCAGCTCACCTAACCTAGCTTTCTGGGACCCTTGTCCATAACCAGTACTCGCCTACCCTTCCACAAGGCCAAAAAACTTCTCCATATACCTTATTAATGGAGGAAAATTGACATTATTATCAAATTTTCATGAAAGGGTATAACCTCCCTGGGTGGGATTCGAACCCGTACCCCCTCGGGCCACGCGATTCTAAATCCCAACGCACTACCAACTGCGCTACTGATTCAGGTTACTTCTATCAACTCATAAGGCATGTTGGGTCTCACGTAATTTTAAAATACGATATTTGTAGCTTTACCAGAGCCTTTAAACTATCAAGTTGTTTATTTCATCCGGAACTTTTTTTCTCGGTCAATAGGATAAAAACATGCACAGAACGTGGCGTTTGTTTTGTTGCAATTTTCAATGGATTTGAATCACATGTCTAACCACGTGAGTTCATATCCCCGATTAGATTGTTAAAAGCATGGAAATACTCAATAAAAATGAATAACATTGCAATAATTACTATTATTACATTTTTACTTATATTTTAATACCACTTTAATAACAATTTAGGTCTTTGAACCCAGCGCATTCTGCAATTGTAGCTTATAGTCGCTTAATAGTTTCAAATGGTTTACTTTTGTCACGTGGATTTATTCAAGTATTTCAAATAATTTTGCCCATCGATTTTTAAACATAACGTGTAACATTGCTATTATCAATTTTAAATAAAACACGTTTTAACATTAATTATTTCGTTATTCTTGTAAAATAATTTTAAAGATTATTTCAAAGCAACAAAATAGAAAACAAAAATTTATGTTTTACGGTAATTTATCATAATTATGTATAAAAACGCACGACGAAAATTACTTCAATTTCTGTGAAAATTTTCCAATGGAAAATATTTTTTGCCATATTTCAATGTACTTTACGTGCGCCCATTTTAACTATATTATGCCTCAATCCCATAAAATCGTGGCTTGTTGCGGACCCGTACGTGCAGACAGTCGTAAGCCATGGGAAGTCTTGCATATTACGGTGACGGTACGCACATGATACAAAACAACACACCCGTACGGAGCCGTAGCTGGAAGATATGCATGTTTATTCTATACTCGGCCACGATTTTGTGCACGATTTGACTCTAAAACTGATACGTGTATCCTGGGCTTATCTCACGGACCCTGATAAAAACGTGACAGTCCGTACGGGTACGCAAGAGTTTGTACGGGTCATTGCGGAGTTTGATCGCACGGCGCGCGTACGGTGCCCTCACGGCTATCTTTATGTTTATGAGAGTGTAGCTTTAAACTAGTAAAAAGGCTGTAGAAATAGAATATGCATTAGTTTTAGAAATCGCACGCACCACCGTAAAATGACCACTATTTGTTTTGACACGACGTTAAACCCAATTACCAAGACAGCGCATGTAGTTTGTTATAAACACGTGAACAAAGATAGATATGTTTTTCACTAGTGAAGATGTCATTCTAAAAAATCGCTGTACGAGCATATCAAATGAAGAAATGCAATTTTGACGAAAGACAAATTGACTCAATGTTGGTATGAAACACCAGGCCAAACACCCGCTTGGCTCAACATGACGAAATGGAAATGATCTACTATATCCAACAACAATAATGTTTGAAAAACATAGCCGATGACCTATAAAAGTTCAGGAATGAAATTGTTAAATAAAAGAGATATCACTGCTGAGTGAGTATATATTACCATTGTTTCACCAAAGCAATTCACCATTACTGTATCCAACATACAACATCACTGATCGAACATGTAACAAAACAGCTAAGATGGACATTTTCACTGACTATAAATATTCCTCTTTCACAAAGTTGTTTAAACAAACAGGAGAAAAAATGTATATATCGTCAAAATTCAACAGCAATTTGACAATACCAAGAAAACACCAATTCACACATTTGGAGTTCCATCTCAGTGTCCGTACATAATCTTAATACGGTGTCGTCGCAATCTGCGTAAACACATATCCAGTAGACCACGGTCGTACTGGATCTGTACTTTTTCCCTTTGAGGTCACGTCGAGATGAACTTTGTGTCGACCAATCAATGCGTAGCTTTCATCTAGACGAAAACACTATTTATCACATTTTGATTTCGTAATTTCTATTTTAGACCAAGTTTTGCTTGCTAATTTAACCGCGGTAATATTCACAGGCTGCGATTGGGCGGCTCATTTCAAATTTCGCGACGTAGACGATGTAAACAAGTTACGTATCATAACAATTTCGTCATGAATATTATGATGAGAAAAGGTCACCTGAACGTGACCTTCGTTTGGAAAAGGCCAGATCTACATTAGCGAGTATGCGAGCGGTAAAATTGTAGATCGGATTTTAATCAGATTGGTGTCGTCGCAGCCACATTAAAAACTGGATCAATAAAAAAGGAAATATATGCATACTATCAACATCACGTAAGTTGAACTATAAGTACTTGTTGGTCATTTATATCTGCGACCTCAAAGATATAACAGAACAGCTCTTTGTAAAATCCCTAACACCTGGACAAAACACATCGTACATTGAATTACCTAGCTCTTAGAACTATCTTCTGGTTGCTGAGATGACTACCAAAGATAGTAAATTGTAAATAGAACATCTCTTTGTCAAACATCATCACTCGCATATTGAATGTATAGAAAAAAATGTATTTGACATCGAGAGTGATTGTCTTCTTCCTGTTCATCAGTACTACATAATTAGCAATTTCATACACTAGCCGCGTTTCGAAACCATAGACTCCTACACGATACACATAAATAAATGAACTATTTCTGTTCACTATATAATTAATCATAATTGGGTTACCGGCAGCCTTTTTGCAATAATAAAGCCAAGAAAATAGATCAACCATAGAGTTTTTAGGTCAAAGGCAGTAAAACATGTGTTTTTCTGTGGGGAAATGGAATAAATTCTTGGAATTATAAATATCACGCCCACTGGTTTTGAAGTTTCCTGCAATTGCCTCTGTTTGGTTTCTGCAAAACGTCAGCTTATCGCCAACAATTAATTTCTTCATATTAAACAATTTTGTACATGTATGTTAATGACTTAATAATAGTAATTAAATTATAGTTCCACGCACCAGGGAGCGGCTATTTTACAATAATTGTTCACTTCAAACATCATTAATAATATCATTCTATCATTTTCTTTAAAAAAAATAATATGGAAACCACGTGTTTTACCACTGAAATAAAGTTTCCTCGAAAAAGTTAAGGAAGAAACGAGACCTAATTAGATTTTAATTGCGCATAAAACAATAGTATTTTTTACAAGTAATCATGAACTATTTGGCCAAAAAACACTATTCTAGGAATACTTGAAACAGTCATCAAAACAGCATTATTATTGTGGATAAAATAAAGATGTGGCTTTGTTTTAATGGATACAGAATTTGGAATCAAAATTGAACTTTAACACATGAAGTCTATGCACGTGTAAAATTAGTTTTTCCACCATTCTACGCATAGTTAGTAAAGCTTTTGTTTACTAATTTTAATGTTCATTTGTAATATCATAAATAAGTGTGCCTTTTTAATCAAAGAGACACAAATATTTCCACAATCTGGCTTTATACAGGAGTCATCTTAAATGTAAGATCATGACGTTTTATAAACCTTGAAATGTATGTAACATAATGTGAAATATATCACTTTATACTCTCATGTGTTATTTTTTAATTAAAATGCCATAATAACATTAGACATTTTAGGAATTAAAGACCCAGATGTTTTAGTAGTCAAGTGCCTAGTATTACAACAACTAAAACACGCATGACCAAACAAATAATATTGCACATATGCTAGTGTTTATCTTGCTCCCCAATGTCTATTGCCATGCTAATTAATTGCAAATCTTATGACCGTAGGACATTAATCTTAATAAGTATCTTCCAAACAAAAATAAATTGACTTGTCAATTGAATGGTTGTTTATAGCTCACTAACCACTCGGTTCTGATATTTCAAGTACAGTTATATAATAATTGCAATTTATGGGTACAATACAAATTACAAATCAAGTATATATACCTCATACAGAGAAATTGATCACAATAAATTGTGGTGTAATAATGACCTGTTTTCTATATAAACAATACTGTTCGCCTTTAATTAAATAGTAACTGTTAGAAATGTTCTGTTTTTTAATCAGTAACAACGGAAAAAACAATTAATTATTTCTATGTTACTATCATTATGTCAGTGTAAGGTTATTGAACTAGAATCAAGTAAATGAGATTGTGCTGTATACATAGAAAAATAGCAGGTGCCCATTGAAAAAGAACTCGAACCGTTACACCTTGCCACCTATTTGTGCCTTAACTCATTACTAAGAACCTTATAATACCACACAAGGTGTTGAAATCTAAATGGTCAACTAAGATTACTAGGTTAGAGAAGTAATGTTTTCGGTGTTATGATTACAAGGTGTTTGAAATTGCTGTTTTCTTGCTGTTTTAATCAGTACAATTTCTATATATAACAATGGTAGGATGGCACTATGGTGTCGTCTAAGAAGAGATCCAACCAAATTTAGCTCAGCTGTAATCGCTCTACTTGACAGTTAACTGTCGTACGGATTCCAATTGAAAATGTGTGAAAACAGTAGTTACAAAACTTGACGCTTCGCATAAGAATAAAACAAAGCTGATAATTAATATATACCAGGAAATAAAGTTAACTGTTAAAACAAATCGCGGAAACCCTCTGTTGCAAATGCCCAACAAACTGTTTTAGTAGTAGGCAGTAACAATAAGTAATTCCATAGTACCAAAACCTATGGCCATATTTTAGTGATACCAAATACATTGTGAATACGAATGTACTTCAGAACGTCAGAATAAGATATTTCTGTTGTATGTCTTTCGTTACCTATAAACTAATCAACCTTAACACACATTATGAGGGCTTTACAGAATTAGTCAAGTTTACGTTACTCATTTGATTGTTTTATGTCATTTTCACAATTTTGCAGTTATTTACAGCCATCTTTTTACCGCCTAGGTGCGCTTAGACGTTGAGATAAAGAAACACATCTCCCTGTAAAAGGGCATGTTAGAACTGCCAAGGGTCAATCAAGTACGTGATACAATAAGTCATAGTGAAACGACTTTTGAAAAATCTGTAAGCGAATCAGAAAAAGTTAAAAATCATTAGACAAGTAAGTTAAGCAATTTAAAATAAAAAAGACGAATGAACTGCAGATATGACATTATGTTGAACAAAATCGCATGTATAGTAAGTGCAGTTTATTTGTATTAGATGATACAGTCCATATTCAAATAGATCCTATGCATAAAAGAAAAGAAAGTCACTATTAAAATGAACCCGAGGTGCCTAATTTTGCGATCAATTGTCGGCACAAGTTAAGTGTCTATCCTAAACCTATCTGTATAGGCCTACTTTCCAAGTCATTCCATGGTAATGTCGTTTATTTCACTTACCCTGATTCAATCGCTTTTATTGTCCATCTTCTTAACATGAGAATTTCATTTCATTATGTGCTGTCCAGCCTACACTGCCATAAGAAGAAAATATCTACTTTATCCAAAATGGGCATGTATCCATTAATTTTATAATATAATAATATATTAAAATCGTCTTAACACAAATGAATGCATTAACACATTTAACAAAAGTACCTTGATCCCATCAGAAAAAACACAAGAAAATAAACTAGGTCAAAATGTTGTTTTAGTGCTCTTAAAGCTAAATTGCCATTTATTTTTACTGTTTTATCGCTACAGAAACTGTAAAACCGTCCTTCGTAGGCCATTCTTTCCCATATACTCATGGTATGGTGAAATTACGCTTGTAAAGTCTTAATACCAGTAGACATTCACGCTATAACAATTTGTTTAGATTTAATCGGTTTTACTTGGTGTAAGTGTGACACATTTATGTTGTTTTACAAGTTTGTCTATATTACCATCGAGTAATAGATAACCATTAACTTTAAGATAAATTATTCTATGGAAACTGTCCGAATCCTTGTGTGCCTTGGTTACGAAAAAGGTTTGGGTAGGAATTATTCTATATCTATATAAATTTATGGATCAAGTGTGTAATTCTTTAGTTTATAATCGTAGAAAGTCAGTGGTTAGAGTTGGCGTGATGGTTCTATTTCAGCGTAACCTTCAACACATTTTCCGTTAAACAATTGCAACTGTTTGCAAAGATCACCCTGACAGTTAAGATTTTATTTAAAAAATCGTCCAACTACTTTACAAGTGGGTTTGTATTTAAACGTCTGGTTGAATTATAAAATGCAAGGTCGAAGCAATGACAAATTAAGCCAAAAAGGCATAAAGACAGTTATTAAACAGCCTAGACAATTAATGGTGAATAAGAAAATGATCTAAGAACCAGGGATTGTTTTGCAAAGTCAATTCAATGTAAGACTGTAATGTTAACCATGACATTAAACAGATGTGATGCATATACTTTGTGGTCAAACTTCCATTCTTAGAAAGGTGTTTTAATGAAATATTGACCCCAGTCTGTCTTTATTTGTCATCTATAATGACACTAAATTCTTTACACCAGAATGTATGTGGGAACTGATTTATTGCTGAATGGGTGAGAAAAGTAAACATTTGTTAGGCTGCAGTAGAAGATAATTCCAAATGAAAAATGACACTGGTCTGCCACCATTTGTCACATGCAATATTCGTTATCTGTGAAGCAATGATACTAAGTGAACCTTTCTATAAGTCTGGGTAGAATATGAATCTAATCATTACTCTAAAACATACGTAAATAACAATCCCTTTCAATCCACGAATGTTGCCCCATTGTCATACACTGCCCTCCAAAAGTTCCTTCACACATTCACAATTTACATTGTACGACAAGGAGTTTCAAAAGTCATTTATAAAAGCAGATTATTGTTTACTGACTTTCAATTTTTCTTTTTGAAAAAAGTTGTTTTTTATTTGAATATGAAATTTAAAAAATAATCCTAAACTTGATATTGGTTTATTAGATACATTGTAGTGTTGGAGGCTGATAAGCAACCTTTGCTTCAATTCAAAAAAAGAAATGTATCCTTTCAAATTTAGTTTCAATCCTTGAATAATGAATAAAATAAACAATGACTGGATAATTCTTTATGTTTGAACTTGTAATTTATAGCAATTCAATAAAATGTACAAATAAGGAATTTTTGGGGGACAGTGTATATCAAGATCATGATAAAAGTAGAGTTATATGGCTGCGAGATTATGTCATGTAAATTTTAAATTTTCATTTTTTTTTGGTCGTAAATCTTTTTATCCACAGCGTTAAGACGTTTTTGTAATAAATGTCTGCAATTAATAGACACGGTTAGTCGTGGCAAAACAAAACATTGGTCAACAAAAATTCTGCTATTTGTAGAACGAACTTATATATGTTACATGATTTCGTAGCAATGTCGTTTAAACTGATGAGAAATAAATCAGTATTTCCAAATTTGGTTTTTTGAAATGTTTTATAATTATACATGTATGTATAATTACTATTTTGACGTATTAGTTATCATTTAATATGGATCATAAACCTTAACACTTAATATGCAATTTACTATCCTAAGATTTTTACCATTCTCATATAGGATTGTGGATACTTTCAGACTTCAGGGTGAGTGTTTGTTATAACAATGTACTTATTTTTGCTGTGTATGCGATTTTGAAGATATTCTTAAGTATTTGGTACTTCATACGTACCTTGGGCAATTAGACTGGCGCAATCTCGTTATCATGAATATGCATGAGGCAGAGGAGACCAATCTTTCTCCAATGAAATCGCATGTTGGAATTAAATACTCCTCAATTACAATAACGCCATACATCAACGTCATACAGCACCCGCTTTAGAAAACTTTCGAATTTTGAATAGTAAACCAAACCTTAGTTATGAACATAATTTCATTGGCTAGTTTACTGCATTGGTTTCCTTGCGGAACCAATGAAACTGCTCATTAATTATTCATGACCACGAGATTTTTCTAACCAAATGGCGCTCGGTACATAACGCAGCATATGCGGAGTAATGTATCGTGGGATAACCGACGGTGGACGTAAATCATCTATAATTTAAATACATTCTAACTGTTTATCAATTATAATTGATATTTAAAAGAAGAACTTTATAAGCATGGAATTAAGAAATTTTAAGTAAACAATGACCATCTCCGACTTTCCCCCATGACCAGTTCCTCTGCTTTGAACAATTGATTAAACATGAAAAAATAAACAAAATGAATGTAAACGAACAATCTAGTTTTATAATTCAAACATAGTCACACAAGTTTGTTCAATGCAAGAAGAAGTTTTAAATCGTACATGAATAATTAATAAAAATATTGACTACCTTATATCAGTAAGATATCAAATTAACTTCCATTTGCATGTTTGTCGTGGAATGAAAAATAAGCACTTTTCTAGGTGAAAGAGTAAAGATATATCATGTAACTCATTCTCATTTAATAGTAAATGAATCCAAAATCAAGTTTAAATTTTATTCCATAACAAAACAAGCAAATGCGTATATAAGATATTTCTTACATAAAACAATTTGCGCAAAATTCTCTTTGTAGCCACAATATAAGAAGCTGTAATCACATACACGTATTTAAGATAAAAATCCTTTCTCAAGTCTAAATATTTTAATTAACAGAAGTAGGCATCTCCTCTTCTCTAACACAGAATTATTCCAGTCTTATAAACAAACCTTAATCTATCACGTTCTAAAAACTCTCCATCTATTCACTTCTTTTGATTAGTTGCGAAACTTCTTAATCAACAAAAGTTATCCTAAAACCCTAGCATCACACATATTTTATGAATTAGTAAAAGCACAAAACAAAAACTAGTTAGTCGTGTCCTTTTCTTCTATGAAATCAAACTTCCCTGTCCTTGTAAGGAACTCAATCTTTTCAGCATTCTATGTCGATGACTTTCCCTAGATGGCAAACAACGCAGGATATGGTTAAGTGCGTTTTTAAAGTTTCTACCGAAGAAAGAGTACAGGAAAAAGTTGCAACTAAAAGTGGTGTAATACAACATCAAGGCAAACTCTTGAAGAACTGTAACTTCTTCGCTTACTGGGACGTTATTATTAGAAGAAATAAGGTTGTATAGTCTGATAGTATGAGATGGTAAATTCAGAAATAAAAAAGTTGTTGATACAAGCAATAGAGTCCGTGTTACTCTATATTGTGGATTTATCCTTCGAGCATTCTTGTGCGAGTATTTTTTCGGTGTTTGTAAAGTTGTAACGGTAGTGTCATTCATAATAGTCGTAGTGGCTGTTTTCTTTTGATTAAAAGTATACCTGCGAACGGCCTTTGCTTGTAAAGGTCCTTTGATGACTGCTTTTAGCACCATGGAATTCATTACAACAATTAATATAAATGGCACAATCATAGTTAAAACTGTATCAATCCAAGTTAATACATTCAATAAATCCATGTATCTTCCAACGAAGGTACAACCAACTCTTGTAGTGTACACTTGTAACCCTGTAGTCCAAAAACTGTGCAGGTATAAAACTATAGAAAAAGCCATGAGGACACCAACGACAGCTTTTTCTCTATAACGGCTGCAAATATGGTTGCTCTTCAGTGGAAAGCATATTGCGATGAATCTCTCAAACGTGAAACCAACCACAAACCATACGCTCAAAAAACTTGTCACGTAAGTTGTGAATATCAAAATTTTGCAACAAATGGCGTCCGTCAAAATTGGGTAAACTTCTCCGTCAATCCAAGTAAAACACAAACTTATCAAGAAAATGTTATCCACTAAAGCTAAAGAAGCTAAGAATACTGAGCAACTTGATGTTTTCATTGACTTAGAAGAAAACACTAATAATGAAATAGTGTTGCCGAAAAGACCAACTCCTATTATCAAAGGTATGCTAATATTTCTGAAGAAATGCACTGCAACGCTTAGGTTTGACTTCACATAATTGTTCATATCCACTGACAAATTAGCAGAGACATTTTCAAACGTCTTATCGTCGATTATTATTTGCTCCATTCTTTATATACCACAAGTATAATCAACAACAAAAAAACACCAAATTCTAATTTCCCAAAAATATCTAGTTCTAAAATTTACATTTATTCACAAACATAAATTCTTCCTCATTTTTGCACAAATTTTAACAAAATAAAACAGTAATTATTTCCCCCAATGAATTCTAATATTTCTATGTATTCGATTTCATTATACTAAATTCAATATCCGTTGACTAGCAAAGACAAGAGTATTCTGAACTTCTCGCTGCTACTTTCATATTAGTATAGATCTCGTCTCGCAGACGAAACTGTAATGTTCGTATAAAACCAATACAATACCATCATTGGTTGGAAATACCTTATTGGTAAGCTTACTTCAAGCATTTGTCACAATTTATTCTATTTATTCTATTACAATGTTTTACCTTCTGCACTTCTAATATGTTTACCGCCTACTTGATCGGGTAGTTTATGCTCTTCCACTGTCGCTAGGCTCTAACATGATAGAGTCGCTGGTTAGTGTCTCACAAAAAAGTAGTTTACATATCAGTAATAGCAACAGTCAAAACAACAAAGACCTACTGCACAGTCAATTAGCAATTTAGGTTTTTGATATTTTTATGATAAAAACTACACCACAAGGATAATAAAAACAAGAACTTCAGGGGTTTCCGACATGGAACGGAAAGTGTCAAACTATTTTCTGTGTAAGAAAATCAGCATTACAATAAAAAAATGGAATTCTAGTATTATTGCGTCCCAAAATAGATGGTTAAATCCGCCTCATTTTGCTGTTTAAGCAGGGTGTTTTATTTTTATTTTATTGGTGTTAACGCCGTGTCAACACAATTGTAGGTCATTTTACGGCGTCCAGCGCACCTAACCTAGCTTTCCTGGACCATTGTCTATAACCAGTACTCACCTACCCTTCCACAAGGCCGGAAACTTCTCCACATTATCTAATCAATGGAGGAAAATCGTCATTATTGTCAAATTTTCATGGAAGGGTATAACCTCCCCAGGTGGGATTCGAACCCGCACCCCCTCGGGCACGAGTATCCAAATCCCGGCGCGCTACCAGCTGCGCTATCGACCCGTAAGCAGGGTGCAAAACAAAAACAGCAGACAAATGAATAATGTTTTCTGATTTATACCAATTTTGGAGATTAAAGGACTTCCATTGAATATGTACGAACAATTTTTAGAAAGCAAAGAAACCATATTTCCAACCAGAATAGTTATTAATTTCAATTTTGCAAATAAACTGATCTCTGTGAAAATGACACAAGCATTACACTAGGTGGGTTAATTATGCATTGTTTGTGACAAACTGTCAATTTCAAAAGTTTCTCAAAGTATTTTTCATATAATTATATAATAATAAACACTATCATATTATAAAACATCTGAAATTACAGCTTTCAATGGTCTGGTAGTATTACTTACATAAAATGTTTAATTTCTATGTTACCATGGCAACCATTTATAATTTAAAGGCAGAAACTACGGAAAAATGTAAGGAAATTACAAGGAGTTGTCTCTCTTTAGACAGTGAAAATAGATAAGTTAAATAAATTAGATATATGTTTCTTAAAATTGAATATAAAACATGTTTGAAGAAATAAAAAGTCACCACGTTTTAGACAAATTTTATAATTTACAAACATACATGTGTATTGCAGAATTTCTACATTCACTTCTTCATGCTCATTCATTCCAAAAGACGATTTGCTATTCACATTCTAAAGCAACTGTCAGTAATAAACGACAAACATTTTATTGCCATTGGCCATCAAACGCTTAGAAAGGCTCGTGAATATGAGATACTAGTCTAAACGCAGCGTTAAGCAATTAAATATAAATCATCTTTAATAGTTTTGGTTCAAAGAAATCTGAATTGCAGTATCATCAAAACGTCAAGTTGAGTTGTCTGAAATGCTCTTTAAACGACTCACACAGACAATTACTTTCTTACTTCAAAACGTGTATATGTCATCTTTATTGTATTTGTTTCAAAACACCTTTCTCGTGTTTGACAAAAATTAAATTTCGTCTAGACGTGCACTGAAGAAAATTGTATTTTATTGCATACATCATTTTCATTACTGATACACCACACGGGTAAGATATTGTTTAACTCTCAGAAGAGTTTCTTAATTTGATGGTACGCCATTTAACAAGATTTCAAATATCAAATTTTCCAGAAAAGGTATAAGCTGTCGCAGCCGGTAATCCAACCTCTGACAATCGGTTCGGAATTCATTCATTCTACCTCTACGCCTACAATTTTGACTCATTTTCAATAAAAGACAATAACAATCATTTTAATTTGGCTAAACTACGTTGATTCTCCAAAGGCTGAACTCTTTTAATAATTTAAGTTAAAGCGAGCAAATAATATTTTAATTTGAAACCACTTTTCACTATTCAATGACGCATGACGTGGAACCCTCACCTGACCATCTTTTCTTTGATGCACTATTATTTACTTCTGTAACCCGAGAGCAACTGCCACAAGCAAAATCACAATACCACTTAACAGTATTACCAAACGCAATCATTAAAACAGTTGCTGACGTGTCTGAGACAAACTGACTCACTTATGCGAATGAAACAAATAAACTGAATGACATTTACATTGTTCAAAATGATATACTTTTATTGTAGCAATACTGGTCCACAAATAGATGCTACGTTGAGTCAGTGTTAATTAAGCCTAAATAAGGATTAGACACACTTCACCAATTACAATACTTGTCTGTAAATCATTCCCTTATGTCCAATACTAATCACAATTTAAAAAATACACAAAATATCAACATTTTCTCATAGTCAAATCTAACTAAGGACAAACTTAAAGTGCTAGAGTGGTTCATCGAATTTCGTCTACATTTAGTACAGTGTATTTGAAAACAATCTACTATAAACGCATTTCTTAACGATTGCAAATTGAACTAATTTGATTATGACAAATGAACATATACGTGCGAACGGAGATGAATCGACTGGATATTATCAAAATTAACATTAAAATGCTATTATGTCACAATGCCACGAAATTTGATAGATATGGTTGCATATAGTGCTAAAGTGATAACCATGGATAGTCACAAACTCTGCACCATCCACATCGATTTTGTTCATACACACCCAGTGCAGTGCCATTCAAGGTATTACAATGGCTGGAATTTGGTATGACATTACATAAAAGATTTTTAAGACTATTGATGATAAAATACGTCATTTGTCATTTGGGATTACAAACAATATATAGGAGCACTGACAAAGAAATTAAATTGCAATATTAAAATGTAGACAAATTATCTCAACCACCTTGAGGAAGCAAAAACAGTAATCAAAATAAGAAAGAGTCACAAATACTGTTAAATTACAGGTTGGAAAGGGTTTTTATACCTACTTTGCAATGAATAGTAAGAATATCAATATCAGACTGGCTTAATGTATCTAGAGAGTTTTCATGATACGTATAAAGACAATTCTTTGTGAATTGTGTGATATGATTTTAATTTGTTTAGAGTGCTAGTACCTTTTAAAACGTTTAGAAAAGTAATCTAAGTATACCATCTTAATACATTAAATAAATGTTCCATCTTAAGCAATTGATTAACATTGTAATATCAATTCAAAAAAGGTAAGTAGGATTTGTCTTGTTTATCTTCTTCAAGTAGTTTGAAAGACAAGGATTAAGTTATGACATACCAGGAAATGTATAAAGTCTGTCTGTAATGGATTGTAACAAACGAACACTCCTTGAAAAACGTATTAAACATGAAGCAATATGGTACGTTTCCTTACTTATGATAAACTTTCTTTCAGAATAAGTAAAATGTTGACAATGTGGATCATGATTTCATTTTAAATGAAAGAGAATTCAATAAATAAGTTGATGGAATCTTTGGCTAGACAATTGTGAAAGTTATCTAACTCTTCAGCACATGCATTTGTGTAAATGTTTAACCCTGTGTGGTATATGTCATATTTTGTCCCCTTAAATACCAAGCTATTAAAACACATATTTTTGCAAAAGTTGCATACATTTATATATAATGTTTTCAAACAAATATTGTGAATCAGAGCAAATATTCCCCACAACATATATTTCAAGACTAATGTTTAACTGTCCAAATCATGATTAGTGAAATCAAACAAAATGTAATTCAATGGCGAATCACCTTGCGACCACCTCGACACATTAAAGCAATCTCGCTATTTAAAACCAATTTTGGAAAGACTGGATTTTTGTTTTATATTCATCGATATTGTACGGGAAATGAAGACCAAATGTTATCATAAAAAGTGAGTAGCTATTAATCACCATAACGAGCAATTCTAAAATCCATTAAAAGAATTACCTAAGTCAGCCTGAATACTTATATATTCAAATTTATCTTATACATTGTGTGTCATATAGATTGCATATTTACATTACAACGTTTTTCTATTTCATGTACTGTGGTTTTAAGTAAGTTCATACATTTATAAATAAATGAATCTATGAACTTCTCCATTTAATAAAATGGGCGTCAAAGTAAAATCTCACCAGATATATAACTCTTAGTCAGATTAAGTCTGACAAGAAAGACTTCAAAAATAAAAAGTAAATTTTATGATAAACATTAAAAACTGGGTTTAAAATCATTTTTGTCTGTACCTTGAAATAATCTGATTATTTACTCCCAAAATTTTTAGTTTTAACATTTATATCAGCAACATTATTATATATATAGTTTGATGATATATAATCACATTACACTGTCTGACCCATACATTGAGATACTGACTGTGTCTAATAGTGTCCAGAACTGTAGCAATAATTATTGTGTAAATATCCCCTTCCATTATCATCAACGTATTTAATACTCTTGCGAGGTCATTAACATCGAGACTGTATATATATTTATCTATCTACAGTGAGGCATACTTTCGTGGGGTTTGATCATGAAACTTTATCCATTCTTCCTCCAACCACTATTTCTAAATTATGTAGGGCAGTTGTCGGTAGCTGACGGAAGTATGAGCCTAGTTACTTGTTAACAGCTAAATTCAGAGATATAGCCTTTCCAGGAACGGTCAGTAAGTTGAATGATCGCCCTGATATGACCTATACAATGTTTTGCTAAGGCGTTAAACCCAGACAAAATAATATTAATCTACAGTAATGGTTAAGGATTGTTCAACCTTTGCAATATCTGAATACACGTACGTTAGTTAAAACAAGGTCTCAATTCGGTAACATTTCGTAACTTTCATGGTATATTATTGTGTAACGGAAAAAATCATAAACTTTACAAACAAGCTATACCTACTTGTGAACTCCTCACACCGGTTACTACAACATGTGTCTACATCAGGCTAAACCTTATTAGAGACTTTAGTCAGTTATCTTTCCCTGATAAAACCTAAAGCAAGATATTTACAAACGTTCAGATAAGAACAAATATAACGTGTACAGTTATGAGGTTCATAAAAATAATACTCAAAGTATTAACTAACAGCTGAGTTGACAAAATCACGTCATTTTATAAAATCTTCATTTACGTATATCAGACAAAATTTCAAATTCAACACAAAGAACTGAACTATAATCACTGACATAAATATTGTAACATTGTTCTCACGAACACTTAATTCCATCATCACATTCTCCACTTAATACGTCATCTCTCAGAGGAAACATATGTTGTTTATGAATTAAGATCATTATAATGTGACTTTTATACGGTACTAAAC
Source organism: Mactra quadrangularis (assembly GCA_025267735.1). NCBI lineage: Eukaryota > Metazoa > Mollusca > Bivalvia > Venerida > Mactridae > Mactra > Mactra quadrangularis. The sequence continues at coordinate 23,341,025 of CM046297.1, read as the reverse complement.
TCTATCAACTAGGTTAACTCAAACAATGGTAATCAAAATACGTTCTTAGGTTTCAATTATGTCTACTTCAAACTCAGCAGTTATTACCTAATTATCGTTCCCTGTTGCTGATGATTCAACGCAATAAAATATCTTCACAAACAAACTTTTTCTCATCTGATTGTTGAACTCTTGTTGTTTAATTACTTGAAATTTAAATTTCGTAAATAAATGTCATCGACTTTTTGAGGCGTTACTACAACAAAATTAACATGAGAAGAATGAAAAGCTATATGATCTTTATAATACCATCAACAATACGAGACTCTTTCATACATCTCCTTGCAAATGAAATTAAAAAGTGTTGTATTGCCGAGTAAACTCGTGCATGTTTTTTTAAATTCTTTTTAATTCAGAAATCAAATATCATTTTTGTGGTACATTGCAAAACATGAATTTTAGTAACTCTAAATTAGAAAAATTAGAACATCTCAATTTTTTAATTTTCATTCAAAATCAGCTTCTTGGTTTGGACAATTAAAAACAAGATACTCATGAACCAAATAGTGAAAAAGGATTGAATATGATAATAAGTTGTTAATATTATAACACTTAACACTAATTGGAAACATTTTCAATTCTAGAATGGCATATAAACCACTCAATCCTGAAATATTTTTTAATGTAAATACAAAAAATTCAATGACATTTGAAAAATTAACAGTTATGGTAAAAAAATAATCTGATTATATTATCATTCTGTTGACAAAAAAGAACATTTGATTTGTATCTCGCAAGTGCTGGTGCTGATGCGAAAGAAACAAAACAAAACCTTGAATTCCGACTGACATCTAATATTTTACGAGAAGCAAATACAAGGGTCCACATCATGGTATAATGCGTCGAAACAATTTACATTTTAAGTTTTACTACAGAAGTTTTTGCTAATCTTTGTTCATTGTCTGTTTAAGACTTTTTCCTGAACAATGTTGAATGATTACATCCGTTTCATGAGCAAAATCTTTGACATTTACAAGACAAAAATGTCTGATCCGCGACGACGCAAACAATGATTAAATTAAAATGTCATTAACTGTTTTGGTTTAGGAAAGTCCAAATTGCATTATTGTCAACATGTCAACTGAAATTTCTGAATATCTTGCAAACACTGGAAGAATTTTTACGCAATATCAATTTTATTATTTTCAAATTTCTCTCTCGTCTTCCCTATTGTCTTAAATCGGAGATATGTACAAGCGTCTTTAATATGAGGTTTACCCTGGAGCTATTAAACAAGTATAAAAGCACTTACCATTAAGAAACAAAAGAATGTCACATACATACATATTTTCTTCATGTAAATATTAATTAGGAAACATACGACTCTCACAAAATACCACTATTCATACAATAATAGCTTTCCATTCTTTACAATTACTATCTAATCAAACAATCCTTCTATCATTTTCCTGTCGTTAATGTATACCTTTGGCACTGTTGGGAGCATTTAGTACGAACTAGAAGTAAAAATACACATCGAGTCTATAAAAATAAAACTCTTTTAATGATTTTTGCAACTTGCTAAATAGGTACGTGCCTATATTTGAATTATGAATAATTGATTAATTAGTACACTGTCGCTGCCTGACATATATATCATGATTTCTTTTCAAATTGACCAAAGTGTTTCAATGATTATGGTAAAGCCATTACAAGCCATTGTCATCATCATCAAACAAATGTCATCTGCCAGCAGACACTTACATTTGCCATGAGCATCTACTGGACGTCTCTTTTCACCCATTACTTAGTCATTTTCCATTAGTTTTACCACATGTCCTCAAGTAATCTTCCGATTATTATGGTATATATTTACTTTCATATTTGACAACACTTCTAGAATGATGACAAAACATGCAAAATAATTGACTGGATTTTTCTGTAAAAATAGCATGAATTGAAAAAAAAATATTATCTGGTTGTATTTTATATTGTCGAGAAAAAGATATTTGTGAATAATTGATCATTTACACCGAACATATAGATCTATATAAATAAAATTTGAAATATTCAAAACCGGATCTGTTAATTTCGAAAATTGTTTACAAGTTACATAGGCGTTGTAAACGTGTTATATCCTCGTGCTTTTTTACATTAGGATATATATCGGGATTGGAACATAATTTAATTATGTAGGGCAGTTGTCGGTCACTGACGAAAGTATACGTTTAGTAGTTGGTTAACAGCTAAATCCAGAAGTTTAACCTTTCCAGAAGGAGTGAGTATGTTAACTGACCGCCGTTATATGACCTGTACAATGTGTTTCTACGGCGTTAAACACAACAAAAACAAAACAAGTCAATGAATCTCATACAATTTCAGTTAACTTACTTTCGATGTAAACTGTGGTTAAATTAAAATAAATTATATGTAAATAAAAATGTAAACAACATACATTTTAAACGGTAAGCTTCCGATTTCTATCAAGTTAAACTGTTTGTTAGATCGTTCTTTTTGCAAAAGAATTATTCCTTTTATCCACATTCTATCCAAGTCAATAAGAATGTAATGTGGTGATATATACACTACTACGACTGTAATTAGAAATGCGTTATGTAATTCAAAAAGGCTTTCTTTCTCGTATATTGTCAAAACGCTCAACAGACAGCGGTTCAGAATGGGTTATTGCATGAGCATTAATCTTTTTTCTTAATTGGGTTTAACGCCGTGTCAATACAATTTTAGGTCATTTCACGGCATCTAGCGTACCTTTCCTAGCTTTCCTGGACCTTTGTCTATAACCAGTACTCACCTACCTTTCCTAAAGGCTGGAAACTTCTCCATATATCTTATTAATGGAAGAAAATTGACATTATTGTCAAATTTTCATGGAAGTGTATAACCTCCCCGGGTGGGATTCGAACCCGTACCCCCTTCAGGACACGTGGTTCCAAACCCCAGCGCGCTACCAACTACACCACCGGTCGTTTTTTGTATTAATCTTAAAGAGAAAACAAAATGTCAACAACTGTGGGAAATATTGCTAAGTGGATTGAATATTTCTTACGTGACAATTACTAGCATACACATCTTCCTTTAAGAAGCCATTTATCATTGTTAAGAGCAGAATGATCGTATATCATGTTTAATTGATAATAACTGTCTCGTTTGACATGACATTTTAAGAATAATGGTGAAGTATGTAAATTTAATTAAATGCAGTAAGATCACGTAACGTCTTAATCAGCGAATATTATATAATCGATGCAATGTTTAACTTTCTTTGATTTCTTACTTATGATGCTAAATAATAAGATTTTATGTAAAATGTGATATTTAGCGTAGTAATTTCTTAAAGACATAAAATATATGCCGTGTATGATGTATGACACGTTTAGATATGTATTTTTTCGGCGAAGCTGTCTAGTCAAATTTTGACCTATATTTTCCACCAATACAATTTGCTCTACTATACCCGTTTGTCGAATGAAATTTTATTCTGGTATAAAGTAATGAATAAAAGATAAGGTTCTACTGGTTAACTGTGATAAACATGTGTGACAAACAAAATTAACCCTGCATAGCGCCGAATATCTTTTTAATAATATTTCTTGTTTTCAGTTTAGGCAACATTTGGAATATGTTTTATGCAAACATAAGTACAAAAAGGATACAATCTAGTGGACAGACCATTATAAACACGATATCTAAATAATAAAGAAACTAATACTGTGTGACTTTTTTATGGACATTTTTTATTTTTATAATTCAAACAATTTCTTAGAGTAACATTTTATTTTTATGGTGTTTTTAAATCCGAGTAGTTTTACTTGTAGTCTTATTTAGTATTCTTAAGTCCTGCCTATGTTTTCTTTGTTCATTTTTTATTTGATGTTTATATCTTATATTATTTTTATTGTAATATTACGTTTATCGTAAAGCGCCTTTGAACCTGCTTTTAAATATGAAAAGGGCGCTCTTAAAAATGTGGTAAATAATCATAATAATAATAATAATCAACTCCATTATCACTTCTAACTATTTTTCTCTTTTTGGATTAGTTAAATGGAGCAGCACCACATTATAATCTTATTTTCAAGTATAAGTCTGCTAAAATAATTGACACAAAAATATAAGTAAGCTGATGTACTGTCGAAACAACAGAATAATTATTCACACGACCAACTTTATAACAAAGAAACTCGGCGATCACTAGTATGAGCACTAAATAAGATCGCTTTACATAGTGAAATAAGAATTCTTTTTACACGTCTTTACTATTGCTGGCAACTCCCGTTTTTATATTTTATATATATGATTTTCAGCACGGGGTTTCCCAACATATTCAGGCTGGCGTTTTGAATTAATCCGTTGTTGTATACTTGAATGTACCAAAGCAAACCCTACGGTATAAACATTACTAAATAATTCACAAAACAACACAAACGTATCTGAATTGATAATGGATTATGAATGATTCACTACAAATCCAAAACCCGATTTAAAATAGCTACTCTGGCAAAAGACTTAGTAGAATTGCATTTTCCGATTCTACTAACAGTTTAAAGTTACAGGAATTAAAAGCATGAAGTCTATTTGATGTAGGTCATAGTGACGCATTTATTGTAATGAATACTACAATAAAAACTTAAATTATAGTCTACCTCAAACTATCTACAAAATTCTCTTCAAAAATGTTCGAATATTTGTCTTTAAAATTATTCAGTATGATATGTTATTCTGAAAAGCAATATATATATTGTCTATCCTGTCGCATGGGCGTCACATATACTCATTCCTCTCTCAACATTTGACAAATTTATACAACATTGGCATGTAATTGTCTCCAACATTAGGGAAATTTATTATACATTCTGACGAGCTATTGCAAGAATGGGCCATTTTAGACACCATCACGAAGATACATAAGACACTATTGGATTTCGTATACCTTGAATGTTAAATTCTGAAATTGTTTCCATTCACCAAATCGAACTTTTATGTGTATTGTCTGTCTCAACGTCTTGAAACCAATACTAATAAAACGTTTAACTTTTCAACATACTAAGAAAATTATATAAATTTGCGCCATGTTCTTCTCAAATTTTCAACATCTGTGGCAAAGTGTGCTGACATTGATACCATGGCATTACAAATAGAATAATCAAATGAAGATATTCTATTGACTGTTCATAATGCTATAGTTTTTTCAAGACTTTTGTAATTTTGACCTAATTCCTCCACGTATATCACTCTGAAATATTAGAAAAAATGAATCGGGAACGGCACTTCTTTTCATTGCAGAATTTGCACTTGATACTCATAGTTATATTTCCGTTCCATCGATTGCCAATTTAAATCGCTATCAGTAATATATTGTTTCTCCGATAATCCTAAAAAAGAAACCAATACTTATTATTCAAATGTGTTATTATACGATCATCGGAAGAGGCAGTTTCAGTAATCGTTCAGTTTTTTTGTAACTATTTTAAAGCTCTTATTTTCTAAATCCTATGCCTACACTTCAATCTCCTCTGGGACATTTTCTTTTGCAGACTCTGTAGTTTAGTTTTCAATCATGTCAGTATCTTATAGCAGAACCATACTAAACAATAATTATACTGTCAAAAGGTTTAAGTGATATTTCTGATTTTAGAGTAGACGTAGATGCATGTCCTATTCAATTAAGATTAGACGTGTTTCCATTGATAGAGACTGTAACTCTTCTCAGCAGTGATGTACGTACAATTTATTACAGCTTTCAACGAAAGATTATCGTCATACCATAATTGGTATAAGAGAAGAAAATTCAAGGGTTTGTAGACTATGTAGCAGACAATATGTGCTTGATGATGTGTTTTTGTTTTTGTTTAAATGACATAGTACAAACCATTAATATACACGTGTTTATTAATTTTACGAAAAAATAAATCATATCAAAAGAGAAACAGAGATATACGCAGGGAGTGGGTCTAGACATTGATCAAATTGACACATATATAGAATAATGATGCATTTATGGTTGCAAGATGTGACTTTCTTTGCAATATATTGCCTTTATTGGCTATAGTGAGATGTATTATTTTTCAACTAAATCGTTTGTTGTTTGTTTCATGTTCCAACTTTCTCGTCTGAATTAAGGATATTTAGTGTTCATTTTATATTATTGATATGAAATGTGTTTAGATAATTATGTATATAGCCTGGGCTTTTCATTTTTAATATCAATAGTTAACTCTTATATGGCGTCCGACCCTCCTCTCATTTAACAGCGCGTCGGATTAAATAAGCATTCATTGGCTTGATAAATGTACATCCCTTCGTAAAGTTTGATAATGAAACACTTCAAACGACCAGTCAATCTGCGGCTGAATATTGTAAGCCAACTCTCAGCCACCACCTATCGGCATAGACTTGTGCGTGCTCAAACTGATTAAAACCCGATCTAAAATTTTCGGCTAGCATACTCGCTAATTTAGATCTGGCCTTTTTCAAACGAAGATCACGTTCAGGCGACCTTTTCTCATCATAATATTTATGACGAAATTGTTATGATACGTAACTTGTTTACATCATCTACGTCACGCAATTTAAAATGAGCCGCCCAATCGCAGACTGTGAATAATACCGCTGTTCAATTAGCATGCAAAACTTGGTCTAAAAATAGAAATAACGAAATCAAAATGTGATTAATAGTGTTTTCGTCTAGATGAAAGCTACGCATTAATTGGTCGACGTGACCTTCCACGGAGAAAGTAGAGATGTTGTACGACAACGCTCTACAGGATATCTGTTTACGGAGATTGGTGCGTGCTAGGATTGTTGACAGACGCCCATTGACATACATGCAGACATGTGCGTGGTAAGAATATTAAAACAACCAATTACATTAGATCATAACAATATTAATATGCTTATTTGATGATTTGATTCCCGGGCGGGGCATACTTTCGTGAAGCTTGGTCATGAAATTATTTCTACGACCATTCTCCCTCCTACAAATGAGTTTTAAGTTTGTAGGACAGTTGTCTGTCTCTGACGAGAGTATGCGCTTAGTAGTTGGTTAACAGCTAAATCCAGAGATTTAGCCTTTCCAGGAGTAGTGAGTTGGTTGACTGACCGCCGTTATATGACCTAAACATTGTGTTGCTACGGCATTAAACCCAACAAAAAAACGAGTGATGGTGTATCTCTGACATTGTATTTTGTACGTGATAATTAAGTGCACAAACAGCTTCTTTACAATGTCATTTATCAACATTAGGAAATCATTAAGTGTAGGTTTGTTTCATCTGATTTAAGAGATAGTTCATTGTCCTAGTTCTTCTCCATTTTGCTGGCTCTTTGTCTTGTCATAGAAACGTTTACGAATTGGGAAATGTCTAGATTAAGTACGATATGATTCAATAGAATATTTACTTTCTATTGAATATGTATTAGATAGGATCAAATAAGGCATACGTTTGATGATTGCTTGTATGCAAGGGGACTAGTACGGTATAGATAAATAGGCTTTTTTATCGCTAAAATCAATAGTTTAAGGATAGAAAGTCATTAGTCCAGTGGCATGACGCGCGCTTAGGGATCGAGGGTTCGAACCCTACTAGGGTCAATGCTAATTTCCTTGAGCAAAAAATTACCTATTATTGTTCCACTCTATCCAGGTGTAAATGGGTATTGGGTATTGTGAGGGATCGCCTGTCTGATGATCAGGAGTTATCGTACAAAATTGTCGGCTGACTATGTATAAAGAAGGATACTTTAAACCGCACTTTAACTGTAACTTTATTGTGACATTGTAACTCATCCACCGTAAGACTATAGATTCCATCTTCTGTAAAAGATCACTTTTAAAATATGGGATTTGTATTAATCGAGTAGAAAATTACCAGTTCCACTTGTATCAATACCAGTATCATGACTACAAGTAGGAATAAATTGTTGTTAAAAATAAGGCAGTGGTTTTTTCACGACCAGTAAATCATAACTAATCTTCTTCATGTTCTAAGTAGAGAGTGTCGACATGTTCAAAGAAGTTTCATGCACATGCACTCGTTCTTGCCACATATGTAGCAATTACGAAATCATTCCTACACTACTACGCCTGACAAATACTAAATCATTTCTACACTACTACGCCTGACAAATACGGAATCATTTCTACACTACTACGTCTGACAATTACGAAATCATTCCTACACTACTACGCCTGACAAATACGAAATCATTCCTACACTACTACGCCTGACAATTACGAAATCATTCCTACACTACTACGTCTGACAAATACGAAAACATTTCTACACTACTACGTCAGACAAATACGAAAACATTTCTACACTACTACGTCTGACAAATACGAAAACATTTTTACACTACTACGCTTGAATCTAAATATTTGAGATTGATAACTTTCTTTTAATGGTGCTACAGTTGCCAAACATATTTGTTGAGTTTTATCTGTAAGTCGATGTTAAATAAATATAACAATGTTTATGCGGTTCTTGTATGATTAGTTCCAATATCATCAGAGCTGTGGTCAAATACATGTATGATCTACGTGATCCTACAAAAGAATGTTTTGCACAAACCTCAAGCAAACGGAGAATATATGAAAATATTAGATAAAAAGATTTAAAGGTCACTGATTCCAAGCTAATGCATGTAAAAACATGTTGTTGACGTGTCTATAAAAACATCAACAATCATATTTAGACGTGATAAATGCAAAGGAACAGTAGATGAAACATAAAACGAACTGCTTGTCTCTTTCTCAGATGGTGACATTAAATGTGTGAGGTTACCAAATCAATATTAATGATAATGTTGCGTGTGTTAATAAAATATAATGTCAAGAGAACATTTCTTTTCACTGTTAAATCTCAAATTCAAAGTGTTTTGTGACATTTAAAACTTAAACATTTATGCAAACTTACTTTAATACAAATCAGTATCCTACATTTGAGATAATATTGTTCAGGTTTTTTTATAAAAAGCTCAGTAATTTTAGTAGCATTGTGTTTTTATAAAAAGTTAAATAACACTTCACATAAATTTAAAATGATAACTGATTTTAAATAAACGTACTGGTTACAATAGAACAAGTTGCATGTATATGTTTGCATTTTAAAAGATCTTCCGCTAACATTGCGACGAAAATGTGATTTTATAAGCTCAAATGCAGTGCTTATTGTTGAAGTGTTGAAGACAGACGTGTTTAAACTGACATGGTAATACCAAAGCGAAACGCATTATCAAATGAAGACTTTAAAAATTCCATTTAAGTTTATTTCTTTATATCGTTTTCCGATTTAAAAGAAAATCCTCTCGCACAGTCTTTTATTAAAATAATTGGAATACGGCATAGCATCAGTTGTCTGGTAATTTAAAATTGCCTCAGATAACTCGACCATGACACTGCAGCACCAGATAAAAATAAACGTTCGTTGAACTATGTTACGTAATTTATAGACAATTTCATCATCTTGAAAATGTCTGATTTCATACCAAATTAGTTACGAAAATATTACATAGACACTTTACTGACATTATTTTCTCTGCCATGAGCTATACGTCTTTTACAATGAATGTATATCAAATGATAAATACATTGTACATTAAGTGTTACATCCAATAGCTCAGCGTTACAAAACTGTATTGCATTGTAATACATGTGTTAAGGAAAGCACGTTTCCGTAAAAAACTCACAACAGGTATTTAATGTTTTAGCTATCAATAACTTACCACAAACTTTTATAGAAAGTTGAGAGTGCATTGAGCTCATGAAGATCTTTGTTTTGACAAAACGGCAAATCAATTCTTTAATTGATATAGTTCAACATTGTATCATTTCCGTGATTTGTTCAATCATTGTGTAAACTGGTACATCTTGAACTCATATAACTCAATATACTTAATGATAAGTACAGCCTGGAGCTTGACATAAATACTTTTATTGTTATAACTACATGTGTGTCAATTACATCACAAAAACGTTTTCAATAAGCACATTCCTGTCTTAGTTTTAATAATGTTGATCGAAAGGTGACATCAGCTAATCGAAAGGTATCATCCGAATGGAATAAAATTTGTATAAACGCAGAATACAATAATATCTAATACAAATATCATTAGCAAATAGTTAGTAAACCACTAATGTGTTAGTAGATTACCTCTATGCCTTCGACCAGGCTAATAATTTGTTTGTTCTTCAGCATTCTTTTTAATCGAATACAAATAACATTTTACATAAACACCACATCCTGCGGCAAAAACAATTTCTAAAACATCTGCTGGACTTTTTTTGTTTATCATGCCAAACTAATGCTAATGAAACACCTTAAAGCAAGTTTTGTGCACTTAACCCTCCTGTTATACATTTGGTACGCAAACTACTTTTACACTTACTATATTAATGAAATTCAATAACATTATATTAGGATTAGATTAGACACAACACAACTTAAATACTACAATAATGATCTATAAATCTGCTCTTGTTTGTCCAATATAAATCGGAATTTAAAAAAACCCACAAAGTTTTTTCACTTCCTCTAACCTAATATTTGCATCTAAAATTAATCAACTTATCCGAACATTGCAGCGTTTTTTCAATTGTTATCTACATTCAGTGCTTTTAGTTCATTGAACCTTTCAGATATCAATTAGGGAAATCTATATGCTTGTTTGTGATGTCTTCCGATTTAGGCTATTTTAAACTGCTTGAAAACTCTTGTTTACAGCGAGAATTTTGAATTCGATTTAATTTACTTTTGATTTAATTACGTTCTTAAGTGAAAAGCCGTTCATTGACATGATTAAACATGGCACTTATTATAAACAACTACAAAACTAATTGGCAATTTTCAAAGTGAGACTTTATACAAAAACGGTAAATTTCTGTTAATATGCATTTTTAATTTTCAAAGCATTACAGTGAATCTTTTTTTGTCTACATGCAACTTTTGCCATGATTTTTGCAATCGATATACATGTAAGGTCATTTGTGTTTACAATATTGTCTGCTTTTTACGCTTTGACATTTACATTACCAACGCCTGGGCAGAAAAGGCTCTTTAAAAAGGATGCGTACCACCAACAGTTAGACATAAATATTACGCATTAAATAGTAAATGAACACGGAAACAATAGGCATGAACAAAATAACACCGAAATGTATGCACGGATAAAGCATAGACGATGTAAATGTTTCCAGCATGAAACTATTAATCATAACAAGATGATAAAATAGTAAGTTTCATCTAGATTGTGTAAAAATTTGTGAAGTGGTCAATAAATGACAAGTCAGCTAAATAGTTTAGGCACTGTTACTTTAGACAAAATCCATTAAGTATTTCAGTACAAGTGACTCCATAGCACACATTCTCTACACGGCGTCAAAACGTGAACACTATAATCATACCATTCCCTCCACATGGAAGCTTTTAAGACATCAAAATAATTGTGGTAATAAACCCCTTTACCAGCGTCTTATTTTACTAAGTATGTATGTTTAATCGTCTAATTGCCTCGATCACATACTTTAACTGTTCCTATGATCATTTTGTCTAATGTAGCATCATCATATATCTCCTTTATGGTATATATACAATTACGTTACAACGTCTGACTTGAACGCCATGATATATATACTGTCTAAGTTTTTCCAAAGATGTTACGATAATGACTAAATAGACAATTTCCGGGGATGCCGTTTACGTATTTAATCTGCTTGAGGTTACATACTTTGCTTATTCATGTGTATTAACCACTTTTTCCAAGGCCAGTTCAACTTACAATACATCAGAAAATATTTCCTGTAAATGTTTCCATGTCAGGTTTTTGTATAGTAAAATTCATTGTTAACGTAGAAGTAGACAAAACAGAAATTAACTATATCAGTCTGACCGTCTTTATTCATTGGAAATTACTTCTTATTTTCATGTTGATTCTTTGTAACTAGGATTCGAAATGACAAGTTTTGCAAAAAGGGGGAGCTACGCTTAAACAACATTAAACCAGTCAAAGATAAATTTGGGTATCCATACTGGCCCTTATTATGGATATGCTACTCGCTTCTGCCATTCAAAACATTATGATATGCTTTACACATAACGTCCTGTATTGCTAAATTAAGTTTAACAACAGAAATATATATTTAATTTTGATACATTTTACTTTAGTATAATTCAGGACAGAGCTCGCTTCAATAAAATGTTTACATTCCCTCAATGACTGAAATATTTAAACTCGAACGTGTATCCATTTTCAGTCTAACATTTAGAACACATTATTAACATTATTCATTTCATTTATAAAATAAATAATTATAAAATAATCTAAATTTGGTGCATTTGAATCAATAAATGCAAAGAGGGAATCTAATTGAGCTTCATAGTATAATATTGCAAGAAAATTGTACACAACGCCTTGAAAATTAAAACAAGTTTAATGCAAACTAAACATTGTTTGATTTTTAAAGAATTTGAGTCTCTTTATTCAGAAATCAAACTACTGATTAGTTAAGTGCCTAAACATTTGTTTAGTAACTAATATCCAAGCGTTAAGACAGTACTTATCTTGGAGCTGTTTGACTTTTCTGGGGGGTTTCTTTTCTCTTATATTACCTAGATCCATACAGAGGGAAATTTGAATAAACAGTTGAGATACAATTTGGGTCACTTACTTTTGTTGATTCATGCTGATCATCATATCTCGAAACTAGCCACAATTACGAGTAGTAGACACCAAAATGCTGAATTCAACAGATCTCTACTAAAGGACTGAAACAAAAAATTAGGATATTAAAACAATATTTTAACTGACGAAGTAATATCTCAAGTCACATAAGTTAAATTGTTTTCTTTACCAGAAGGCCATCGAGACTAAAGATGACAACATAAAAATGGTGTATGAAATTTTAATAATTATGTAAATCTGACACCGAAAGATAAATCATAAGTATCATATTGACGAATTGTGTCTTTCGTTTTATTATATTCTTCATAAAGATTCGTTTATTAGCAAAAACCAGTTGTACTTCTCTTATCACCAAACACGTTTGTTCAAAAGCATTTAATAATTTTACCAAAAAAAATGTCACTTATTTCTGTTTTTGATGCTATATGAAAAACAATTTAATCATCACGTTGAGTTTATTTGTCTCATTTTCTCACGCAATAGTTCCATCATAAGACTTAAAATGTCAGCTTATTAATATTTGCAATATTCTCTCAAATTTCATCCTTCATAATTATTATGTTTTTCTCTCATGTTTAATATGAAAATTTGTTTTTCTAAAAACTATATTATCAAAATTGACTTTCTATTTTTAATAAAAAAATATAATTGAAATTAATTGTTCATTCTTTCTTTTCTAGAGGCTTAAATATATGTTTCAAAGACATTTATTTTCATTGATATCAATTAAGTCTAAATTAAGGCGTTTAAAACATTAGATACCACTACTAAAATGATCATACTTTCCATTGTGTAATGCTTATTGCTGTTAAAACACCCCACATTGATAATTTTTCACTATCGTTTAAATCTAATGAACGATTTGTTTTATTGTATTACTCAGTGATTTTAGTTTTTTTTTGCTTTCAACGAATTGTTTTGTAATACAATAGAGAATCCCATACTATATTGCAAATTGTAGAAGCTTATTTAATTTACATTTAACTTGCTAAAATCTAATGAATTTGAGATTGCATAAACTTTATACATTTTGATCGTGAATTAAAGGCAACCCAGCTTCAGCAGTCCACTCTGATCGCTTTGAATTCAAGAAACTTTATTTCTTTGTACAGTAATAAAACACCACTTTTAGTACTATTCAGTTATGTTAAGGTTTCTTGTCCACATTTACCAGCTTTTATGTATTTTTACATTTGATAATAATCATAATGATCCTTATTCTGACTTTTAACGCAAATATTTATAACCTATTAGCAGTGTTGTGGAATTACCATGCCCGGCTTGTCCGACTCGTACATTTATGTCTGAGTACAAGTAAATATTTCCAGCCAAGTAGTCTGCAGACTAGTGACACGTTTTAGCAGTAAATTCACTAACATAGTCATACCTAATCATGTAAATGTTCCATATTTCATACTCATCTATTTCATTCTATCATTTTATATGTAATATGCATTTTATATTATAGTTCACTAAAATTCTTATCCAGTATTGGACCTCTGGACAAGCGCATTTTGATCCAGGACAAGTTGATTTTTTGAATAATTGGAATTCCACACCTCTGATTGGCAATGACAAATTTTATATGAACAATATTGTCTGACATATTAACCCGATGCTTCACCGTATTACAAAATCTTAGCTGTTTAATAAGGTATCATATATTCAAAACAATTTAATTAATTGTACAACACATCATTTAACGTCGATATTATGTTTCCATTTTTAATTAATCTAAGTGCGTCAAGATCATCTCTAGAGTAAGCTTCATTACAATTTGAATGTTTGAAATCAAAATATCTAGGCAATACAATCCGCTTGTAACTTTATATAGACGAAAGAAGATAATTGACTTTTTAATATTAACTTTATGACCTGATGTCACAGTGTAGGGAAAGAACGAGACAATGATGATAAATGCATTGTTTTGAACGCTTTCAAATTATCTCACCTGACACACAATACCCTACCATGCTGACAAAACAATTTCGTTTCACAACTCTAATAAATATACGGCCATATCTTATGTCAGCTGAGATTAATGTTTTATTAGCAGACAAGGAGATCAAGGTCATGTTAGCAAATCATGAACCATTAAAAGAGAGTAAAATCGATAGAAACAAACTTAAATTGTCAGTCTCAGGATTGTTATATACTACAACATAATAAATAGTCATTTCATACAAGATAAGACAGTAGTACTTAAGCAACCAAGGGCTTCTTGTCATGTGTAATTTAAGCGAAGAAATTGTCAAAATAATGTATTTCATTACACTGTTTAGTGTATAAAATGTTATCATGAAGTTTGTCCGCCCATTTAATGGTAATATTTATTAGGTAAGTCGGCTAAACCACTTGTGTTGCCAGTACTTGCTTAAATTGTCATAAAAAAGTCGATCATTTCTCCAATAAATAAATACAAACAAACAATAGTGCCAATTCCAGGAAGAATATCAAATGTCAAGGTCAGACATCGAAGTCAACATCGTATTCAAATGCGCTTGAGCTATTAGATCTTATGCAAACATGTCTTAGTTACTGAAGTACTGCTTAAACTGTATAAATTATTGTTAAGTATGATGTACATTATAGCAATTATTTACTCCATTATAACTGATGAATATCACATTTCTTGGATTCCTTATATACCCAAGAATATATCATGATTATGAGTTCAGTGACAACCTCCGTAAATAAAGGTTATACTTCAGGCGCTTTTTTTGTTTTATTGACTTTGGGACATTACAATTCTTTCCTGCTTCCACAAATGGTTTCATACATTTTGATAGTTTTAGAAGTTTTAAGTTGAAACCTGTGAATGAGTATTTTTAAAGTATGATATCCTGAGCTTAATCTTTATCAGCATTTATTTCCGAAAAGGCTTGTATCAACATACCAACAAAACAAAATCTTCAGACATTAAAAGTTAAAACATTTATAAAGAAAATATTTGATTATTTCCAAAAAAATATCTATGTGTGAATCATTCAACAAATAATAAATCAGAAAAAAATCATTTAATGAACATTTTATATCTAAACCAATATATTATAAGTCTAATTATGTACAAAATGTCATATACAACATGTATTAGCATTAACATTAATTTTATTTGTTCAATTTTAATATGATTCTTAAGTTGCCATTTTTACATAAATTCATAAAATATTAACAGTGTTATAAAAGAACAAAAGAAACGGAAACACTGTAGTTGTTGACTTTCTATTTTTGTTGAAACACCATACAGAAGTATTGTCAAAACTGATAAGTAAACTAGTCAGTTTTAGTGCTTGAGATATCGTCGGCGAATACATGTTGTAAACAGTCTAGTCTTTTTTCTGGTACGCTTTTGTATCTTTCACTTGCACTATAAGTTTTGTATTACATGCGTTAAGTGTATTTACAGTTTCTTGTGTTAAATGAGTAGGAAGGTGACCTTGAGTCTATGTATGTGGTCTGGGATATATGAAAGTTTTGCGAGGTAAGGTGACATTCAAATGTAAAATTTATAATGTCAAATTATAAAAATAGCGTGTAAATAGGTTACATAAATGTCGAAGTCGTCGTGGTAGTCAAGAACAAGTTCACTTTGAAATATCACTTTTTAAAAAAACATTTTGAAACATAATGCTTTACAATATAAAATGGAAATCATAATTCGTTGAAATTATGTTTCTTTTATAGAAAGTTGGAAACCTAATGCCAATCAGATATTTAAAGGAAATATGACGACAAATATGTTTTCAATTTTTAACAGGCATTCATGTGGTTTGTTTGTTTGGTTGGTTGGTTGGTTTAACGCCATAGCAACATATTGTATAAGTCATATAACGGCGGTCATCAAACCTACTCACTCCGTCAGTGACTGATAACTGCCCTACATAATTAAAACTTATTGGTAGGAGTGAGAATGGCCGTAGGAATAATTTCATGACCAAGCTCCACGAAAGTATGCCCCGCCCGGGAATCGAACTCACGACCCCTCGATCAGTAGAATTGAGTGCTACCAACTGAGCTAGCCGGGCGGCTTGCATTCAGTTGAGGTCTATTACGTTTGTAAAAATATTGACTTCAATATGAAATAATACAGATTCAGTAAAAGAGGTATTAACAATTTTGCAATTGTGTCCCTAATATCATTAAGGTTCATGTAAAGTCTCGGTTTGCTAAAAAATAGTAAAACAGAAATAGCTCTAATTCTGTCATATTTCCACCAACAGTATTGTTTTATACATCAAAATGTTTCTAATGAAACATACAAAGTGATGCTGGTCATCAATGACGATAAAAATATTTAGCAAAAGATGTATTAGCAAAATTGATGCTGCATAAATAAAAATACTAAATTACATTAAAATTTTCTTACAACAAAATTTAACATTAATTCCTTTACAGAACCTTATAGTACACCTTCCAATGAAGGTACTGCAATATTTAAAACCTCAATAAATATTAAAGCAAAACTAAGGCAACTGAAAAACTAAAGTGAAAGTAGAAACCGGGTCGTGAAAACCCATTACACTTGTATCTGTCAAAATGTTTTTCATTTACCTTAGTTTTGTTTTAACATTTATTTAGGTTATAAATATTGGAGTACCTTCATTGGAATATGAACTATAATATTCTATAAATCATTTAATGTTGAATTAGTTTGTAAAAAATTCTTAATGTCTTTTAGTATTTTCAGTTTTACAGCATCAATTTTGGAAATGCATCTTTCGGTAAACGTTTTCATGTGAATTAATTACCAGCATCACATTGTATGCTTCATAAGGAAAATTTTGATGTATAATACACTGCTCTTGATAGAAGTATGAAAGAGTTTAAGCATTTTTCATTTTACTATTTTCAATGCAAACACGGACTTTACTTGAACCTTAACGTCTGACAAATTTAGTAAATGCGGTGTTATCAATTTTACTTAGCAATGACCCTAACATCACTAACGTCAGACGCATCAACTCTGTCAGTGAGCCAATAAATCTGATATAATTGACAAAGGATGCCAAAACAACATTTACTGAAGACCATAAACCAATTATATACGATGTAATTAAACAAGACCATGTGACCATAATTAAACTCGTTATATTGACACAACGTTGGTCTCTTCTAATATATTGAAATTATAAAAAAGTAAAGATATACATTCTTGTTCATATAGTTTAATTTTGTCACAATATAGCGATCGGTAAATTTTAATGGTGTGAAAACAGTCATTAAGATTACTGAACTTGACTCTACAACAATATATCTTTTTTATATCTTTCTAGAAATTGTCTTACTTTTTTCTGTAAAACAACGTAAACAGCTAAAACAACTCACCATTTGTAAAGTGCATATCGGTTTGAATAAGTTTAATGGTCACCATTACAGACTATGTAAGAGACATAAACCACATGATTGTTTTCAGTCAAGTCTATTAAGCCAGAATTTGCTGCAAAGATAGTATACACTTATAGTGTAACAGAAAAATAAAAGAATTTACTATAAGCACTAATAATTTGCAAAACGGCTTAATACGTTACGTTGCTGTGTATGTTTAATTACGTCAATAATTTCTTTTAATACAATGAAGGTATTTTTTTAATCTATCTTATTGTATCACATTAACTTTTTTGAATGTAGTATATATGTTTTCTATTGTTGCTTTTCCTAATATGTTTTCTAACTATTTTCCTTAAACAATGTCGTAATTGCGTCATAAATTGTACTTCAGTTGCAAATTCTAAAATGTCACGGTCACATTTAATTTATCAATCTAACATTTATAGTAACATTGATTGTTCAATCTTGTTTGTATAAGTATTCAATCCATTAGGAGTCCATTTAAGCTTAAAGACACAAACGAGGATCATGATTTATGGAGATTTACATTGAAGCTATGCTAATAGACCTAATATTTCTAATCGGTTGACTACATACATAAAGTAATTGGGTTTTGTAATTTATAAATTCATAACCCTTTAAATGTTTTAGATAGGTTGATGGCTTTCGTAAAGATGGGATATATTTTTTTAGTTTTCATGTTGAAAGGGAAGCGAGTTGTTGTGTAAGAAAAAAAGAGTCTAAAACATACCAACGGTCTTACACGTAGCCTTAAAGAAATGTTTTAAGATTTTTTAACCTTTGTTATAAAAAGGACACGACAACAAATAACGAAAACAATAGGACTGTTGCATTATCGACTGTGATTTATAAAATAAATGGTTACTGCAACTATTAATGGGAAAATCCAGACGTATTTCCATTGTTGTTTTATTTGGACGCCCATTAAACAAATTGATTTTTCTAATGGCCTAAGTTCATAGCGTATGACGCATGATAGTAATATAAGTCTAATGGTAATTGTTTGCATAATTGACAGGTAAAATTAATGATAAACATTTTTAATCTCACAGGTTCATGTTTTATTAGGTTGAACTAATTAAATCAAGATATGCTTGTATAAGTACGTATTTGGTAGACATTCCCGTATTGATAAAAAGGGAGCTGAACCTGCCTTATAGAAGTACATATGGAACTATTATTACTGACAAAGACCTCAACGATAGACACGTTTTCAAATTACAGTAATGCAGGGCAAAACAGGGGATGTTTTTATTGTAAATAAAACTATGAATGTATTAAAGTAGAACAAAAGTATTCACATAGCTCTGAAGCATTCCAACCCATTTGGATCTCGAATAAGTTCATTGCCCTTCCCATAAACAAGAGTTATTTTTCTCCTTATTAGAATGATAAAATGTTAAAATTGGAAAGTTTTATTACCCATAGGAAAATACAAAACTTTAATTGTGGGAAATGTCATTTAAGATACAAAACTTCTCCGAAATCAACATAATTGTCGAATTTTTGTGGTGCGAAGCATCTGCTTAACTATGTCTGTGGTGGTATACATGTTAGTGAATTCATCATTAAACACAAATTTAGAAAACAGATTTAAGATGTCGAAGAACAACATAAATGATAAAGCGAGAGTGTTCCTAAAAATATTAGCTTGTATAGTACATGATAATTACACACACAAACTACAAGATGTACGGATATGTCGTTAATGTCCTACTCTTGGAAGTCAATGACTTGTCTTCTGTGCAAATATATAATACACCGAATTATTTAGATATGGTAGTTAGATGATTATCTAGAAATAAATCAATTAAATCATGTTTCGTCTTTCCTTGGGAATTTTACACACACAAAGAATTTTGTCTAGGAAGCTTTTAATTTGTGAATAAAATGCCATTGTATGAAGATATTTTGACCATTCAAGAAAACTTGTAATCTGTACAATGTAAGAATTTCTGGCAGCTTAAAAGAAGAAACCTTATCACAAAATGATTCCATTAGTAGTAGGAAATAGATGGTGACTATTCTAATTAATAGATCAGTGATTTAATAAAAGTGACCGAATTTGGCGTAAAACGACGAGTTAAATCCACTCCTTGATAATGAAAATGAACGGGATATTAGGTGCATATATAATGAATGAAACATAAATCTTATATTGATATACACAATAAGATAATGTGAAAATTGTTATAAGGCAAAAAACAACATGCACTTTATAGTAGTTGCTATACTGTACTGGAATACACTGATAGGCGTTAGAACCATAACATGTATACATGTACGGTCCCTACGTTTTCGTCTTTACTTGTACATTATTAGAAATCATTTGGAATAGTAGTTTGTTGAATGTTATTACCATTATGTTTTATTGACAATAGCCATCATATTTACTAATGGTGATATATTAGTAGACGGTTTTGGTGCATGAGCTGTCATATCTTGGAAGTTATCATTTGTTTGCTACTGCACATTAATCATTTTGTTCTATCCTGACATGCCTGTTTTATTGATATTCTTGTGGAGTGCTAATGACAAAAATTGTATAACACATGATATGTATTGTATGTACTTTGAACAGGACAAACGTGGCAATGTAATAATATGTCTCGGGATATTACCAAATTGACAGAAATAATCAATTCAAGGAACCGTACCCTTTTGCAATTATGTATCTTCAATGCAAACTACAAGGAAAATGATGATAACTGAACTTTTACTAAATTTTAACAACATCGACAGTTGCAGAAGTACGATATTACGATCGACCATGTTGTAAATACGTGACAAACTTTCGTAGGCATTATTTACTTAGATATCACTGTAAGCTAGACAATCTGGAAAAAAATGACTGCCTCTTTCTTAACTGGGTTGGAAGTGCAGCATAATGCAACATTAATTACATTATTTGTTCTTTACATTGAATACATTCTGCTAGGAAAGATTTTCCTTATCAACGAGAAGCATTCAAAGATGGTATTTTTATAAGATATCATTATAGCTTAGACACTCGTGGATTACACTAATTTTAACTGCCCCTTCCATGAAACACCTCCTCTGTTTTTGGGACCTCTCCGCGGTGAGGAGGAGAAACATGTGCCCATTATGTAGGTGCAAGTTGCACCTGCATGATGGGCATATGGCCAACACCAAAACTGCCCGTTTGCCGTAGGCAGCGTCCCGTAACCGGGAAAGGAGGATCCTGGTAGTTGAGGGAGACCCAGGGATCTCCAGTCTTCCCAACACACTACTTTGGCCTCTGATTCAGGGTAGACGGGTGTCCAAGTAGGCCCGACTTGGTCAATCGGCTGGTCATGCCTTGCCCTTGAATAGTTGCATACTTGCAAAAGCCATTTCATTCATGTAAGTTCATGTACTGTTTTATGTGCACTATCCCAAAATTATTAACATTAGTAGCATACTCTTAATTTGAAAAACCATATGTGTACTCCATTACGATCTGAGTGGGCTTACTGAATTTAAAGTAATCTCTTAAAGTGTAAACGTTCAAAACACCTTTTCAAGAAGGCGGTGGCTCATGGGCCAATTGTGTTGATTGTAATCATTTGCAATTACATGCAAGTATATCTCTCATGTATCCCTGTGGTGCGGAGGCTGGATACCCGCCTCCATTGCACTTCCCCTTGTTGGAGTCCGAGGTGGCTGGGGAACCTGAGAGATGAATCATTATTATCTCAACCATGGATCCTTTAACCTCTTCTAAAAAACGTAAGTCTGACGAATCATCACCCAACATTTCAAATGAACAATCAAGTCAATCATCTTTTCCACGCTTTCTGGTAGTAGAAGCGTTGGGAGATGAAAAATTAGCACAGTTGAACCCATTTATCATTGAAAAGTCAATTTCTGCTCTCATAGGAACTCCAAAATCGGTTAGGAAGCTCCGTGGTGGAGAACTCCTGATCGAGGTCCAAAGAAAACAACAATCAGATAATTTGCTTAAATTAAGATCTATTTTCAACATTAAATCTTTTTGCACTGCACACAATACCCTCAATTCATCCAAAGGAGTCATTCGCTGTCCTGACCTTGCAGAAATGTCAGAAGCAGACATAGTAAAAGAGCTTAGCTCTCAATATGTTTCAAATGCCAAACGTATTCTATCCACCAGAGACGGTAAACGTGTTCCCACTAACACATACATTTTAACATTTGATACCCCAATTCTTCCATCCACTCTTCGAGTTGGGTATCTTAACGTTCGCGTTGAGATGTACATACCAAACCCGATGCAGTGTTACAAATGCTTTAAATATGGACATCATGAAACTAAATGCACTAGAGAGAATATATGCCGTAAATGTAGTACTTCTCATGCTGGTCCTCTTGAAAACTGTTCTAATGAAGTCAAATGTTCAAACTGTGGAGGTAATCATTTTGCAACCTCCCGTTCTTGCTTAGTCTGGAAGACAGAAAAAGAAGTTCTCCGTGTTAAATATACACAAAGTTTGTCTTTTCCTGATGCACGCAAGCTTGTAGAAAGTTCCAAAACTAATTCTTATTCAGCTGTTGTATCAAAACCAGTTAAGATGGTTGATTCTGCTGTGCAGGTCAATTTATGTAAATGTTCTCCTCTTGAAATAACTCCAGTGCAAAAACCGTCTCCTATTCTTTCACGTAATACGTCCAAAGCAAGTACTAGTTCACAGACAGCATCTACAAGTACCTCATCTGTACCTCAGAGGCGGGTCTCACAGGCTTCTCCGTCTCCTGAGCGGGTGATTCAAAGGCAATCGCCCAAAAAGAAGGTCGTCCTAACCGACCGAGTTAGAAAAGCGGAGAGGGACCCTGTCCCGTCCTCCAACCGATTCGAGGCTCTTATGAGCGACATCGAGTCGATGGAGGACGAGGACATGGGTGTCCACAGCTCTCCTCCCCGGACTTCGGCGCGAAGTCCTGTCAAGTTTCCGAAGTAAGTTTTTACTTTTCGTTGAACCATGAGTCAAACTATACTTCAATGGAATTGTCGTGGTCTTAAATCAAATTACAACGATTTACTTCTCTTATTATCAAAATACTCCCCGAAAGTTGTCTGTCTTCAAGAAACATTCCTATCTACAAATGATAAAACATCAATAAAGGACTATACGCTTTATAATAAAATTTGCACAGACACAATAAGAGCATCTGGTGGCTCAACAATTGCGGTTGCAAACTGTATCCCTCAACGACAAATTCAGATACGAACTAATCTGCAAGCCGTAGCCGTTGAAGTAACTTTACACAGACCTATAACAATATGCTCATTATATCTCCCTCCCAATTTATCTATAACTGTTGAAGACTTAGAAAATTTAACTAAACAACTCCCAGAACCATTCTTTTTACTCGGCGATTTTAATGCGCATAATCCAATATGGGGAAGTGCATCTACGAATAATAAAGGCAGCATTACAGAAAAGTTCATTGATAATGTTCAACTATGCCTCTTAAATAACAAGTCACCAACTTACTTACATCCAGCCACTGGTAGTTTTTCTTGTATAGACCTCACATTATCACATCCATCAATATACTTGGATTTTACTTGGTCAGTGCTTGACGAACAATATGGCAGTGACCACTTTCCATTGTTGTTAACTTTAAACGACTCTGTTCCAGTAAACAACCGCTCTTATTACAAATTCTCAAAAGCGAACTGGGAACAATTCAACAAATTGTGTTCTGATGATTTAACAATCCCGAATTTTTCCAACTCTTCGGATAAAGCTAATCTCTTTGCGTCCACTCTATCAAAGATAGCTGATGAGTGTATTCCTAAAACTTCAATGAAAAATTCAAGTAAAATTAAAAAACCATGGTTCAACGATGAGTGCAAGAAATCATATCGGAAACGAAAAGCAGCACTTAAAAAGTTTCAGGTTTGCCCCACAACTGCAAATCTAGACAATTATAGAATCCTACGAGCACAAGCTCGTAGAACATTTAAGTTTTCTAAACGTAAATCATGGCAGTCATATGTTTCTAAAATTAACGCCAACACATCAATTAAAAAAGTTTGGGAAGCAGTTCGTAAAATTAATGGTAAACACAAAAAAGTTCCTACTGCTCATCTGAAACGTAAAGATTCGAGCGTAGCAAAAACTACAAAAGATATAGCCAACACACTGGCAGAAACTTTTGAACATAATTCTTCTTCAGCACACTACACTGAAGAATTTAAAAAGGTCAAATCTAACTTGGAAAAACAAAATATTAATTTTCATTCTAACAACGAAGAAGAGTATAACACCCTCTTTAAAATTGACGATTTAACCGATTCTATTAAGCATGCCAAAGATACAGCTGCTGGCCCTGATGAAATTTATTATCAATTTTTAAAACATCTCCCATTGATATCTCAACATTTATTGCTCGATATTTTTAATGATATATGGATATCTAGTAAAATTCCAGATTCCTGGAAGGAAGCTTTAATTATACCAATACCGAAACCGGGTAAAGACAATACTGACCCCCTTAACTACCGACCAATATCTCTAACTAGTTGTATTTGTAAAACCTTTGAACGCATGGTTAATAAAAGACTCATCTGGTATTTAGAATCTAACGGTATAATAACTAATGTCCAATCTGGTTTTCGAAAACAGCGAAGTACTAATGATCATTTAGTACGCCTCGAAACATTCATAAGAGAGGCTTTTGTCAATAAACAACATGTAGTTTCAATTTTCTTCGATCTTGAGAAAGCGTATGATACAACATGGAAATATGGTATTCTCAAAGATTTAAAAGATGCTGGTCTAAATGGTAGATTACCAATGTTCATTTCTAGTTTTTTGTCAGACAGAAATTTTCAAGTTAAAGTAGGATCAACGTTATCAGAGAGCCACGAACAAGAACAAGGCGTGCCGCAAGGCAGTATTTTATCAGTTACCCTCTTTAGGCTTAAAATTAATAATATTGTTAAGGCTATAAACCCTGGTACAGATTGCTCATTATATGTTGATGATTTTTTAATCTGTTATCGATCTAAAAATATTCGAAGTATCGAACGTCAATTACAACAGAACTTGGATAAAATTCAAAAATGGGCAACAGAAAATGGTTTTAAATTTTCCAAGTCAAAAACTCAATGTGTACATTTTTGTCGATTAAGAAAACATCATAATGATCCCGAACTTTACATTTCTGGCTCTAAAATCCCAGTAGTAAATGAAGCTAAGTTTTTAGGCGTTACATTCGATAAAAAACTATCTTTTATACCACACTTAAAGTTGCTTAAAACAAAATGTATTAAAGCTTTGAATCTACTGAAAGTACTTTCACATACTGATTGGGGATCTGATACCCAAACTTTACTTAAATTATACAGAAGTCTTGTTCGCTCAAAACTCGATTACGGATCAATAGTGTACGGATCAGCTCGCAAATCATACTTACAAATGCTAGATACTATACACAACCAGGGCTTACGTATTGCCCTTGGTGCTTTTAAAACTTCACCTATAGAAAGTCTGTATGTTGAAGCTAACGAACCATCACTAAAATTACGTCGTCAAAAACTTTCATTACAATACGCAACTCGTATATCTGCAAACAAAAGAAATCCGGCGCGAAATGTTATTTTTAAACCTGATTACACCAGCAAATTTGAAAATAAACCAAATGAAATCAAACCTTTTGGCCTACGCTTTAAAAACGACTTAGAAATGCTAAACATAAACACTTTGTCTGTGATACAAAACTTAGATGAACATATCCCCCCTTGGACCTACAACATTCCAGACGTCAATACTGACTTATCAACTTTTCGTAAATCTTTCACTAGTCCTGAAGCTTTTAAATCTGAATTTGTAAACATCTTGGAAAAATACAAAGATTTTACTCATTTATTTACCGACGGTTCCAAACATGGAAACAAAGTTGGTTGCGCCGCATACGGAAACTCTTTCGTTGCAAGAATGCGACTGCCTGACAAAGCATCTATATTTACTGCCGAAATAAAAGCAATTGATCTGGCTTTAACATACATATCAAATAGTATAAATAACAAGTTTATTATTTTCTCAGATTCTCTATCTGTATTACTAGCGATTAAAAATCGCAGTTCAGACAATAATCTTATTAAAAGTATCGAGTTAAAATTACATGATATTTTAAAATCTAAAATAGTACACCTCTGCTGGATACCAAGTCATATTGGTATACATGGAAATGAAAAAGTTGACATCCTTGCTAAAGAATCTTTAAACCTTCAACCAGTTGATCTAAAATTACCAAGCAGTGACTTCAAGTGTTCGATCAATTCGTTAATTAAGTCGAATTGGCAAACAGTATGGAACAACGCTATTTTTAATAAGTTACATGAAATAAAGCCAACCCTTGATTCATCTCTATCAATAAAATTTTCTAATCGCCGAGATCAAATTGTTATTACGCGATGTAGAATAGGTCATACTAGATTAACACATTCATACCTTCTCAAGGGAGAGGAAGCACCTGAATGTATACCATGTAACGAGCATTTCAATATCAAACACATTCTCATTAATTGTCAGGATCTCAAAAACATCCGTGATAAATATTTTAAGGTTGGCTCACTTAGAGAACTTTTTGATAATATACCGTCACATGTGATACTTAACTTTTTGAAAGAGATAAATGTATATGATAAAATATAGGGATAAGGATCACTTTCATCAATTGAATTAATAGTGTCATTATTTGTTTCGGCGCGATATGACCTTTCTGTGTTGGTGCGCCGTAAAACCCAAACAAACAAACAAACAAACCATGAAACACAATCTGGATTTACTCTCTGAATTGTATCTTCAGACATTACTTCATCATATGTACTTGATCTGACTTATGTGTGCTACCGATCATTGACTTCTAACGAATGACTTCCGCTTGTTTTTCCATGTAGAGAGAGAGAACAAAATATATCACTGACATCTTAAAAGAAAGAATCCTTACAAGTTAGAGAATGTATTCATCCGTTTAACATTTAGCACGATTGAAAACGAATGATAGCATTAGTATAAAACAGTCTGTTGGTGTGTCATTTATTATTTTACTTTTGACCGATTTCTTATTTTCCCGTTTATTATCGGTCTGACCAAAATGATTCCAGGCTAATAAAAATATTGTGTTAGCATACCTTTTTCAATTATGATTATATGGTTTCAGAGACGAATATAATCAGCTAATATGCCAATCGATATTTACTGCTAAGGATCTTAAAAGGCGTTTTAAACCAAACGCATAGTACCAAGAGATAAACATGTAGTACCAGACAATTAGTTGTGAAATATATAAATTGACCTTAGTACACACACGTGTTAATTCAATTATCAATGGTTAAGATACATAACTCGTTCACAAGTATCAAAATTACTAACAAAGACTATTTCAATTACTAACTGGCAATGGTTAACATATACATTTTACCAACAATAATCTCAAAATTTTACTGTATACGAGTATAAATTGTTTCAAACCGCATAAATCTTCGTTGGAAATGTACTTTAAATGTCGCAAATTGACTGTTGTATTTAAATTGGCGGAAATAAATATAAGTTATTTAAATGAAGTGTATGTAGTTAGTTGTCGTAAACATTTACAAGAGTTGGTATGTACTGTTAGAAATTGTCTCTGAATACATGCATTTGAGAAATACCTATTCGACAGATATAGTGTAGTTGATGCTACTGAGTATTTTGGTGAATATTCAAACGAGATTACGAGTAGTTTAGGAATTCCACTATATAAGTATTATTTATAAATGAAACAATTTTCTTCATTAAAAAATAAAATGCATACCAGTAATGGAAAGTTTTTTTCACCAAAATGATGAGTTTGAATTTGTATGAATGTAAGACATACGTATTTGGAAAGGAAATGGCAATTGTCTTAAAATTGTGACCATTTACATACACGCTACTATATAATTAACCATGGTAAATGAACTAGACCGTACTTGTGAATAAGCTGTCGGAAATGTTTTGTCTGCTTGTTTTATGTTACCGTGTTCTTGATTTACCACGCCTCGTTCTTTAAAGAAAATACATTTGTACATATTTAGCGCTTTTGTCAACCACACTGAAGTACAATATTTCTTATGTCTAATTAAAGAATAGATTGCTGCTGGTTTATAGCAAACCCAAGATATAACATGTCTGTTGCTGCTTTACAGTTTTTATGTAAATGTCACATCAATATATAGAAGCAAAAAAAAATAATTACTGCTTTCAAAATTTGCCATTTGCATACTTTTTAAGCAAGTTTGTAATGTTATAGGTAAAAAGTTGAACGATAATTTCTATAAATATATATATCCTTGAATTATTTTGCTGTGTCTGATGTATCAAAACCACGTACTTTTTTTGTTAATGACCATATTTGTACATTACGCTTACATCTGTATACCAATTTGCGTGCGTCATAACGGATTCATATATCACAATTAAGTATAAATGTAACGGTTACTATGTTTTCATGACGGTAAAAAGGCAATGTTTTGTTTTAGTGTACAAATCTCTTGCTTCAGACATCGAGGTACTTTAATGCGGTGAATAGTGATTATCTGATACGAAATAACGATATACGCCGTACACTTACGCATTTTATTACGATAATAACGTAGTCTTTGTTTCGTGGTTGATGATATCAAATTACATCGCAGAGTACAAACATGCAACTTAAGGCAATGCTAAGTGTATGTACTTTAGAACAGGTCATTGCTTTATGTAATGCTTTAGATAAGTCTAAATGCATTACAGATTTGAAAGAATGAGCTCTACTTTGTTGTTACAAATGAGAATAAAGATGAATAATCCGAGTATTAGGTGAAATATGTTCAAATGGTTAGGTTTGTAATAAATACGTACCAAAACTTCAGACATTATATATTACGATGATGTTTCTGCTGTCATTAAACTGTAAATATCTCCGCAAGATTCTTCCTTAATATATAACATTCCAATTTCCTACGAGTGTCAAACCGAAGGCAATGTTTCACTCAGTCATGAAATATGAAATACTTGGAACGTGAGAATCGTTGGCAGCTTAAAACAAAAAAGCCTTATGATATAGCATTTCCATTATGCATATGGCACGACAAGAACTTAATAATGACAGTTCTATTTGATACAAGCGTTGTGTATGAAACACCTTGTCTTCAACCTTGTAAGAGATGATCGAAATAAAACTGCAAAGTAGTCAGTTTACACTGAAATGGTTAGACTACTGTAATCAGGAATATGCCGAGACAGGATACTATAGATATATACGGCTGGTAAATTGTTAAAGCAATAATCATTGTAATATTTATTTAAAGCATGTAGGAGGAAAATCAACAGGACGTACTGCATAATTGGCTGTTAAGAGATAAAAGTTACAAGTTCACAGATTTGTTTGTTTCTATAATTTCAAAATACCTTCCAGTGTCTGTAATTGTGTCAAAAAATAATTCTTTTATTTAAGACAAACTGACATATATGTTGCAAGAAATATACAAAAACAAATAAATGCACTAAACAGTATATAACCGTGACATACGGAGAATATATTAACTACATGAAACACCATCATAGTTGTAGGTCAATTTGCACTAAAATTGTCATTATCAGAACACAACTTTCCTGCTTCCAAAAATATTTCCATACAATTTTGATAGTTTTAGAAAAAGTTGATATTTAAGTTAAAATCTGTGAATGAGTACCTTTAACTACACCTACAATTAATAAAAGTATATGAGTATACTAATATGCAAACTAATAATGATACAAAAGTACAACTCTAATAAGAGATAAATAGTTTAATTACTAAAATCCGAAGCACCATCAAAACGATGATAATTACTGGTATGGCATTTTTTCGACTTGAGGGTCATGCCTGTAGATTCCACTAACAATATCCCTGGATAATAACATATCCCCAGTGTATTCTGCTCAGAAATTATTGTTAAGCTTGTTCTTAATGTGTGACAAATTGATATGTCAATATTTTTATTTTACGAACGTATATTTACAAGGTTATCAATATCAACATTTATCAAACAGTAATGAGACGTTTTCCTGATTTTGTATCTGATAACTGATTTATAATGGCTTGTATATTATTACGTTATTGTATATCAATTAATTGTAGAGTTCAAATGACATACTCCACTCAATCAATATAATTTATCCATTAAACTTAATGTTTTTCTAAGAAATAGATACGCATCAATCATGTTTAATATGTGATTACCTTGACCAACTTCTTTGTTTAATTTACAATGGCGAATCATAGCCATTAACACTGGTAAATGTACTACAAATTCGGTTCATAGACTGTCATTATCCCTGACAAGTCGTACATTTGCTTTGTTTGTTTACGTTTATCAGTTTGTTTAGTAACATTTCGTTGTCTATTAGATTGACAAAAAATGGTTACGTTGAATGCCTACTAACATAAAAAGTACGAACGAAGGATCACTGATTTCGGATACGTATCAAAAAAATTATGTATAGCTTTTAGCGCCAAGTTTAAATGATTGTTAATAATAATAAAGGGTGTGTAAAAATATAAAAAAACAGGAACTGTCAAAATGAATACATAGCTCCAACACAGTCAAAAGAGAAGATATTTTCTAAATAAAGTTATAGAATAAATTTATCTAAATGAAGCTTCATCATCGGATTTAGGGATTAGATATATTTGTTCAATTTCATTTGTTAAACTAATGTCAAAACTATCTGAGAATGAGGCATTTAACTGGAATCTTTATCTGCACATACTTAGACGCATTATCATTTTAGTAATACTTTCCAATTTCCATCCGTGAGTAGAATTACATTGCTTTTACATGTGTTTTTTTCCTTTCTGTTGATGATTATTATTGTTTTCATTATAAATATTGTATTGACAATGAACTGAAATGTTTTGTTTCATTAAATATCAAATGTGATAACAAAACCTTAACGTATTCTCTTAAACCTAACTCTTACCAGTTAAAAGTATTAAAGTTAACAATTACAACGTTTTATAATAATGATAACATAGGGAAATGACTTGCCTATATCTCGCATAATATATAATATATAGTTTTTTACTTCTAACATTTTCCAATTATTTACCTTAATATTTCACAAGTGAGAGTCGTATCACTTTCGCAGATCATGAAAACAAGCTACAATTAAGTTTTATTATCAATAATGAACAAGACATAATAATCTTGTTATTGTTATACTAATTTATTTAAGCTCGATTGTGAAACCAGTGCTGATCTAACTGAATAAAGACGCTTGCTTAAGGAAACAACGGGTAGGTCTTGGATAGCATTCGAACCAACGCGGAGCTGGCTTACCAAAGATTACTAGTCCAACGTCGTAACCACACGGCCACGCCCACTTCTAGACAAACATCGACGTAAAGCATCGTCTTTTGAAACTTTCTATCCCACCCAACGTTTCTTGATTCAATTTTTCACATCTGTTGATGTACCAATACCATGTTTTTCAACATTTTTATTATCGACACCGTTAATTTAGCTGTTCAACGTGTGTAATTTGTGATGTCAGTATAACATTAAATCGGCATTAAAGAGATTTTATTGTACTCATTATTCAAACTTTTCATTGCTTCAAGAAAAAAGTTTCCAGAGTTCAAGAGAGTTTGTGAGATGATTCAAAATTATCCTTGTGTTCAAATACTGCAGTGTTTGTTTCAGACGAAGCCGCCCGGCTAGCTCAGTTAGTAGCACGCAAGTCTACCGGTCGAGGGGTCGTGGATTCGATTCCCGGGCGGGGCATACTTTCGTGTAGCTTGGTCATGAAATTATTTCTACGGCCAATCTCCCTCCTACTAATGATTTTTAATTATGTAGGGCAATTGTCAGTCACTGACGAAAGTATGCGCTTAGTAGTTGGTTAAGAGCTAAATCCAGAAGTAGTTAGTAGGTTGACTGACCGCCGTTATATGACCTATAAAATGTGATGCTACGGCGTTAAACCCAACAAAAACAAAGTGTTTCAAATGGATACATACAACGTTTAGTATAGAGAATCAAGAGTATATGTACTCTTTATAAGAAGACTAATGAATTAAAATAGGTTATACATATTTTTGAGCCAAGCTATTGCCTTTAACCACAATTCAAATTCAAGACAAATTATGATAATTTATGTTTTTATTTCAATAATAAATAAGGCTGTGAATGCTTTTGGAATTATTTATGTGACAATCGGTGTCTGAAATTAGTAAAACAGCTTTAAATTTAGAAGTTATATAGTAATTTGCCAACACAGTACCTATTACAAGACTACTCTAAAGTGGAAAGGGATTTCTTTAATGATAGAACTAAGTCTCATGTCAATATAATTGACAGTCTGGCTCATTTTACCAATCTAACAATGTATGACTATGATATTCATATTTGTTAAATCAAGTATGATATGGAATGTCGATGATATTACAATATTTGTGTGAAAGGTCTCTTATTCGTCTTATCTCATACATATAAAGGTCGAGGTCAATTGGCTGAAACTATACCAGACGATTATATTGTGATTAATAGATTCACTCTAACTTCACAATGTTTCCTGATATTGTCGCTTCCCCTCGGACACGTAAAGAAGAAGGGAAAAATAGATTTTTTCGTTAAGAAACAAGTTCATGATTCTTTTATTGTCATTTTCAACCATAAAATACTTACGAAAGTAACCTTGTGATTCAAATGGACACAGAATTACGGAAAGTCAATATTTATTACCTTAATATTTCTGTATCAGAAGAGACAACGAACTTATTTTTGCATTTATCACCACAAGACATTCTATGATTATATAGTTTATAAATGGATTATTACTGTATGTTTAGGGTGTTTTTGAATACTGTAGTCCATTATTGCAGATTCATTGGTCGCTTGTCAGAGTTAATGTGTCTTTATTCTCCTATTATAATTGCCCAGTAGAAAATGTGATAACATATGGTCATAGTCTAAAATTGCTAACATAAGCGATGCAATCTTTCATAGAGATTTGTTTCCGTGACCATTTATTAGCAGATTGAAGCGTAGAGCATCGTTGAAGAAAGAAGCAGACATTTAAAAATGCAATTTTCCCTCTATGTGCATAAGGTAATGCTTACAAATAGTTTTCAATCAAAAACAAACTAATGCGATTCCCAAGTATTTAAAAGAAATAAATTAAATTGTATTATCACGTAGTTGATGCTTGAGAGAGCTAGACGTTGAAATTACATATTAGACAACTGAAACAATAGTATTAGTTGATATATCTATTGAGACTAATTTTGTTGCTGCTGCAAAACGAGACCGCTTATTTGTTATACAAGCACAAGTTACCACAAATAGATAAAGATACTTTATACATACCATACATTGAGAGTATTTGATATATAACTACTGTATTACTATTATGTAACTGCTTCGAGACCAGGACGTTTATTTGTTGTACATGCACAAGTTTCACAAATAGATACAGATGTTGACGACGATACTGAGAATTGTGTAAATAATACTTATCACAATATATTTGGATACTACAATAGAAAGTAATTATTCTAACGTATTGTTCAGACAGGCTAATACGATTATTATACGGAAGGAATTGAAAGGACAGTTTACATAACATAAAATAAAATGATTCTAAGAAAAATATTTAAGAACTGTCTGGCATGGAAAAGCTTCCTTATACAATTTATTTCAAGATATTTTGCAAGCACATTGTTTGCAGGAAATGCATAACAGATTTAATCGGTTTTTAAATCCGGTACCGACGCAAATTTTCAATGTAAAAGCTTCCTTATGCAAATTTCCAAGATATTTAAAACGAATACATGGACCTATATCTTTGAACTTCATTCTCCAATAAATTGGTCAGTTTTTTATTGACCATTTTGTCAAATCTTTTGCTGAGTTTAATGACAGAAGTTTCTTGATGTTGGGACAAACAGCAAATCTCATTTTAAAGCTCCATTTTTTACTGTCAGATGGGTCTAAGTTCCTCATATGATAAAAGCTTTCCTGTTAACAAATGGATGCAAATTGCTCACTAACGTTCAAACGAAAGAATTTACAGTACCAAGTTCAGTATCAATAGTGTTTCCAAGTTCTGCTGAAAGCAGTTGTAATGATGCTTTTAATTTCCTGTTATTGGAATAACTTGTCAGCTTTTCTTGCTAAAATTATGGGCACAGGAGACATAAACATGCAAATGTCGTATAAATGTGTCACCCATTGATAATAAAGAAACCAGTTGTAACCGAAATGACTAAAATTGTCGCCAAATATCAAAATACATTGTCATATTTTCAAGCAACGTGCAGAGAACAAGAAATATCTTGATAGGAGCAGTGGTCAAGTGGTAAGACTCGCGCTTAGGGATCGAGAGGTCCTTGGTTCGATCCCCACTAAGGGTACTGCTAATTTCCTTGAGCAAGAAATTTACCTACAATTGTTCCACTACACCCAGGTGTAAATGGATACTGTGAGGGATCGCCTGCCTGAGGGTGATTTCAATGATCAGGAGTTATTGTACAAGATTGTAAAGTCGGCTGAACATGTATATGGAAGCAGACTTTAAACCTCACTTTTACTTTTAAATTTGATGAAGAGAAAACTAATGTTTTGGAATATATCTTTTCATAAACAATTATCATTCTGAATGACATTAAAGACGAAATATACAGACTAATAACAATGTTTTAAGCCAATCAAGTTTTGTATATTTTAGTTGTTTGACAACAGCATCTTGTATATTTAAACACATTTATTTCACTCATAAAACACGAAGGAAAGTAGAACAAAACGGCACGATATGTGTTTATTAAGCCGTTTAGCAAAACATCTTATTGGCCTCTCATCAAACCTTATTTTTTGAACATTTTACTAAGTACCCGCTTACCCATCGAAAAATGGTTTAAAATTTTATTTTCCGCCGATAAAATATGGGAAAAACACAAACATGCTTTAGCACATAAAATAGTATACACAAATTACACGGGTAGTAAGAAATAATTGCATTTGGTAAATTGTTTCTACTAATATAAAAGTGGTTAACAACAATGTTTAATTCTTTTACGATAATAAAATGAGGTAAGACTGTTATAACAAGTTGTTAGACGGACACAAACGTTCTTAGTTAAACATTTAGTATATTTAAATTGAAAAATGGTACAATGTATAACATTTGTTTTCATTTTGTCAAGTTAAGACACATTATTGACCTAATTCATCATGTTTCTTCTTGGGTTTTGGTGCTTCTGTGTGAAAATGGTAATTTGTTCATCTCGATTTCGCCTTTAATGTCACATTTTTTAACTGGTTTTGTTTCCAGAATAATTGATCGAATCCAAGTTTAGAAATTGTTAAATTATAGATATTGGCGAGACAATATATAAAATGAGTACAGTATTAGATATCAACTTATGTTTGAAGTAAGAAAACTAAAAAAAGAACGTCTTGCTACATGTAATTCAGAACACAATTATATGAAGCTTAATTGACGTCTGATGGTGCACTCAGATATAAAATAAACTGAGACACATTTTTAGCATACACTGTATACATCTAAAATTGCAACTTTTTATGTTCGACGGTTAAAATCATCAGGAAATGAATAAACAGTGCCTATTACCTCTGATAGTACATACATTGATAGTCTGAATGAAATTCGGTCATAGTCATTCCGATTTGCATTAGAAGTATTTTGATAGTTTGTTTGAAATAAACACACATTCTTTGTTACGAAAATTACAATACAAACAAAACCCCATCTTAAAGTACACACGGACGTACATTTTTACATTCCTACACACCCTCATTCATAGACACACTTTCAAACCCACATGCAAGTGCAATGTATAAAAGTGTCAGCCAGCCTAACATAAGCCAATAAAACGTATTGGTTAAGGCCGTAAACCCAATATAAAAACATAAAGAGCGTTCTAGTTTCATAAATACAGACTACAATTATACCAGAAAAGATGCTTTTGGACTTTAAAGTAATAAAAATTACCACTTATTCTTGTTTTGCTAAATTACATTTACATGTTGTGGTAGGAGTAAGTCATAACTGAGACAATTATTTCGTATTGAGTACGCTTCAGTGTTGTGACAAAAAAACGTATCTGAGTGCCTTTTTATATACCAAATATACACTTACGTCATAACTATCCAGTATGAAAATGTACAAGATCCTATAAAAGACATTAACTGTGTAAAATGCGACATTAAAAGTTGTTAATTGACCTACATGTAATTGATGCTGCAAACATTATCCTGTAGCCTAGTTATTTCTTGAAAATGAGACAGTTCACCTACAAACCAATACAATGAGGTTGAATATCCTGTTTTGTTTTTACATGGCAATAAATCATTCTGCTTCAACAATGATCAATTGTTTCTTTTTGAAAACAAGCTGGGCTTGCACGTAATTGTCACGAACGATACATATAAATTCCCTAGAAATATGTCACTTTACAATTTTTTTCTTAGTAACAATCTTGAAAAAGTAATGATAACATAAATTTGCTTTGAAAGTGGACCATCCCATTCACTTCACAGTATTAACATAAGTCTGTTGACATAGAATGCGAGCAATTATCGATAGTGAAAGTTACAGTTACATTTGAAAGATCATATTTTAAATAAGACTTATTTACAAGCACATAATATGACTAATTCTGCACAATAAAGTTGACCCGTACGGCTGTCATATGAACTATACAAAGTGCTGCTTCGGCGTTAAACCAAATCAAAATAAATGTTGATCCAGAAAGTCAAATCATCAAACCCCTTGCAAAAAATTATACTAGTAAATGAGCCACCATTTTGCCATTGTTTCAATTCTTGTTCAAACAGTCGTCATGTATTTAAACATATAGTGTTCACAGCTCACTGATAATTCAGTTAAGACATATTAAATACACTCAAGCCATTTTTGTTTCTTGTGATAGACATTGTTTCATAAACCTAGTTGACCTCTGTGTCATTGACGAACAGTTCCTGTTACAATATTATGACTCACAGCAGTATGCAAACTTCTGTCTCAATAAATATTGAATCACATGTAGCTTTCATATTCATAAAATCAACTTTATGTACGACATTCCTGACAGTTAAAAAGAATAATGTCTTTACCAGAAATATCATGCTGACAATACAGGAAATAAATGGTAATATTTCAACATTTGATGGTGTACCTTACATGTTTATCGTGTTATAAGGTGAACGGTCTATCGAGAAACATCTCCTGGAGGATGTTGCTCTTTTGTGTCATCTTAGGTACATTTTTTTTACTTTGCTCTAAAACTAAAGACTGTGTATTGGTTAATGAAATATAGCAAACTACTTTTGATTTTTACGTTACAACATAAAAGAAAGCATGTTTGATTAAAGATTCTCTCACTAAGAACAAATGAACACAAGAACCAATGGTATATATAATCAATAACAAATATCAAGGTTGAAAAGATGGTCAGTTGCAGCTTCTAGCCAGACAGGACTCTTATGCTTAGAAAACTCGGTAAGTGTTTACCTCGGACTAGGACATTACGTGTTAGGCAATGTGTAATATTGGGTGTGTTAAACTATTTAATACATTCGTTCTGACTTAGTGAGTGATGTTGCAACGATTATTTTTTATGTTTTCATTTGTTAACGAGTTTAGCTAAATGTCTAAAGTAATTTTGGCAACGCTTATAGAAAATATACGCTATATAAACAAAACAACAGATATGGGAGAGTCTGAAGGACTAATAAATGTACATAAATATTTATTAAAGCTTTGTTTTCTGACATTTTAGCTTATATATTTAAGGTTTATACAGACCCTACTTTATGGACGGGACTTTTACATGTCTGTAGTTAACAATAAGATATTTAAAAACTTCTGACATAATAAGAAATATCTTGTTCTTTTTTAATTCATAAAATCTATGTACTTTACAAATTGAGGGATTTCTTTGCTGTTTATGGAAAAAGGCTTTATTAGAAAACATATGTAACAAAAGTTTGAGCGGATCGGGAATATATGACTATGTTATAGTATGATTTATTGTTTACTTTTTTTATTTTAAAATCTCAATTAGAACATGTGTAAACCCGGGTCAATAGCGCAGTTGGTAGCGCGGCGTCGGGATTCGGAATCTCGTGTCCATAAGGGGGTACGGTTTCGAATCCCACCCGGGGAAGTTATACCCTTTTATGAAAATCAGACTATAATGTCAAGTTTTCGTCATTGATTAGATAATATGGAGAAGTTTCCGGCCTTGTGGAAGGGTAGGTATGTACTGGTTATAGACAAGGGTCCAGGAAAGCTAGGTTAGGTGCGCTGGACGCCGTAAATGACCTAAAATGTGTTGATACGGCGTTAAATCCAATTTAAAAAAAATAGAACATGTCTTCTTTTTTTCAGGATTTATACTCAAAAATGAATATGTCCGAAGGTTATAGTGTATCAAAATTTAAACGGTGGTATAGTTTTAGAAACTAATATAATTATCATATTAATTAAATATAGGTGTTCCATTTATCATAGAGTTCTCTTACTCGCCCAACATAAAGGCGTATCAAAAGTGAAATTGACTCTGTCTGTATAGAGACATCATTTTCAATGGGTTAATGGTCGTTAGTAAAATCTGCTTTATTCTCTGTAGAGAATAATTAATGTAACATATGTTAGTGCCATTGACTTTGTTTGAGCGTATTCGAGTTGTGTAACAAAATTTGAACTTTTGTTCATCTCCGCTTGGCATCACTATTCTTACTATTCATAGAAAAGGTGTTGGTTTTTTTAATTTAAGAGACAAAAAGCATAGTCATTTTTACTTACAGTCAACTGTATGAAGAGCTTCCATTTACAATTTATTTGAAATCAGAATTAACATTGTTGTTAAATGACACTGACAAAGTCAACGATCAACCTCTCGCATGTGGATACTTGGATAATGAATCTGAAAATCTAAATTTAAACAAATGTCTTTATTGTTTTAGACAAAATCTAATGCTGTCTGAAATTAATGAGCACAATTTAATGTGGATAAATAATAAAACTGATAGGTTTCTCTTCCTTGAAATTATTTTCCTAATCATTCACTTATAATTACAGATCAAGTTAATTCAATGTGTATTGTATTCATTTTAAACATGTAATGCCCAAAGACATAACACATGCTAGTAGTTGACATTGATTTTATCATTTCAGAAAAGAGAATCAAATCTAGTCAATTTTTTCGCAACGCCCTGGAATAATTTTCTGGAATTCAGATTTACATTTATGTATGTGTATATTCATGTACTTAGCTCTCTTGAAATTCTACTTGGAAACTTTTTGAAATTATTACAATATTAAAAATAATAATAAAAATATTAAATAAAAAATGACATAGTTTGTGTTAAAAGGTCAATTAAATGACTTTTACGTTTGAACAATACCACCTTTATTATTGGATACTGGAACGAACACTGACGTACACTAATTAAGTCGAGACTATGACAGCTACCATACTGCTTAACGTGTGAAATATATAATGACATTATATATTGAATCATGTAGAAATTGGGATCTTGATCAATTATAAGAGACAAATAGTTTAGACACGTTTCACCTTGGCAAACTTGTCGAGTTCCAAAGTTCAACATGATTCTATCTATAATGTCATTATTGATGTCCCGTACTCCCCGTCTTGTCAATTGTCTGGTTACTAGTACTTGTAATGATTATTCACACGTTAAGCAGTATGGTAGCTGTCGTTGCCTAGACTTAATTAGTGTACGCTAGTGTTCCATTATCCAATCCTGAAGGTCGTGGTTTTTAAACGTAATTGACCTTTCAACACATAATGGTTGCCATTTATACATTTAAAAAAAAGCTAAGTATAATTTCAATATAATTTATATACAACTTCAAGAAAGCTTAGTACATATACACATACATTAACATGCAACACATTTTTTTTACAAAACTTCTAATCACAAACTAAGGATGCCTATAAAAATATTCATAAAAATTATAGTATATATTTCGGACGCATTCACCGCCTTGTACTAATCCAACACATACTATTGCGCTCGATAGGTATTTAATAGCATGTTAAGTTTACTTTGACAGCTGTGTTGTCGGTGCAGAAAACATTCACCTAGCTGATAAGAAATGAAGCACTTATCTTGTATACCCATTACTAAAGACAATGCGATTAGCAGATGCTTAGTTCTTCTAAGTTAACTGAAAGCAAAAACGCATGTATATCTGTAGGCCAACATGAACTCTCATTTACAAAATTTTTAAAATTGTAATTGTCACATATATTGTCCTCGGGTGACGTTTAATTAGTACAGTTGGAGCATTTAAACATTTAAGTCACTAAAATAAATGAGTTTCTGATGGGGGCATCAATATATTTTACTTTAGAAGAACTTTGTACGATGTTAATTTGGTGTACAGCAATTATATAAGTTTAATGGTTATGAACGTATGTACGTTTGTCCTAGTGTCCTTCTAAATTGCAACATGATATTGTTAGTAAAGTAATCCGGAGTAGTAACTGAAAAAAGTTGAAACAATTTATCTTAATTTTGACAATTTTCGACACATTAATTTCCTTATTCTCTGAGTTTCTTTTCAGTAGTGCTCTAGTTTGTCTCAATATTCTCCAAGATTGTATTTCCTTGACGACTATATTGTCACTTTTGGTAGACAGATCACAAAACGAGATTTAGTTCTGTTAATTGGGATGATGACGGCCAATTCATCTTGTTTATAACGGAAATGTATTTCACAAGAACAGTATTTCCTTTTTTGTATTTCACTATTAAATAGCAAGCATTTGCACAAGGTAAGCCAAGCAATATGATATCGTCTTTATACAGCAGCTAAATGAACATCAATTGGAAACACTGATTAATACATACAATAAATCCAGATGTAAACATCAAAGATGTCATATAGAGCTACTATCCATATACACAATATGATATTACATTCAACATTAATAAAAATAAATAAGGAACGTTCTCAATCATATTTACAATGTAAAATTGCGACAAGAAAGGCGTAATTTAATACTCTAAGCCAAGTTTAGATTGTTATCAATTTACC
Organism: Mactra quadrangularis; assembly: GCA_025267735.1. NCBI lineage: Eukaryota > Metazoa > Mollusca > Bivalvia > Venerida > Mactridae > Mactra > Mactra quadrangularis. The sequence continues at coordinate 23,299,929 of CM046297.1, read as the reverse complement.
TTATTTTTCATTGTCATGGAGTAGAGACAGGTGGTCTACTCTATCTAGTCAATGTCCGCTTAATAAAAAGTTATAAATGTCAACTTATCATATTGCTATTGAATTTGACGAATATGTTTTTCAAAAACAACTCTGCCTGTTAACGACATTTTTATCACGTATGAAAACATATCGATTCCTTTGAAAACCTCCCACTTAACAACTAGTGAAGCACACTCTGATGACATTCTTATCACAATAATATTACCAGTAGAAGATATTCGAGTACCTATATAGTGACAATGATCTAGATAAAGCACACAAATGTGTTTGTTTTTGAGAGCAATCACTGACAATTAATTTTACAAAAAACGCCTCTGCAAAAGGCTAGGTGCGTATTTACTCTAAAATGTATAACAATAACAAGATATATGGTGATTAAAATAGACTTTAAATGCTTTTAAAGCAACAATATTCTTGTCAATGATCATCTATAACATTATGCGACATGCAGATAATTTATGAAATAATAACAACTAATTGTAGATAACATGAAGCACTGAATCACAAACATAATAATTTTGATAACGAGGAGAAGAACGTTCTAAGAGTTATTTGTTCATTCCAATTCTATACAAGGAATGTTTAGAATGTATCAACTATTGTCAATTATATATCTGAACTAATATGTTCTATCTAAGAAATAAACACTATTAGAATTAACTGCACTAAAATAAACACAATGATTAAGGAACAAGATACTTTCATACACGAAGTAATAAATATAAAACAAGAAAGACATGGACATAACAAACAAATTGCCTCATATACTAACGACCCACATACCAATTTGCCTATCGTATACAACAGATTTAATCATACTCGAAAAAAGGCCAATTTAAGGAACTGCAATATGTACAATAGTTCCCATTTTTCTTATTTTAACGCAAAACGCCAAGCTGATGTGATTTTCTATCATTTAAAGACATCTATAAAATCTTTGTGTAAATGTAAGTATAATAAAAAGGTTATAAAGATGTATGAAACATTAACAACTCATTGTCAGTCAATTCATAAGCACTGAAAAGTCCATTTGGTTGTATACATCTTAAGGCTTTCATCCCTCAAATAAAATGTTATTTATTTCGTATGTGAGGGTCAATTTGTACTATAATCGAAACCTGTATTGATAGTTAATGGAAATAAACACAACTTGATTTATTAATGTACAAAAGACGTATAATCCAATTTAACATTCACAATAGTATATACCGTTTCGTACACTAACAACACTGATGACAATGCAGGAAAACCGTCTACCTAATAATTATTGTTACATTTTCGGACAATGTAAGACAATGCAAACTTCCTAATTTATGGACCAGACAGTATAATGTGATTGTGCAATACAATTTGACGATGTTTCTGACGATATTATACACAATTTATGTTTATAGGAATTCTTTTTATATCAAATAGAGATAATAATGTGATTGTTACTACATGAAGCAATCCCTATTACCATTATCACTTGTCCAATGTGTTTGGAACTGTTGTTGTTTTAATTCACTATGACAAAATTTTGTTTTCCCTCTTTGCCTTTTAGGTGAGTGATTTCTACAAATGCTCTCCCTAATCTGTTTAGACTCAAGTTGTTAGAGATGGATATGCAATAAGTCTAAGAATGTTGATTGCAGACTGTATTTTTATTTTTTATTGAGTCAGATATTCCAACAACAAAAAACGTTTCATGACATTTGAAAATCATAAATTATACTGTTTTCTCTGATAAATGTGTAAGTTGGCTCTTTTACCAAAGATAAGGATCAAATAAAGTTGCTTATATGTAATTTTACATTAACCGCGTTCCACTATAAAGACCACATTGGTAATTGCGAAAATCATGCGAATTTTGACACATTTTTAGTCCGAAATGCTTAATTTGAGATAAATAATGTACCTAACTTAATACCATGTCGCTATTAAGACTGTCAATTTTGATGTTCCTAATAGTGAAACTTTGAGGTTCGTTGAACTTATATTCCCAGTATCTGTTCGACTTTATTCTAGCATACTAATTTTAATACTTAAATAAGAAGATAGAATGTTAGAGAGATTTAAGAGTGATTAAGACACTGGTATTCAAATTTCCATAATATATTAATACAATTTATAAGCCAATAATTCCTATCGGGATGAACTTTCACTTTATCTAATAAAATGCTTAAAAACGTCGTAACCACACAGTCACGCTCACTCCTAGGCATATTTCGACGTAAGCACTATCTTTTGAAACTTTCTATGCCTTCCAGCGTTACTTGATTCAATTTCTCACATCTGTTGATGTTCCAATACCATGTTTTTCAACATTTTTATCCTCGTCGCCGTTTATTTAGTTGTTCAACGTGTGTAATTTGTGTTGTCAGTATAACATTAAATTGGCATTTCAGAGATTTTATTGTACTCATTATTCAAACTTTACATTGCTTCAAGAAAAAGTTTCATGAACTATGAGTTCAAGAGCCTTTGTGAGACGATTCAAAATTATCCTTGTGTTCAAATACTGCATTGATTGTTTCAGATGAAGCCACCCGGCTAGCTCAGTTAGTAGCACACAAGTCTACTGATCGAGGGGTCGTGGGTACGATTCCCGGGCGGGGCATACTTTCGTGTAGTTTGGTAATGAAATTATTTCTACTGTTATTTTCCCTCCTACCAATGATTTTTAATTATGTAGGGCAATTGTCAGTCACTGACGAAAGTATGCGCTTAGTAGTTGGTTAAGAGCTAAATCCAGGAGTAGTTAGTAGGTTGACTGACCGCCGTTATATGACCTATAAATGTGACGCTACGGCGTTAAACCCAACAAAAACAAAGTTTTTAAAATGGATACATACAACGTTTAGTATGGAGAATCAAGACTATATGTACTCCTTATAAGAAGACTAAATAATTAAAATAGGTTATAAATATTTGAGCCAAGTTATTGCCGTTAACAACAATTAAAATTTAAGACAAATAATGATAATTTATGTTTTCATTTCAATAATAAATAAGGCTGTGACCTTTTTTGGAATTATTTATCTGACAATCGGTGTCTGAAATTAGTAAAACAGCTTTAAATTTAGAAGTTACCTTGTTACTTGCCAACACAGTACCTATAACAAGATCACTCTAAAGTGGAAAGGGATTTCTTTAATGATGGAACTAAGTCTTATGTCAATATAACTGACAGTCTGTCTCATTTTTACCAATCTAACAATGTATGACAGTGATATTCATATTTGTTAAATCAAGTAAGATATGGAATGTCGATGATATTTCAATATTTGTGTAAAAGGTCTTTTATCCATCTTATCTCATACATATATTTTCCCTCTATGTGCATAAGGTAATGTTTACAAATAGTTTTTAATCAAAACCAAACTAATGCGATTCCAGGTATTTAAAAGAAATAAATTACATTGTATTATCACGTAGTTGATGCTTGAGAGAGCTAGACGTTGAAATTACATCTTAGACAACTGAAACATAGGTATTAGTTGATATATCTATTGAGACTAATTTTGTTGCCGCTGCAAAACGAGACCGCTTATTTGTTATACAAAAACAAGTTACCACAAATAGATAAATATACTTAATACATCCCATACATTGAGAGTATTTGATATATAACTACTGTATTACTATTATTTATGTAACTGCTTCAAGACCAGGACGTTTATATGTTGTACATGCACAAGTTTCACAAATAGATAAAGATGTTGTCGACAATACTGAGAACTGTGTAAACAATATTTATCACAATATATTTGGATACTACAATAGATAGTAATCATTCTAACGTATTGTTCAGACAGGCTAATGCGATAATTATACGGAAGGAATTGAAAGAACAGTTTACATTACATAAAATAAAATGATTCTAAAAAAATATAAACAAACTGTCTGAAATGAAATAGCTTTCTTATACAATTAATTTCAATACATTTTACAAGCACATTGTGTTTGCAGGAGTTGCATAACAGATTTTATCGGTTTTTTAAATCTGGTACCGACGCAAACTTTCAATGAAAAAGCTTCCTACGCAAATTTTCAAGATATTTAAAACGAATATCTGGAAATGTTACTTAAATCTTCATTCTCCAAGAAATTGGTAATTTGAATGACCAATTTGTCAAATTAAATTGTTCAGTTTTATGAAAATGACCTTGATGTTGGGACAAACGGCAAATCTCATTCTAAAAGTTCTGTTTTTCTGTCATTTGGGTCTAATTTTCTCTTATAATAAAAACTTTCCTGTTAGCGAATAGATGCAAATTACCCACTCACCTTTAAATGAAAGAATTTAAAGTATCGAATAGTGTCTCCAAGTTCTGCTGAAATCAATTGTTATGATGCTTTTAATTTCCTGTTATTGGAATAACTTGTCAGCTTTTCTTGCCAAAATTATTAGCACAGAAGACATAAAAATGCAAATGTCGTATAATTGTGTCAACCATTGATAATAAAAAACCATTTGCAACCGAAATGACTAAATTTGTCGCCAAATATCAAAATACATTTGCACACTTTCAGGCAACGTGCCGAGAACAAGACATATCTTGATAGGAGCAGTGGTCAAGTGGTAAGACTCGCGCCTAGGGATCGAAAGGTCCCGAACTCGATCCCCACTAAGGGCACTGCTAATTTTCTTGAGCACGAAATTTACCTACAATTGTTCCACTACACCCAGGTGAAAATGGGTACTGTGAGAGATCGCCTGCTTGAGGGTGATTTCAATGATCAGGGGTTATTGTACAAGATTGTAAAGTCGGCTGAACATGTATATAGAAGCAGACTTTAAACCTCACTTTAACTTTTAAATTTGATGAAGAGAAAACTAATGTTTTGGTATATATCTTTTTTATAAACAATTATCATTCTGAATGACATTGAAGACGAAATATACAGACTAATAACAATGTTTCAAGCCAATCAAGTTTTATATATTTTAGTTGCTTGAAAACAGCATCTTTTATATTTTAACACATTTATTTTACAAGAAAATACAAAAAAGAACAAAACGGCAAAATATGTGTTTTTGAGCCGTTTAGCAAAACATCTTGTTGGCCTGTCGTCAAATCTTATTTTTGGAACATTTTACTGTATAAGTACCCGCTTACCCTTCGACAAATGGTTTGAAATTTTACTTTACGCTGATAAAATATGGGAAAAACAAAAACATGCGTTAGCACATAAAATAGTATACACAAATTACAACGGTAGTAAGAAATAATTGCATTTGGTAAGCTGTTTTTACTAATACAAAAGTGGTTAACAACAATGTTTAATTCTTGTCTTAAATGAGGTAAGACTGTTATAACAAGTTGTTAAAACGGAAACAAACGTGTTAGTTTAACATTTAGTATATTTAAATTGAAAAATGGTATACCATTTGTTTTCATTTTGTCAAGTTAAGACACATTATTGACCTAATTCATCGTGTTTCTTCTTGGGTATTGGTGCTTCTGTGTGAAAATGGTAATTTCCTCATCTCGATTTCGCCTTTAATGTCACATTTTCTAACTGGTTTTTTTTTCAGATCAATTGATCGAAACCAAGTTTAGAAATTGTTAAACATAGATATTGGTTGAGACAATATATAAAATGAGTACAGTATTAAATATCAACTAATTTTTGAAGTAGGAAAACTAAAAAAAGGAACGTCTTGCTACATGTAATTCAGAACACTATTAAATGAAGCTTAATTGACGTCTGATGGTGCACTCAGACATGAAATAAACTGAGACACATTCTTTAGCATACATTGTATGCATCTAAAATTGCAACTATTTATGTTCGACGGTTAAAATCATCAGGAAATTAATAAACCATGCCTATTAACTCTGATAGTACATACATTGATATGCTAAATAAAATTCGGTCATAGTCATTCTGATTTGCATTAGAAACATTTTGATAGATTGTTTGAAATAAACAAACATTCTTTGTTACGAAAATACAATACAAACAAACCCCATCTTAAAGTACACACGGACGTACATTCTTACATCCCTACGCACCCTCATTTATAGACACACTTTCAAACCCACATGCAAGTGCAATGTATAAAAGTGTCAGCCAGCCTAACATAAGCCCATAAAAGGTATTGGTTAAGGCCGTAAACTCAATATAAAAACATATACAACGTTCTAGTTTCATAAATACAGACTACAATTATATCAGAAAAGACGCTTTTGGACTTTAAAGTAATAAAACTTACCACATATTCTTGTTGTGCTAAATTACATTTACATGTTGTGGTAGGAGTAAGTCATAACTGAGACAATTATTTCGTATTGAGTATGCTTCAGTGTTGTGGCAAAAAACGTATCTGAGTGCCTTTTTATATACCAAATATTCACTTACGTCATAACTATCCAGTATGAACATGTATAAGATCCTATAAAAGACATTAACTGTGTAAAATGCGACATTAAAGTTGTTATTTGACCTACATGTAATTGATGTAACATTATCCTGTAACCTAGTTATTTCTTGAAATTGAGACAGCTCACCTACAAACCAATACAATGAGGTTGAATATCCTGTTTTTACATGGCAATAAATCATTCTGCTTCAACAATGATCAATTGTTTCTTTTTGAAAACAAGCTGGGCTTGCACGTAATTGTCACGAACGATACATATAAATTCCCTAGAAATATGTCACTTTACAATTATTTTCTTAGTAACAATCTTGAAAAAGTAATGGTAATATAAATTCGCTTTGAAAGCGGCCCATCCCATTTACTTCACAGTATCAACATAAGTCTGTTGACATAGGATGAGAGCAATTATCGATGGTGAAAGTTACATTTGAAAGATCATTTTTCAAATTAGACTTTATGCCATTTTTTACACTTTTATCAGGTTTTTGCGGTTACAGAATCACCACATCTACTTAAAAAGTCACTTATCTTGACCAGTACAAGCTTATTTCTCCCTCAACGAAGAAAAGTAGATTATAAATCTCACTTACTTAGGCATATTAAGTTTTATACCAAAACTTAATCATTGGCATGAAATATCTCATAATTTAGCATACAAGCACATTATATGACTAATTCTGTACAATAAAGTTGACGCGTACGACAGTCATATGAACTATACAAAGTGTTACTTTGGCGTTAAACCAAATCAAAATAAATGTTGATCCAGAAAGTCAAATCATCAAAACCCTGGCGTACATGCAAATTATTCTAGTAAATGAACCACCATTTAGTCATTTTTTCAACTCTTGTTCAAACAGTCGTCATGCATTTAAACATATAGTGCACACATCTCACTGATAATTCAGTTAATATTGATAAATGATGAAGTACACACAAGCCATTTTTAGTTGTTCGCTTGTCGAACAACTATATACGCCAATCTGAGAAATCGGTGTAGCAACCTTACTACGGATTCTACTTTTTTTAGGTACACGACGGGGCTCAACTCTTCAAACCTATGATATACAGAGTTTTCATTAATTGTTCGAAGAACAACTATATACGCCAATTTTGAGAAATCAGTATAGCAAGCTTACTACAAAATCTACTTTTTGAGGTACATGAGGGAACTCAAATCTTCAAGCATGTGTATGACTGAGAAAGGTTTTAATAATTAAATTGTAATAATTACATTTAACTAAACACTGAACATATATACAACAGTGAAGATTCCCTGTGGTGAACCACAGTTTGAAAGGGCGTGACGCATTAATCTCTCATTCTATACGTAGACGATAAAACATACATGTGTAAAACTCAGACGCTTATCTCATATCGCACAACAACAACGCGCAGGAAGTAGTGCGGCGTATACATGAATATAAAACCGTTGTATGTTTTGTTTTCGTTTTTTTTAAAGATAAAATCATGATGATTAAATTGTAAAAAATGCTGGCTTATAACTACAGGAATACTTATCCATATATACATATTAGTAACATATACAATTAATTTGTATGAACATTCAATTGTATTTCCCTGTACTCCTGTATGGTTATTATACCTGTGTATAACTGTTATTATAGGAGTATGCATTGTAATAAATTTCTAAATTAGATTTACCTGAACATTGGGATATCGGTATTTTTGATAATCGAATTAAAATTGGATTTTCATGTATAGTTTAAGTGACCGAAGCACAACATGTTTTCTCTGTCGAACAACTCCAGTCCCTTAAGCGCTTTGATTGTTTCTTGTGATAGATATGTTTTTGAACATTAGTGTTATAAACCTAGTTGATCACTGTGTCATTGACGAACAGTTCCTGTTACAATATTATGACTCACAGCAGTATGCAAACTTCTGTCACAATAAATATTGGATCACATGTAGCTTTCTTATTCATGAAATCAACTTTATGTACGACATTCCTGACGGTTTAAAAGAATAATGTCTTTACCAGAAATATCCTGCTGACAATACAGGAAATAAATGGTAATATTTCAAAATAACATTTGATGGTGTACCTTACATGTTTATCGTGTTATTAGGTGAATGATCTATCGAGAAACATCTCCTGAAGGATGTTGCTCTTTTGTGTCATCTTATGTACATTGTTTTTTTTCACTTGAAAAAGATTGAATTCAAAGCATATGTTCGTTCTTGTTTAATTTTTCTCATCAGAGAGTAATGTCTTAGTGAAAGAAATTATAATGAGTTATAATGAAAATTTTGCATGTTTTTGTGAATCAAAACTCTAATGTGTTTTTTTCTGGAATCTGGAAGCTATTTCCTAGAAATTGAAGGCCACACTATTGTAGTTTTTATCTTCTGATCAGTTGTTTATGTAAATTTTGCATGTTTTTGTGAATGGATAGTTTAACAACCCAAAATGCATGAACTTAATAGAATCCAGATAGAAAACGGATGTGAAGTGATCCTTGGAATTATGTTTTTATGATTCTCACGCACCAATATCATTAACAATAATGTTTAAACTAGACGAAAGCAGTGCAACAACTTTAAAGCTCTAAGATATATTACATGTATATTCTTTTCTTGTACATGTGTTCAACTCGTCCTTTAAAGCATATTTTGATAGCAAGCACTGCCCATTTATTTTCCGCTCACCAAATAGTGCAAAATCAGGGTGTAAAACAGCGTACTGTAAAGGAACAATAGAATATAGTTTGATTTATCCTGATTCAATTTGATACTGTTTAATATTATGAGATGTAGACGTACAACACTCGAACCACCGACCACTAAGTTTTGTCGATAATATAACTCAATTATTCGATATGGTCGTTCTATCATAAAGTAAATGCAACATTAAATTTTCTAGTTCTGTTCCACTCTTGGTAACTAGTATACACTGCTGAGTATCACAAACCATAAAGTAATGTCTGGCTGATTCCCGGGTGGGGCATACGTTCGTGGAGTTTGGTCATGAAATTATTTCTACGGCCATTCTCCCTCCTATCAATGATTTTTAATCATGTAGGGCAGTTGTCAGTCACTGACGCAAGTATGTGCGTAGTAGTTGGTTAACAGCTAAATCCAGAGATTTAGCCTTTCCAGGAGGAGTAAGTAGGTTGACTGACCGCCGTTTTATGACCTATAAAATGTGTTGCTACGGCGTTAAACCCAACAAAACAAACAAACAAACAATAGGAATGTCTTTAAGTCAGAACTACGAAAAGATCTATGATATTTATGACTTCAAGATAGCATGTGTTTATAAGCACATTCTATATATAAACAAAACAACAAATATGGGAGAGTCTGAAGGACTATACATAAATATTTATTAAAGATTTGTTCTCTGATATTTTAGCTCATATATTTGAGGTTTAAAATACCTTTCTTGAAGGATAGGACTATTACATGTCTATGGTAAACAGTAATATATTAATAACTTTTGACATAATAAAAAAATTCTTGTTCTGTTTTAATTAATAAAATCTATGTACTCTACAGATTGCTGTTTATGGAGAAAAGCTATATTATGAACATATGTAACAAAAGTTTGAGAGGATCGGAAATATATGACTCTTTCTAGTTTGATTTATTGTCTGCTTTTTTCATTTTGAAAATCTCTATTAGAACATGTCTTATTTTTTCCATGATTTATACAGATTCGTCCGAAGATTATAGTGCATCATGTACAAAATGGTTGTATAGTTTTAGAAAAAAAATAATTATCATATTTATTAAATATAGATTGACCCATTTGTCATAGAGTTCATTTACTCGCTCAATAGTATCTTTTACTCAACATTAAGGCATATCAAAAGTAAAATCTTACTCCATCTCTCTTTGTCCTGGAATGTCCATATTTAAAATTTAAAGGTACTCATTCACAGATTTCAACTTAAACATTTCCTGAAACTATCAAAATTGTATGGAAACATTTTTTGAGCAGGAAAGTAGTGTTCTGATAATGACAATTTTAGTGCAAATTGACATACAACTACAAATGATGGTGTTTCAATTAGTAAAAATCTACACGTATGTTAGTGTCATTTCCTTTGTTTGAGCATATTCGAGTTGTGTAACAAAATTTGAACTTTTGTTCTTCTTAGCATCACTATTCTTACTATTCATAGAAAAGTACGAGTCCTTTTTAAATTTAGGAGACAACTAGCATCGTCATTTTTATTTACAGTCAACTGTATAAATAGCTTCCATTTACTATTTATTTGAAATCAGAAACGACATTGTGGTTAAATGACACTGACAAAGTCAACGATCAACCTCTCGCATGTGGATACTTCTAAAAAAATCTAAATTTAAACAAATGTCTTTATTGTTTTAGACAAAATCTAATGCTGTCTGAAATTACTGAGCACAATTTACATATGGATAAATAACTAACTGATTGGTATCTCTTCCTTTAAATTATTTTCCCTAATCATTTACTTATAATAAGAGATCAAGTTAATTCAATGTGAATTGTATTCACTTTAAACATGTAATGTCCTGAGACATCGCTCACACCCGTGGTCGCAACACCCTACAGTATTTCTGGAATTCAGATTTAAATATAATAATGTCTTGCGTCGCAGACAAAAACATGAAGATGCAATATTAATTGTCAAATATTGACAACGATAAAGCAGTTTATGGCTGAAATAAGAATAATAGACGCCACGTAAACTTTGTTAGCGCGCTTAAAGAGCATCTTTGCATTGTCAGAGGTAATTTGAAAAGAATACAACAATTGACATTTATTAAGCGATTGATATTAAAAATGATAGAAATTGACGCCTTGTTAACTTCGTTAGATCGCTTGATACCATCGTGGCAAAATTAATTATATATGTATATATTTGAAAGGAAAACAGTTGTAATGGTACAAAGAACCCTTTCATAGTATTGCAAAATAGCATATTTTATCCATGACAAAACAGGCCCAAGTGGGTACGTGCAATTTTATAACTCTCCTAGGAGACAGCAGATTGAGCTGACATTGGGTTTAGTGTGGAAATGACTTCTTCTCTAAAATTTCGTGCTGTCAAAACTTTCATTGTATCGTATTTAAATGTAAAGTTTTATATGAAGATTATTGTCCAGTTTTCCATGCTATTGATTTTATTTTACGTTCTTGTACCTATATTTTATGCTTTCGTTCATTACAGTTTTGTTTGTTTTTGTTTCTTTTGAGTGTTTTTGTCGGGTTTAACGCCGTAGCAACACATTGTAAAGGTCATATAACAGCGGTCAGTCAACCTACTCACTGTTCCTGGAAAGGCTAAATCTCTGGATTTAGCTGATAACCAACTACTAAGCACATACTTTTGTCAGTGACTAACAACCGCCCTACATAATTAAGAATCATTTGCAGGAGGGAGGATGGTCGTGGAAATAATTTTATAACCAAGCTCCACAAAAGTATGCTCCGCCTTACAGTTTTGTAAAAACAAAATGTATTGCATGTTAATGTATGTGTATATTCATGTACCTAGCTCTCTTGAATTTCTACTTGGAAACTTTTTGAAATTATTACAATAAAAGAATAAATTAAAATGACATAGTTTGTGTTGAAAGATCAATTAAATGACTTTTACGTTTGAACAATACCACCTTTATTATTGGATACTGGAACGAACCCTGGCGTACACTAATTAAGTCGAGACTATAACAGCTACCATACTGCTTAACGTGTGAAATATATAATGACATTATATATTGAATCATGTAGAAATTGGGATCTTGATCAATTATAAGAGACAAATAGTTTTGACACGTTTCACCTTGGCAAACTTGTCAAGTTCCAAAGTTCAACATGATTCTATCTATAATGTCATTATTGATGTCCCGTATTCCCCGTCTTGTCAATTGTCTGGTTACTAGTACTTGTAATGATTATTTACACGTTAAGCAGTATGGTAGCTGTCGTTGCCTAGACTTAATTAGTGTACGCTAGTGTTCCATTATCCAATCCTGAAGGTCGTGGTTTTTAAACGTAATTGACCTTTCAACACATAATGGTTGCCATTTATACATTTAAAAAAAAGCTAAGTATAATTTCAATATAATTTATATACAACTTCAAGAAAGCTTAGTACATATACACATACATTAACATGCAACACATTTTTTTTACAAAACTTCTAATCACAAACTAAGGATGCCTATAAAAATATTCATAAAAATTATAGTATATATTTCGGACGCATTCACCGCCTTGTACTAATCCAACACATACTATTGCGCTCGATAGGTATTTAATAGCATGTTAAGTTTACTTTGACAGCTGTGTTGTCGGTGCAGAAAACATTCACCTAGCTGATAAGAAATGAAGCACTTATCTTGTATACCCATTACTAAAGACAATGCGATTAGCAGATGCTTAGTTCTTCTAAGTTAACTGAAAGCAAAAACGCATGTATATCTGAAGGCCAACGTGAACTCTCATTTAAAAAAATTGTTATTGTCACATATATTGTCCTCGGGTTATGTTTAATTAGTACAGTTGGAACATTTAAACATTTAAGTCATTTAAATGAATGAGATTCTGACGGGAGCATCAATAAATTTTACTTTAGAAGAACTTTGTACAATGTTATTTCGGTGTACAGCAATTACTTTAGTTTAATGGTTATGAACGTATGTAAGTTTGTCCTAGTGTCCTGCTAAATTGCAACATGATTTTGTTAGTAAAATATTCCGGAGTAGTAACTGAAAAAAATTGAAACAATTTATCTTAATTTTTGACAATTTTCGACACATTAATTTCCTCATTCTCTGAATTTCTTTTCAGTAGTGCTCTAGTTTGTCTCGCTATTCCCCAAGATTGTATTTCCTTGACGACTATATTCTCACTTTTGGTAGACAGTTAGATCAAAAAATAAGATTTAGTTCTGTTAATTGGGATAATGTCGGCCAATTTATCTTGTTTATAACGGAAATGTATTTCACTAGAACAGTATTTCCTTTTTTTTGTATTTTACTATTTCAATAACAAGCGTTTGCACAAGGTAAGCCAAGCAATATGATATCGTCTTTATACAGCAGCTAAATGAATGTTTGTTAACATCAATTGGAAACACTGAAAAGTAGTTTATTTATTTTCCGTATTTATCGTCTTTATACAGCAGCTAAATGAATGTTTGTTAACATCAATTGGAAACACTGACGAGTATTTTATTTATTTTCCGTATTTATCGTCTTTATACAGCAGCTAAATGAATGTTTGTTAACATCAATTGGAAACACTGAAAAGTAGTTTATTTATTTTCCGTATTTATCGTCTTTATACAGCAGCTAAATGAATGTTTGTTAACATCAATTGGAAACACTGAAAAGTATTTTATTCATTTTCCGTATTTATCGTCTTTATACAGCAGCTAAATGAATGTTTGTTAACATCAATTGGAAACACTGAAAAGTATTTTATTTATCTTCCTTTTTATTGTATTTTACTATTTGAATAACAAGCGTTTGCACAAGGTAAGCCAAGCAATATGATGTCGTATTAAAAAGCAGCTAGATGAATAGTATCATCAATTGGAAACACTGATTAATACATACAATGAATCCAGACGTAAACATCAAAGATTTCATATAGAGCTACTGTCCATATACACAATATGATATTACATTCAACATTAATGTAAAAAATAAGGAACGTTCTCAACCATATTTACAGTGAAAAATTGCGACAAGAAAAGCGTAATTAAATACTCTAAGCCAAGATTAGATTGTTATCAATTTACCTTATTTTTCATTGTCATGGAGTAGAGACAGGTGGTCTACTCTATCTAGTCAATGTCCGCTTAATAAAAAGTTATAAATGTCAACTGATCATATTGCTATTGAATTTGACGAATATTATTTTTCAAAAACAACTCTGTCTGGTAACGACATATTTATCACGTATGAAAACATATCGATTCCTTTGAAAACCTTCCACTTAAAAACTAGTGAAGCACACTCTGATGACATTCTTATTACGATAATATTACCAGTGGAAGATATTCGAGTACCTATATAGTGACAATGATCTAGATAAAGCACACAAATGTGTTTGTTTTTGAGAGCAATCATTGACAATTAATTTTACAAAAACGCCTCTGCAAAAGGCTAGGTGCGTATTTACTCTAAAATCTATAACAATAACATGATATATGGTGATTAAAATAAACTTTAAATGCTTTTAAAGCAACAATATTCTTGTCAATGATCATGTATAACATTGTGCGACATGCAGATATTTATGAAATAATAACAACTAATTGTAGATAACATGAAGCACTGAATCACAAACACAATGATTTTGATAACGAGGAGAAGAACGTTTTAAGAGTTATTTGTTCATTCCAATTCTATACAAGGAATGTTTAAAATGTATCAACTATTGTCAATTATATATCTGAACTAATATGTACTATCTAAGAAATAAACACGATTAGAATTAAGTGCACTAAAATAAACACAATGATTAAGGAACAAGATACTTTCATACACGAAGTAATACATATAAAACAAGAAAGACATAGACATAACAAACAAATTGCCTCACATACTAACGACCCACATACCAATTTGCCTATCATATACAACAGATTTAATCATACTCGAAAAAAGGCCAATTTAAGGAACTGCAATATGTACAATAGTTCCAATTTTTCTCATTTTAACGCAAAACGCCAAGCTGATGTGATTTTCTATCATTTAAAGACATCTATAAAATCTTTGTGTAAATGTAAGTATAATAAAAAGGTTATAAAGATGTATGAAACATTAACAACTCATTGTCAGTCAATTCATAATCACTGAAAAGTCCATTTGGTTGTTAACATCTTAAGGCTTTCATCCCTCAAATAAAATGTTATTTAATTTGTATGTGGGGGTCAATTTGTACTATAATCGAAACCTGTATTGATAGTTAATGGAAAAAACACAACTTGATTTATTAATGTACACAAGACGTATAATCCAATTTAACATTCACAATAGTATATACCGTTTCGTACAGTAACAACTCTGATGACAATGCAGGAAAAACGTCTACCTAATAATTATTGTAACATTTTCGGACAATGTAAGACAATGCAAACTTCCTAATTTATGGACCAGACAGTATAATGTGATTGTGCAATACAATTTGACGATGTTTCTGACGATATTATACACAATTTATGTTTATAGGAATTCTTTTTATATCAAATAGAGATAATAATGTGATTGTTACTACATGAAACAATCCCTATTACCATTATCACTTGTCCAATGTGTTTGGAACTGTTGTTGTTTTAATTCACTATGACAAAATTTTGTTTTCCCTCTTTGCCTTTTAGGTGAGTGATTTCTACAAATGCTCCCCCTAATCTGTTTAGACTCAAGTTTTTAGAGACGGGTATGCAATAAGTCTAAGAATATTGATTGCAGAGTGTATTTTTATTTTTTATTGAGTCAGATATTCCAACAACAAAAACATTTCATGACATATAAAATCATAAATTATACTGTTCTCTGATAAATGTTCAAGTTGGATCATTTAACAAAGACAAGGATCAAATAAAGTTGCTTATATGTAATTTTACATTAACCGCGTTCCACTATAAAGACCACATTGGTAATTGCGAAAATCATGCGAATTTTGACACATTTTAAGTCCCAAATGCTTAATTTGAGATAAATAATATACCTAACTTAATACCATATCGCTATTAAGACTGTCAATTTTGATGTTCCTAATAGTGAAACTTTGAGGTTCGTTGAACTTATATTCCGTGTATCTGTTCGACTTAATTCTAACATACTAACCTTAATACTTATATAAGAAGATAGAATATTCGAGAGATTTAAGAGTGCTTATGAAACTGGTAATCAAATGTCCATAAGATGTTGATACAATTTATAAGCCAATAATTCCTGTCCGAATGTACTATCGCATTATCTTATAAGTTGCTTAAAAACTTTCAAACCATATGAGTATTAACGTTTATATAACAACTGAAGGCTTGACTCAATTAAGAAAATGAGAATGTTTAATAGAAACCATTAAATAACGAAATGCTGATTAAAGTCTAACACAAATTGATATACTTTTTTTCTGAATTGGTAATTTCATCGTGATTTTGGTATTTGTTAGCTTATTTTCTATATCATAATTACTTTTTTAACTAAGACTAAAAGGAACTCCTTAATACAGTAGTTAATTTACCATAGTTCATATTAAGTCGGCTATCTTTGTTACATTTCATCGTTAAATACCGTCTGGATATTTTTCAGTTTACTTGATCGTATTAAGCTTAATGTAATCTTCGAATTGAAAGTCCACAGTAACATTAGCGACACTGTATTCAGTGTTGTTTTTATTTATTTAATAATTTTGTGTTTTACTTAACAATACAGGAACATTTGTCAATTATTTCTGTTTGCATACTCATTAAATAGCTAGGTCCAATCAATTAGATCACTCGGATTGTACCCTTATTTTTTAATTCCAATTTAACACAATGAATCTTTAATACTTTTTTGTAAATTATTTAATTTGTTTGATAATCAAGCAACGTATTGCTATTTGAAGAACTATCTTAATGTCGCCACTCTTGTTAATATCTTAATTAGCAAGAATGACATTTGATGAAATATTTCATAATCCTTACATGGGACTTCAATGATAAAGTCCGAGGATTTCAACTTATAAGCCTACTTACCAATTCGATCGCATCAGACTTTATCTAGGAAGGAACACTGTCTAAAATCCCTCTTTGACATAGATCTAGAAATGATTAACAGTTATGCTGAAAGATAGTTATATTATTAAGTGTGTCAAATCAAATTATTCCAGTCAGAACCATCAAATTAAGCGGACAAATTTTGCAATGGCATTTAGTTTTTCTAGTATCAGGGCTTAGAAAGTAGAAAATGCGTTGTTTAGTGAATTCATGTGTAACTTTATCATACTTATTGGAAAATCTAAGTTCGATTTTTGGAATGAATTCAAACAAATATGTGCACTAGTTAACAAAGTTTATTTGGTATGTTTTCATTTAACACATTTGAATTTCGTAGCACTAGCGTGCTGCACAAATTAATTAGAGTTTCAAACACCAAATATTACTTTTGCAGAACTCAACTCATTGCTCCGAATGTCAATGACTGGAAATAAGGTAATTAACAGAAATCTTAAATAAGGTTTTAAACGGTGAGAAATTCTGTGTTTTTAGATTTTTACGTGAAGTTAATGACAAAATGTTGGGATAATGAGATAATTACTGTTTAAGATTGCAGTGTTCTTATATAGACAGAGTCTAATTTGAAATAAATTGGTGAAAAACTTTGTATTGTGATTACAATCTTTAGCTCTTTCTGTCAAGACTGAGGTAAAAGGATATAAAGCGTTCAATGACGTTTTGAATCTTGTTGGTTTATCAATGTTTTTAGCGTTTCAAGAAGTGTTTTGGTAGGGTTAAAAGTTTAAGTTGATTCAGTTCCTTGAATAGACTAAATTTGTTTTTAATGACATTAATTTAGTTTTATTTCCTTGTGTGAAAGTATTGAGTTACTAATTGTAGCTGGAATTAATATGTATAAGTGGATGTTATGTACGGCCATAAGTCAATTAATTCGGCTTTTAGTAAATGATACGTGAATTCTAGGTCAGCAATATGAACATACAACACAAATTGCCTACATCAAAGCATTAATATCAAGTTCGTTTGTTAGTTTATCATCAGATTCTGATTTAATCGATATAAATTGTGCATAAACATTTCAATTTCCTTTTAGATATATGTATGAAAATTTGAAAAGTATGTTTAAAGTTTAACAAAATTGTTCTAATACAATGTTATTTTAACTTGTTTAACGTCGTATTCAACACATATTTAGGTCAAATATACGACGGCCAGCTCTTCCTACTATGTAGGTTTCCCCGACACAAAAAAAGCATATGGGTATCATATATCGGAGAGAATTTTGGATTTAATTGTTCTGAGGATAAAATTGCCATTATATGTCAATGACCTCAAATCGTTCCACGAAGCTATCAATTATTCCTCAGATATATTGATGACAATGCAAGGGTAATATCTAAACTATAATTAACACAACGTCTTTGCCTTTGTTAGATAAAAATAAAACAGACTTATGTATGAGACAGGCAGTCTTACGTGATTATCTAAAGGAACTTGATACATAATGTTATAGCAGAAGATGAAATGGTACTAAAATAGTTAAATCAAGAAAGGTAGATAATTGGACCTAAAATCAATCTGATTAAAACCCGATCTAAAATTATCCACTCGCCTACTCGCTAATTTAGATCTGGTCGTTTTCTTACGAGGGTCACGTTAAGGAGAACTTTTCTCAATTTGATATTTATGACGAAATCGTCATGTTTAGTAACTTGTTTACATCGTCTACGTCACGCAATTTGAAATAAGTAAAGTATTTTTGGCGAAAGCAGGATGAATACTTTGTAAGGAGGGACTGGAGAAGGAAACTAGGTTACATTTATCAATTCATTTCCAAGCTGAAGTGTTACATATAATTACTTACATTAATAGTATAATAAACATTAAAACTTCGAAATGGCTAAAACATTATCTTACAAAGACATGTTAAAATTTCCATAATCGCATTTAAGAAATACTATTCTGATTACGCCTTTACATGAAGTGTTTATACATTAATAGTTTTTTTAAGAGCCATTACCTAAACCTTGAATGAGGCTGTTCGTTATTTAGATGTATTTTAGTTATATCTAAAAAATTAAGAAAATTGATTGCAGCTACTTTATCATGTTTACTTGCACTAGTTAACATCAAAATGATCAGAACTGTTTATGAAATTAAGAGCTTCGTTCCTATCACCAATTGCACCATTAATTTTACCAGATTGAATCATCGTCAATAAAATTTTCATTAGCGCTATGTCGCGCGTACTATATTGGCAATATTTTTTTCTGTAGACTTCCTTAAATTGAAACAACACTTCAGTGATTAGAGTGAGACATTAAGATTTTTTATGATGAGAAAAAAATGTAAATATTCTGTGTAGTTGTTTTAATTGAGATGAATATTGGACATAGGGGAACAATAAATAGGTAATAAGAGTTAGTGATGACAGTGTGGGCAATCTTGGTATAGACTGAATTGAAATTAAAGGAATGAGTTATTTATGCTAGTGAACAAATGTTCGCTATGTAGCGTGATAATTGATGAAGGTGCAGTGAAGAATGGTTTTATTAAGGATGGAGTGTCAATTATTATTGAGTTCAGTAAATCAATTTTCATGGGAATGACAGCAACTACTCGAATCAATGATGTTTAATGTCAATGTAAATGGAATTTTCTATGGACCATGGTCCAAAAATATATTATGCATAAGTCATTTTTCTCATCTAGATTGGTACGTCACAAACGTAGTTTTTATATATTTTTTTTAATAATAAGTTTCATGTAGGAATTTTAGTTTAATTTCATAAAATTAAACAAGCTTAATTCAAATTGAAGAATATTATGTTTTCATTGTGCGTTTTTAATAGTTGTTGTATTTTACCGTTTATGTCACATTCGTTTCGAATATAGTTTCACTGAACACTGCAACTTTATATATGAAGTTTTTTTCACGTTGGCATTAAGCATGGAAGAATTGATGAAAACATAAGATCTTCAGAAATGTAATGATAATTATAGACTAATAGTATTAGTATCTTGCATCAACATAATTCAATAGCAATAGTATTTAATGTATTACTATTATATTGTGTTTTAGTATTATTGTATAACGTGAAAAATATGACGACAGATGGTTCGGTTGTAATTAGTGTTGAGTACCTACGAGCATTTAGTTAAAACTTCATGCAATTCATGATGACAAACAAAAGGTCATTTCGATAACATTTGATGTACGATGTATTTTTGCAATAAATAGAATATATAAATTTAACAAGCTTAATCAGATTAGCATAATTAAGGACTGTCACAATATACCGGGATACCGGTATATTGCAGTACGCAACCGCGGCAATGCGTACCGCGGTATGATTTGAACGTACCAGTATTTGGCGATATTTTTATTTCATTGGAAAATTTATCCTTCGCGAAATAAATGTAGCGAACGTCAGTTTTTCCATTGGTCATTCTATCTAACCTTAAGTTACAAGAGTTAAACCGATTGGGGCGCGTCACATTCCTAAATGGCCGTATAAACTTAAAGAGGCTAGATTCTATAATAACATCTTTGTTATACATTACATAAATCTAAAAGTTGTCGTTCTTTTAAAAAATAGCACTTTTGATATTTAGTTGCTTATATATTTAAAGATCTACACAAAACAATATTTTGAACGTATAAAAGATAGAATAATAATCACAATTATTTTGTAACGAGCGCTAATGGCGCTTATTACGATTATTATTGTAAAATGTCGTCATTGAGGTCTACTACAAAACATTGGCCACATCTAGAGTATCATTCGGAACAACCTCGGCGATCATCTACGACGATGTACCTCGGTAATCAGACATAGTAGAAATACAACCAGGTTATAAGGTCCGGCGATTAACTCCCTGGCAAGTAGTACTATTATTGTTTAAACATCGACGTGAAAAATCAATATTATCTAAAAATGTGTATGCTAGTATACTAATTAGCTATAAAAACAGCATTCAGAAGTCATAGAAAATGGCCCTGGGGCCACTTTCACGAAACAACTTAAGTTCATTTTTAAACTTAAGTTGTTGCTTAAGTCGAGTTTTTATCTTATCACTGTTTCACAAAGTAACTTAAGTCGATTTTGAAACATTAACTTAAGGCAAAACTTAAGTCACCTAGGGAGGTGACTTAAGTCTAAAATATGTGACTTATGTCAGAAATTTCAATATGGCTGCGCCCAATGTTTTAATTCGAAGATGTCATTTGAGTAGGCCGCGAATATTTAGAATATATTTAACCCATTAGAAGTGTTTGACGACCAATACTTAATAAATATATATAGGTTATCTAGACTAGCAAGTTACTGCAAGGCCATTTAGTGCGACCTACAAGCAGGTCACATAGTTTGCCAATTTACATGAACGTTCTTGTTGCATTAAAATTCTAAGCTACTGGCAGTTATAATAGAATTCAAATTGCATGACTCATAGAATAAATGGCATTCAAATACATATATGTACCACTCTTTCTATGAAGAGGCGAACAAATAAAAATGCGTGTAAAGACGATTAAAGCTACTCGACAACAAAATTGAGGTTTGAATGCAAAATAAGAGCAAACAAATTAAATAATGTATCAGTGAATGTTAAAAAGCAACAAAATGCAGAATTTAAATAAGAAAATATCGATTTACCTTTTCAGTGATAGCCTCACAAATCCAATTTAGGATAACACGAGAACATCGTGTATTGATATTTGATGTGTTTGTGTGATGTGTATATAAGTCATTGCTAAAAGATTGTACATGTATTACATCATGCTATTGACGATTTACACATTACCGGTTTAAAATTGACATATTTAACAGCGTAGCTATGAAACATTGATATAGTCAAAACTTAAGACCAGACTTAAGTCAGGAACAGATAAGATTGTCTCAAGTTTTTTCGAGAAACTGACTTAGTAAAACCTTAAGTTCACCACAACTTTTAACTCCAAGCTTAAGTCTTGACTTATGAAAAAACTTAAGTTTTTGTGAAAGTGGCCCCTGGACTGTTTCTATATACATTGAAACACTTTCTCTTGTCATTTTCATGTCAACATTTAATAATAACCTTGTTATACGATTACATCATTACATCAGCACAATGTCTCACACGTCGTATTTCTGAGCAGTTCAGACTACATTACAACAGAAACCAAATTCGTAGATCTACTTTTTCACCTTATGATATCCGAGATTTATCTGCGTAGAAAATCGCCGAGGTAGTTCCAATGGTAAAGTTATAACTCCCGTGATCGACCTCTCTAAAATGCCAATACTTTTCCTACAAAACTATTTTAATGGTTTATATGGCTTGCATATTTTTAAATATGAGAGGCAATTCATTAATAGCATAATACAGATTTTGACCATGGCACTCTTCCTGTCTTCGAATATAGGAGGTTGGATTTAAAACTTTATGAATTTTTTGAACGGATAATAAGTTCAGAAATATATGACATGGACATAGCGAATTTACCAATTAGTCCATTTTAAAGTGTACACGTTTTCATTAATATTGTTTTCAAATTTCTCTCAAGATGAAAAAAATATTAAATCAATTTCAATATAGTTATTTAATTAAATATAGGGAGGCAAGACAGGATAGAGCGCCATGATCGTGTGACCACATACACGACTCATGTAGGTTGTTTCGTCATCTCAAGATGACGAACGCAGAAAACAAAGCGTTAGACCAAGTCCTAACAAAACATCAACAGCTCTGGTAACCATGCCATATTTCCCTTCTCCAAGAAAAAGGAATGACTTGGTATTTGGAAACGACCAGAGCCAGTAAAATGCTTCGCCAGAAAAAGGCAAACGCTTGAAAAATTGCACAGACACAGCTTGTCTGTTTGTTACAAGAAAGTCTATGGATCTATATACAAAATATTAATTACAAGGTTTTTAGTTTAATTATATTGCTGGACATAATTTATTAGTTTGTCAAAAAAATCGTACGTTGGATTATTTTACTTGAAATTTCATTCCTAGCATTAATACGTTTTCTTCAAACCATAATTTAATTGCTTTTTTAATTTGATAGTGCAGTTTATTTGTATTTGATAACAACTCACAATATTTAGGATTCGTCGTCCAAAATTATCTTCCCCATATTTAATGTCCTTTTTACAGTATTTAACTATTGTTACATGCTCTGTCATTTAGGACCCAAATAGCTCAGTCGGCTAAGGGGAAGGAACGGAAATGAACATATGAAAAGTTCAAGAGGTCGCTGGTTCGAAACCTAGCAATGTCTAAATTTTTATTTTTATTTTTACATTTTTTATTATATATTTACCTTTTATATTATTGAAATATAGAATAAATATTTCAAAATGCATTTGTTTTATTCATTTTTTAAATAGATAATTTATAATATTAGTCCAGTACCATGACATGTGTGTCTTAGTGTCATCATTTACATCAGATGTATTCCAAAACAATGCTTTTCCATAATGATTACGATGTTAGACATTGTAAACTATAACGTTTCAAACTGACGTCGACGTAAGAAAAAATCCATAACTTGATTTTCAACTTAAAATTTCGACAGTTTGTTCACGATCGACCCCCTGTTTTTTTACATATAAACATTGATACATACATACAAAATATATTTTTCAAATAAAAAAATATATGTCACCGGCCTAATTTTCACCATAAGCTAAAAAATATGACGGCGTGTAGACATAAAACGACGTTAAATTTTACGACGTTTTTTATTGTTTTCTTAACGTTACGTCGTCGTTAAGTAGCTCTTTAGCAAATCTGATATCAATTGTGAGCAAAATTCTCTGTGCATACAATTATGTATGTTTTAAAAGAATTTTCGAGCTTGTTAACACATTAAAACGTCATTTTAAGGTTCTGGAACTGTAATGGTGACCTTCCACAATCTTTATTATGATATTGTTTCTTGAATCTATACTATTAAAGACATTGAATGGAGAATTTTTAGGGAAGTTTACCGTTCGTAACTTAACTTATGTGCATTTTATAACGTGACCCTTGATTTTCGAAGAGACCGTAAATTGTGCCGCGACAAAAATGAAAAAAACATTGTTTTTTCAAATTCTGCAGTTGTATATTCACATTTTAATCAATTTTCCTGTTACACAATCATATCATGATAATCCAGGACAATCAGATTACACTTTGGACAAATACTTTTAAAAAATATAGTGCTTTGTATACATGTACCCCCCGAGCAAAAATCCGTGTTTTTGAGAGCGTTCAAAAAATTACCCTGTCTTTAAAAGCTAATATTTCAAGTTTAAAGTTAGTTAGATACATGCAACCAGTTTTAAAATTTTCTGCAGTCTTTTCTGTCCATGATATAAAATATTAAAGAAATTATACCCTTTCTAATTTATTTTATAAGAATATGTATAAGATTACTACTATGAAACTGCAAGAGAATTTATAGCGAAACAATTACAAATGTACGTCAAAATGGTAAATTACTGATGATACTCTTTTATTGAAATATATCATCTTAATTGGTACTGGATATAGAAATATAACTGTAGAACTCTGCATTATCATATGGAAATCTTCTCTTTACTGATTTTGGCTGGTTTGAGGGGATTTTAGAAACTTACAACTTAACACGTTGTTTCGTAAAACATCCTGACTAGTTTGGCATAACGGAGTCAAACACTTTCTGTATTAGAGACTCTTGGTTGACTATCACAGTTTTGACTCGTAAACACATTTAAAAGTCCATTCTGACCAGCCAGAAAAATATCAGAGAAAGTTGAGCAGACGTTAAACCTTATCCTGTCGTGTTTTCTGCAGTAGTTTTGTATACACATTTTGACACCAGACTTAGTAATGTTGGCATATTTTGAGCCATAGCTTTCAAATAATGCTGATTATTGTATCATTTACTTTATAAGTAGATAATGATTACATTGAAAACAGAAAAGTACAAAGACACTGTCTTCATATGCACACGCAGATCAAGCGGGGGGGGGGGGGGGGGTCGGGGGGGGGGTCCGGACCCCCTTGAATTTGGAAAATGTACCTGTCCATAAGTGTATTTCTTGCCTGTAAGTCATTTTTAAGTAGCATGAAAAAATATTTCTCGGTGCTTAACATAGATTTAATGGTTATCAAGCTTTAATTATCAAAATGTCGCATTTTTTCTGCAAAATGTGTATAATGTGGTTGTGGTTCGAGGTTTGAACCCCTCCCTAGCAAAGTGTGCACCCCCCTAGAAAAGTTCGGACCCCCCCCCCTAGAAAAAAACCTGGATCCACCCCTGAATTATGCCTCACTATATTCTACCGCAAGCCAAATTGCTAAATATGGCGATGTGTTGTGTGTCATAGTATTGAGGTGCTATCTTCTAGCGGTTGTGATGACAAATTTAAATCGCAAATACAAGATGAAGCACTGCATTTTACACCTGCACACACAGAATTAACCCAACAGTTATGATCCTATACGACGTAACATTGTTTTGTCGATAAACCATTATTTTACATGAACGACTCGACGATCACGCTGTCTAGCTCCAGATTCTCCACTTCGTCCATTTCGCCTCAAAATCTCCATTGCGTGTTTTAGTCATAATCAATTTATATCGCAAAAACAAGATGAAAACCGTGCATTTCACACCTGTACACACAGAATCAACTCAGTAGGTACGATGCACTACGACTTTTCATTGTTTTTATGTCGATAAACCATTATTTTTACGATAACTAACTACGATCACACTGTAGAGCGTCTGGTTTCGCCATTTTCGGTAAATGGGTTACACTATGACGTCATGGAAAACCCGGATCGAGAGATGAAAATTACTAAAAATAGCGATTACGGAACTTGACGACGACAGCTATTCGGGTAAAACCGGATTATACCGAGTGTCGAAGTTTGCCGAAGTTAGTTACAGTTCCAGAACCTTAACTAGCGCGACGTTTTCTACACATGTGACGATTACACGTCGTTGCCATGGTGACGTCGCGATAAAAATGAAAATAATTGTCATATTTATAAAATACAATTGTGACTCTACATGTACACCGACTTTCGTGAAGTTTGACTGACTTTTGATTTTTATGAAACATTGTATCCACCTACCTTAAATACAGCGGAGGCACAACGAATCTTAAAGCCACAATACATTTAAATATCGTGGTACGTAACGCGATGATATGCCAGCGTATTGCAGTATATCGCGATACGTTTCTGGCATTTCGTAACAGCCCTAGAAATAAGTCCTATAATTTTAAAGCATGCTGCCAATATGTCTTGCAGGATTTTCAAGACGTACAAGAACAAGTGTTTTTTTTGTATGTGGCTAAGCATTTAATTACGAAGTAATAGCATACAATTAGCAATTCAATTCCAAGCTATATTGACAATAAATGAGAGGTTGTAATTTAATTTTTGTTGGCTTATAATTGCTATTCCAAGCTGTAATGACAATGCATGAGAGGTTTTTATTTAATTTTAATGGCTTGTGATTGCTATTCCAGGCTTTTATGACAATGCAAAAGAGGTTGCTATTTAATGGGTCAAATGATATGTTGATTATGCAACATTAGAGGCTATTTTAGGACATAATTCATTAATATCTACGCAATAACAAATCTGAAATGTTAAAGGTTACTACTCGATGGTATTGAAATCGCATGGCTTTGACTGAGGCTGTGTTAATATAATAACCAACATGATCAAGAGACATGATACGACAGTGATGGCATTGATGACAACCTCAGGTCATTGTCCACAGTTACTGTTTACAATCCAGTAAAGGTCATAGAAGTTCCAGCAGCTATCATTATCTAAATGATATAGATAGATAGATCACATTCACGTAATTGAGCATATCATTATGTTGGTTATAATTACTATCATCATGTTTTTAAGAGATATGCCAGTGAATATCTTGTAACATTGATACGTAATAGGTTTAGAGATGAGATGTCTTATTCAACAAGAAATATTTCGTATCATTTCTCATTCAATATCTGGAGTGGCAAATTATAGTGTTTCTGCTATTTCATTATCTATTAGCAAAAAATATGTATAAGAAGTTAACGTCGGGGAGAATGGACAATCCTTAATACCCTTCTTATACATATATATATATATATATATATAACTTTATACAATTTTATAAAAGAACGATTTTGAAGAAGTCTTTAGAATGAGTTTGTGTCTAAAATCTCCCAGTAGGTGAGTTATTAACCCAGGATAAGTATCTTCATGAAGAAAACAACAATGTTGGTTGGTTTTTTTGGGGGGAAGGGTTGTTGGGTTTAACGCCGTAGCAACACATTGTGTAGGTCATATAACGGCGGTCAGTCAACCTAATCACTGTATCTGGATAGGCTAAATCTCTGGATTTAGATATCAACCAACTACTAAGCGCATACTTTCGTCAGTGACTGACAACTGCCCTACATAATTAAAAATCATTGGTAGGAGGGAGAATGGTCGTAGAAATAATTTTATGACCAAGCTCCATGAAGGTTTGCCCCGCCCGGGAATCGAACCAACGACCCCTCGATCAGTAGTATTGCGTGCTACCAACTGAGCTAGCCGGGCGGCTTGTGTTGGTTTGGAACGCGATATGAAGCATCACTAAAATACTATTTAAAGATTATCAGTCAAACACCATAACAGATACTTTGTTTTTGTTTGCATGGAAGGGTATAACCTCCCCGGTTGGGATTCGAACCCATAACAAATACAATTGTTTACTTATGTAGTAATTATAAGAACAATAAAGACATTTTATTGAGATAAAAATCATATAAATCTGTATTATGAGTGATTTGCAGCAAGATATTGGTATTACTTGGCGTCAACAGTCAGATTATTTCTGGATCATCCCTCGTACATTTCATCGGCCATTACGTTTGCAACAAGTTTAATAATAATCATTTCTTTCAAAGTAGTTCCTACCGCTATGATTGCATTCCTGAATGAGAGAGAATCGCTTAAACTTGGAATGTAACAATACAGCATTGAGTTGGTTATATTGTTATCAAAGTTTATAATAAACTGCAACCAATCCCTAACCATAATTATGTCATTGAAAATGTGAGAAATTATCAGAAATCCCATGTTTCCTACTCACTAAATGTATCATCAACAATACTGCTAAATTAATACATCATATTAAAGGTACTCATACACCAATTTCAACTTAAATATTAACTTTTCTGAAACTATCTAAATTGTATTGAAACATTTCTTGGAGCAGGAAATTAGTGTTTTGATAATGACAATTTTAGTGCAAATTGACATACAACTACAAATGATGGTGTTTCAAGTATAAAAATCTACCCCGCATGTCACGGTATAGTCAATTTTAGTGCATTTTGTTACTTTCATTGTACATTTCTTGCAATCTGTAGGTCAGTTTGTCTTAAAATATTAAGATTTTTTTTGACAAAATTTCAGACACTGAATGATATTTTGAAAATATAGAAAAATCTTAACCAAATCTGTGAACTAGTACCTTTAAGGAGTGAGACGTAATGCAACAAAGTAATAAAAGTAATAATAAGTACAAAACTTACACTAATGTACAACTTGTCTGCATTAATGACAGCTCATGCATCACAACTGTCGAGTTAATTCACTATTATAAATGGTTCTGGTGCGAAAATTGTCAATGGAACGAAGTAGCAAGATATTCATTTCCTATTCTCTTAATACATGTATATTCTAAGCTTCAAGTAGCTCATGCAATGCAAGTGTATAATTAAAAAAAGAAAACGTTAAGTAAAGTTCATGTACGTTTACTAGTAATTGTCTTGGTAGTAATCCATTGTTTCACTTTAAGTATTGTTTGAAACTTACTTACACCTTCCACATTCATTATTAAGTCACCCAGCCGCCCGGCTAGCTCAGTTGATAGCAAGCTGGTCTACTGATCGAGGGGTTCGATTCCCGGGAGGTGCTTACTTTCGTGGAGCTTGATCATGAAATAATTGCTACGACCATTCTCCCGCCTACCAATGATTATTAATTTTGTAAGGCAGTTGTAAGTCACTGACGAAAGTATATTCTTAGTAGTTGGTTAACAGCTAAATTCATGACCAAGCGCGCAACCATCTGAGCTAGCCGGGTGGCTGGAGTACCTAGATAAAGCGATGCGAGCGATTTAATTAAAAGTGGAACCAGCGTTACTATTTTTACTTTTATCTTAACTTTCAATTAGAAAACCTATGTTACATTACCATGTAGACGATGAGCTCAGTCATTTACTTATTCTTGTCTTTGATTACTTTATTAGGATCCTGTCTGCTAGCAATGATTATACGGATATTATTCCTCCTGGAAAATCGAAAACAATATATTTATGTAAGTCACTGAACTCAAGTCAAATTATCTTTGTCTAATAGAAGGGAATCATGTTTGCTATCGTAAATTGCTGAAACATGTTGAAAAAATGGCGTAAAAGCTACAACAAGCTGACACATTTATTTAATCATCCCTAAGGCACCCAGACAGCAAATACGGGACATTAGTCAGTTATTTCCCCTTGTATACTCTTCAAATATATAGGTCCAATCAGTTGGATTACTCGGATTTTACCCTTACTTTCCAATGTCAATTTGCCAAAATTAATCTTAAATAACTTTTTTGTAAATCATTTTATGTGTTTGAAAATCAAGCTGAGTATTGTCAGGGTAAAGTACTTTCATACTTGAATAATTGTACTAATATCAGACAGAATGGTTTCTAAATGATAAAAAAGCTTTATACTTCATATCTTAGACAGAGTGAGCCGCCCGGCTAGCTCAGTTGGTAGCACGCAAGTCTACTAATCTATGGGTCGTGGGTTCGATTCCCGAGCGGGACATACTTTCGTGGAGCTTGGTCATGAAATTATTTCTGCGGCCATTCTCTCTCCAACCAATGATTTTTAATTATGTAGGGCAGTTGTCAGTCACTGAAGAAAGTATGCGCTTAGTAGTTGTTTAACAGCTAAATCAGACAGAGTGGTGTCTACGAATAAAGACGTGTCTTTATATAATAAATTTCCATTTCAAACTAACAGACGATGCACTTCTTTATCATAACACGCCCTTCTTTTTCAATGATAGAATCATAAATAAACGTCAATCTATAGTGTTATGTTATCATTAAATATGAATTACGTCTGGGTCTTTGTTTCCATCACCATGGTAAATGTTACTTCATAATTCCACGCGTTAACACAATATAAGGAAAGCTTTCTGCTATTTAATTTTCAGAATGAATCATACTGGAGGGAATAAAGGATATCTATACTATTAAATTTGCGAATTTCCTGTTTTGTGGAAGAAACTGCGCAGCTTTGAATAAATCTTTTGTTTGTCGCTGAAGCACATATATACCGGCATATCAAGTTGACAATTCTTTTTTGACAAAGCCTCTTGATATTTGCAAAAACTGCCAAAAATCAACAAAAAAATGGTTTTTTGTGTCTAAAAATAGATAAAACTAAAAATAGACACGTCAAACCAAACTCCCCGCAGCGGTTATCTCCCTTTATCAAATCAATAATTAAGTAGCAAAGCGTGACTTAAGCGCTGTGAGGAGTTTGCTAAAGCCCGTGCTTGCACGGGCTCCCATCTAGTATCTAATGGATTATGCCACATGAATTTCAAAGTTTATAACGCTTAGTTGATTTCATGTTCTCACGACCAAAACGTTAAGGAGTTCTGTAAAATTTGTGTAATGGCTTAATAAGCACGATTGATAAGGACTTAAAAATAAAACACTTGTAATCTGTCATCCAGTTTAATATAGACTGGCAAAAAGCATTGTTATACATGTCAAAATGTTAGTGAAGTAAATTTTGACTTCACGGTAATAATTTGAATAAGAATTATATAAGGATATAATGATAATAGTAATGATAGTAATAATAATAAAAAAATGATAATAATGATAATGATGATAATGATATTGATAATAATAATAATAATAATAATGCGGATAATGAAAATGCAGATAATAATAATAATAATGCGGATCATAATGATAACGATAATTATGATAATAATGAAATGAAATTAATAATAGTATTGATTATGAATTAATTATTAATGCATATAAACAATAATTATATCACGTAAATTAATATTGAGTCTAACATTATAAAAAATGTATTATGTGCACTAGTGTGTACATGTATTAAATAATCTTTGTCTGTATATAAGAAATCACATTTGTATTTAACGCACAGAATTGCTCGTGGTACTTTATCTTAAACAGGTTTGCACTCCCTAATATGACTAACGTATACTTATTTATACATACATAGAAATTTTACAAACAATCGTACAATAGGAAAACAGTCATTGTTTTAACCTTTGTAGTCCCACCGTATGTCATTTTCATTTGTTATGCACGTAGACAGGGTAATGTCATAATGCGAAGTTCCTATAAAGTACGAAAAGGAACAAACAGGAGTAATAGGCACAGCTAGCACTACTGTCAGTACCAGAGACACTATACGATAAATATCAAATATCATAAATGTTCATCACAAATAGTAAATGTCATCAAACTCATATAAAGTGCAATAGCACAGATGTTTCCCTTTGTACCAATTAACCATTGCCCTAAATGAACTTGTATTGTGGTTAACGTACATGTACTAATAGGATATAGTTCGTATAAAAAACAACACTGTTTATGAAATCAGTACAATGAACTTATCCACCACAGTGGATGCTAAGGATGACATTTAAATATTAAATAGTATCAATTTTATTATGTTTTATGAATGCTTTGTTGATGTTATGGTAATGCGTTCTACCATTACGACCATGATTGACTAATAGGGGGGTATCCTCCACACTAATATTGTAAAAATAAACAATTCAACATTTATTTTCAAAAAAAGCTCGTCTAATGGAATGAACTGGATTATTCTAATGTTTACACATACACGTAATGTTATTCCGTACGAACTATACGCAAACCAACTATGTTTATATATATTGTATAACTGAACTATATTCTAAACAAATCAAAGCACTGAAGTACCATTCCCATACCAAAAAGGTTATTAACATTCTAACGTTTGATCGAGAATCTTGATAACTTCTGGGTATGAGCAGGGATTTTATATAACAGGAATTAGCAACCACATAGATTTACATCAAATTTCATTGTCGTGGCTATTTTTTCAGTTCATACGGATAACAAGTATTACAAGTTTAAATAAAGATATTCACATGAAAGTTTGTACCAGTACCATTCAAATTAACATAAAGGTTAGGAAAAATGTGTTTCTAGATGATTTTGAGGTAAATTACGCTCACAGACTGTTTCACAAAATTATAGATTTTTCCGTCGATCCGCCATTTTCCATCACATAGAGTTATATTTTCAGTCATAATTGCAACAAATTTTCGTCAAAAACTTCAGAAACATTCACAAGTTGCATGGAAGACATGTACAAAAATATAAATCACTTTTTAAACTCTGGAATAGTTTGTACAGCCTGCTTCAGCCAGTTATAGACAGTATGCCCGTGAATATTCAAAATAGCACTTTGTTGCAAATTCCTGTTATGTAAAATCCCTGGTATAAGCATGCAAAGTGCTGAAGAAACGATGTCCTGAAATTATTGACCATTCGGTTTAACATGAAGCATCACTTTTGCCTTCAAAAAGTTAATAGAAATGGAAATATATGTATCATTTAATAATTTTTATAATTTGGTCGTAAAATACTTTAATTGTTTTAAGTTAAACCATTATATAAATAAATTTGTCGCTAAAAATGCTGTTCTTGCTAATTCAGACAATTTAATCATATGTATTAATAATTTAACATTTAAATCTTCATTTCATCTCCTTCCTAAATAAAATCTCCAGCTTGTGCTTGATTTCGTCGACACAAAATAAGCAGAGTTAATATTTCCCATGTAATTACTGTCCATTTTTTAAAAGTTTCGGTAAACCGTTCACTTCAAACTGATTGACATAAAGATATAAAATAATAGTTAATGCAAGAAACTTTACGCTGATTGATGGGCAATAATTTCTCAGAATGAAATTTATAGTAAGTAATTAATTATACTAATTAATTCTGACATTCGTATGAAAACAGTTAATTGGTATTAAATAACTTATGTTAGTCACTTGATATGTAACATAAATAATAAACAATCGTATATCAAAATAAGTCTCATTTAAATTGGTAACCAATTCAAGTAAATAAAAAATATTTAAATATTTTGTCCATAGTGAAAGAATTCCAATAGCGATTTCCGAGAAAATAATATCAAAATTAGAAGATATGTTTGTAATTCAAACAACTCAGCCTTACAGCTTCTATATTTCATTTTATCACCAACATATTTTGAAATCCGCCCGGCTAGCTCTGTTGGTAGCACGCAAGTCGTGGGGTCGCGGGTTCGATTCCCGGGCGGGGCGGGGCATACTTTTGTGGAGCTTGGTCATGAAATTATTTCTACAGCCATTCTCCCTTCTACCAATGATTTTTAATTATGAAGGGCAGTTGTAAGTCACTGACGAAAGTATGCGCTTAGTAGTTGGTTAACAGCTAAATCCAGAGATTTAGCCTTTCTAGGAGGAGTGAGTAGATTGACTGACCGCCGTTATATGACCTATACAATGTGTTGCTACGGCGTTAAACCCAACAAAACAAACAAACAAACATATTTTGACTAAAAGTATAAGCACAGATTGTTCAATTTGCCTGCTATTCTATTAATTAGCTACACAACAACATTCAGAAATCCTAATTATAGCAAATGGCCATTGATTTTCTACTTTTACATTTAAACACGACCATCTGTCATTTTTATACACAACACTTAAAGATATACATGTATACAGGCGCGTTGTAGACCTTTGCTATTCTTGCACACATGTTCCGAGTTTTTCTGAGGACCATGAACCGGGAGTCACGTGACGCTTTCGTGACAACATTCTTACACATCATACTCAAAATACGATGTCGTATACCCATCGTGTGGCCTTCACATGTCCTGTGGGTTACAACTTGGTAAAAATCTGCGTTTTTCAGGTGACTTCGTGAGTAGATCGGATGCTATCGCGTGAAATACAGAAAGATACGTGTGTGGATCGAATGCAATCGAGTAGCCTACTGTAGGAATCGTTCTTGCTTCGGGTGCTGATTGGTTATCGGCCAATTCCGAGACCATCTTCGTGCGAAATTCGAAATTCCATATTCGTATGGCCATCTGGTGTCAATTTCGGGACAATGTGACGCCAACATAATAGTGCATACCTCTCTATGAAGAATGTATACGCTCTGACATTGACAACAGATTTAAATCCGCGGATAAATGATAATTTAAATCTATAGTTTATCGATTTAGACTACCGCATATAAGACGCTAATGACGTCATCACGAGTTAAGTTTGAATTTAAATGACCATTAATTTAATAAAAAATGACAGGATGACCTTTGTCATGTCTTGTACAATAAATCCCTCGACTCTAGCATCTCATTTATCAAGATTAGCGCTGATCAGTGTCTCTTTCATGTCATGCCTTCAAAACAGTACATTTCATTTTTTGTTGGATTACAACGACATTAATCACAAATTATGGCCATTTTACCAGGGCAAGATCACCTTATTTAGTTCGCCTTGACCTTTGTACATAACCAATAAACGCTTTTACAAGGCCGACAATTGCTCATGTACCTTTCCATGGCGTCACAATGGCAACTGACCATTTTTACACTGTAAATTGTGCACATTTCTATTTGACCGACGATTGTCTCATGTTAATTTTAAAAATTTCATTTATTTCACGCCCTGTGTCAAACTCACCGCAGTGGTTATTTCCCTTGATTAATTGAATAACAAATTAAAGTATAAGTTAATTTTTTCTCACCTGTCAAAACATGAATAATTTCACGGAGCATGCGTCTGTTAAATTATTGTCGTAATACATCTATGAGTTTCCTAAAGTGTGTATTATGATCGAGTAAATCTGCTTATGCCGTATGATATGTTTTAGTCAAGATATTTTTAATAACAATTAGGCCGCCAGTACAAAAACAATGCATTCAGTCACCGTGAAATTATTCAAGCTTTGACAGTTGAGAAAAAAAACTATAGCACCGCTTGACGTAACCGCTGTGAGGAGTTTGGCGCAGTGTATTTCACTTCTGTCACTCAGAGACCCAAATCTCTATTCCAGAGTTAATTTCCCATTTTTTTACTGAGGAGTGCTAAATTGGTAATTTGTAAAGCTTTAGACAAAGAATTAAATCAAGCTAAACTGCTCCATAATACATTTAGTCTTATAATTCTATTAATAAAGCATATACGTTTTTGCTTCTAGCTTTCAAAAATGGGAGTTCGTTCAACAAATGTACTTTCACTGTGAAATGAAACACCAAACTACTGACAAGTTATCCTACTTAGCAACAAATGACACCTTTTAATACTTAAGAAATCTCTTCATCTAGTACATTAAACACATTGAAAGGAAATTCTAGTAAGAAAATAGCACATTATAGTAACCAATTAGGTCCAATTATTGGTGTCCATTAAACTAAACAGCACCTTGTTTTGTTTCTTTCAGTTGTTTTTCGTACTCAGGTAGTTCTACGTATGTTTCCACGGTGAAAACAAATGAATAAAAAAACACAATGTTATTTCTCAATGAATAATTCTTAATGAATAAGGACAACAGCCATATAAACAATATTGGTGTCTTTAATGACATTGTGAAAATGTCAACAATAAACATGCTGAACACAAAAACAATGTTTTGCAGGATTTTTTAGGACAAAAACAATAGAGCATGAGACTCATTAAAAAGTTTTCTGTAAATATTCAATGCTGATTTCAGATCTTATATAATCAATTTAAAACAAGTTTTTCAAGTACTCGGTGACAACACAACATGACGATGATGTCACAATTGTGACGGTTATTTCAAGTAGAAAAATGTAAACAATATATCTCGACTCAGAGTTTTAAAGAGATGTAGGTATCTTAATTCATGTAAGATTCCTAAAATACTTAAACGAGGCTAAGCAGATAAATGTGTACTATTTTCTGCGCATCACATCTCAAATGCCAGCAATCTGATTAAACCCAATCTAAAAGTTTCCGCTCGCCTACTAGCTAATTTAGATCTGGCCGTTTTCTTATGAGGGTCACACTCAGGTGACTTTTTCTCATTATAATATTCATGACGAAAGAGTTATGTTTAATAACTTGTTTACATCGTCTACGTCACGCAATTTGAAATGAGCCATCCAATCGCAGACTGTGAATAATAGCGCAGTCAAATTAGCTCGAAAACCTTGGTCTAAAAATAGAAATTACAAAATCAAAATGTTACTAATAGTGTTTCGTCTAGATGAAAGCTACACATTGATTGGTCGACATAAAGGTCATCTCGACGTGACCCTCCTTCGGAACCTTAGAGTTCCTGTACGACAAAGCTCTACAGGATATCTGATTACGGAGATTAAAATGCCAGTTTCATAATTTTTGCAAACGCTCTGGACAAGTTTGCAGAAGCACATTATGAAGTTTACATATGATTACACGGACCTCACCCAATATTTTTTCAGAACCGGACGATAATGCCATAAGATCCATCAAGACTGGAAACACGTAGTACTTGAATTGTGTATGACGATAGCAAAGAAAGCAAGAACCTAAGTGTGTACATGTTGTTTCTTGTAAACATTTTGTATATAAACATGTCCTGCTTCATTTAAAACTAATATTCGGGGATGACAAACCATATATCAACCTAATAGTTAAGTAAGTAAAAAAGTATTTCATTGACATATAAACACAAACACTTTACAATGTACATGTCAACAAACTAACTGCATGCAACGCTTCCGGTCTAAGGAACGCTAGTTTTTTGTTGAGCGAGAAAATGTTTCGGTACTGTGAGGAATCCGGTTTTTTAAGGTCCCGGCTTTTCCAAAGTGTATATATGTACATGTTACGATGTATATATATAACACTACAGATAAGAATATAAACATACTTAAAACTACAAATTTAAAAAACAGCATGCATCATAGCTTTTTGCGAAGTTGCTGTTTATTAAGAATTCAAATATTTGACAAACGTATAGTGCGTAAATATTGACCCCGACCTGACCTTTCACATTTACATCTAATAATTATCTACACATATCCCGACGAAAGTCAGTACCACGCCTATTCTATACTTCGGCAGCGATCGTAAAATTATAGAAGTATGTTTGTGTGTTAAA
The DNA here is from genome assembly GCA_025267735.1 of Mactra quadrangularis. Taxonomy (NCBI): domain Eukaryota; kingdom Metazoa; phylum Mollusca; class Bivalvia; order Venerida; family Mactridae; genus Mactra; species Mactra quadrangularis. The sequence goes on along the minus strand of CM046297.1, from coordinate 23,262,592 downwards.
TTTTAACTCATAATCCTCACGGCCACGGTGTAATCGAGCATTAATATTACATTCGTATTCAATGTAATGAATATTCTTGCATAGAGGTCAGGTCGGGGTCAATATTTACGCACAATACCAACATGGAACTCCCCACTATATGATAGTAAAATCGTTACATGGAACTATCAATGTTATTGTCAACAACTCATCCACGTCTGAGTATCAGTTACGTTCCCTTTGCAGCTTAGTGAATATATTACATTCACAAGTGAACGAGTTAAACTTTTAAGCGATGCGAAGGAGAGTAATAATTAGAATAATTGAGGTACATCAGACGCTCAAACAAAACATAACAACGTGTTGACGCCGCTCTAAATATATGGATACCGACGTACGCTTTACTGCCATTAAAGTCCTACCCATCACTATAGCTTAGAAATAACATAACAACAACAATTTTATAAGGTCACCCAATACGCACGAAAATGAAAATCATAATTACTTGTATTTTAATTATCAAGCTCGTTTATTATGATATCATGTTCATGAAATGTCATATTTAGTCGTAATCTCGAGTAAATGTCTGCAAAGATATTATTTACAGTGTCAGTAAATGTCGATGAATATCCCATAGCTATCATTATTATTCGTATTATTAAAGAATGAAAATGATATATTTACTAAATTGAGCATGAAAATATTATTTTGTATAATAATAACTGTAATTATGTTTCTTAAGAAACATGGTTATAAGAAATTTGTTTGTCATTCAAAAACCAAGGGATTCCAAAACGAGTTTTCATTCATTAACTGAAGTAGTATATAATAGTATGTTCATAAGTACATTGATCTTTGGTACAGTACATTCAACTTCATTGGCGCATACTTTAAACCTCGCTTATTTAAATACTTGATGATCAACTTACATGTAAGTACAGAAATTTTGGAGTGAGTATTTTATGAACAGCAGGGTTTACCGTTTATGTATACACCATAGACAGTTGAATAAAATTCATCAATACTTATACGTTAGGTATAGATTAATTTTATTCAACATTCAGTGGCGCAAGCCAAAAAACCCCGCTGATTTAAATACTCGATATTTGTTTGATAATTACTGTGCATAAAATAGATATCCTATTTTTCCATCGTGAGGAAAGAAGAACTAATGTGAAAAGTCCGATTGGGGTCAAACTTGACGCACTACTCTTCACCAAAACAACAAAATGGGCTTGGACCATTTTGGCTGGTGGGTTGAATATACAACCATGGCATTTAGGGTTAACAAATGACTATGCCACCTTTGTTCTAAAAGAAATTTACGCTGAGTAATCATTCTCATCAATTAAAGTTCCAAAGGCAGTGTCGACTTTTATGCTAGTTTTATTAAGCCATCGGCTCCCTTGCGAATGCTAAGCAAGCTTTAAAAATGAATGGCCAAGAACTTTTTATTAAGTCGCCGGCTCCTTGATAAATGCTAAGCCATTATTATTGACAAAGTGTCCAGGAAAACAATGATGCAATTTTAAAGTCACTGTGACATCTTGTCGGTGGGAATATAATGACAAAACGTATTACAAAAAGAAATAAATAGCCAACTTACATGTGTCCATTTAAGTCCGGCCAAAGTTAACTAACTCAAACTTCACGAGAGGAACGAAGATCTTTTACACTATCATAGAATGGAATATTTTGTTAAATTCATGAAAAATAACTTTTTATTAAAAAATCAAATTGTAAACTTACATATTATATAAATGAAACTGTTAGTAAATAACGGGGCATTATACGTGGACTATGTTAATATTTGTTTGTTTAATCTTATTATATGAGTTGCTTTACACATTTAAAATGTACTAATTACTTATTAGACAACGGTGCCCCCTCTCAGCCAATCAAATTGCTTAAAAAGTGTTTGATAAATCTCATACCACACGGTTAAGTGTTTAATATTACAAGTATTAGCATTTCCAAAAATGCTTGAAATCGTCGTTTAGCCGTGTATTCTCCATAGAGAATAAAGATTCAAGCAATATGCAGATCAAACAAGTAGTGCATGTCATTACAGTAGATGGCTTTAAATCAGACCTTCAGAAGCTCGACTGCAGCGCCTCCATCCCCGTCGGATATAAATACCAGCAGTGGTCATCTGACGTATTACCACAGATTCAGGTATTCGTCAGTGCTTTAAACCGTTCCAAGTCTAGTTATAGACTACAGAGCGTTTGATTAATTCCGCACACAGTAAGGCCAGATAAAAACCATCGAATTACCATGTGCTGTCCAGACATATTCCGACCGCGCTCGTTTCAAGAACATGTTCTGCCCTATATTCCGCCAGCTAATCGAACGTTCATATTTACTAATAAACTCGCTCGGAAATAGAGAAGATATGTTGTTGTTTTTCAACAAAAGCGAGCTTTCTTCAATAAATGAACATGTTGCGAATAGGTATGAATGTTTTTGGTTTTTTTTGGTTTTATATTGTTACTCCTTGAAATTGATACCCGTTCATATATCGATAATGATATTTTCTTGTATTACAAACAGGTAACTGTATAATACACGCCGTGGACGATTCCATACACGCACCCCTTTATTTGCTACTCGACGTCATCATTTTGGTCACGTGACCTCTAATGCAACGTTCTGATTGGCTAAAGACAACCGGTGTCGACACAAAAATGCTCAAATCTTGATAATTGTTATTATCGTCGGACAGACCGTTTTCTCCGTGCTTAAAAATCAGTGCGTGAAAGTATGGATGGATTCAGACTTTTCAAGTAAGGTGCACACTAAGAACAAAACGCAATGTTATAGTTTGTATTAAAGCGGCAATGAAAATTGAAAAGTTTTTATTGATGGTCTCATTTGTCGACTATCATAAGTCATGGAATAGTACAATCGATTGTAAAAAGTCTAGATCCACCCCATTATCAGTTTAAATACAATCAACTGCTGAGTATATACATGTACATGTAGATTTCCAAGGTGGAATGTTTCAACAAGCTTATCTGTATTAATTTGAAAGCCAACCAAAGTTTTGAGAATTTAACTGTTAATTTATTTTAATCTAAGTCCTCACAAGAATCAATACGTTGTCACTGTACCACAATAGTATGGACTCATGTGCCATGTTTTGAAAATTGATGAAGAGGACTGGATTGTTTTATATATTATTTCGTTAACATTTACACGTAATGTAATTTTGTACACGTACCGTACTGGTTTGAAATTTGCATACGTATAACTACGTCATTTTGCAGATTATGTGATATATATAAATGTGAAACTGCATTGGCACTATTTCCTATCTATTAAACCCCTCGTGATATGATTGTTAGAAGTAAGGCATTTGTGGAAAGGAACTCGAATGTAGATGGGCAATCATTTGGAGAAAAATCCAACTAAATAAATTAACCTATTGTAATTGTGTAACAGATTAGTTACTTCAGTCAATTACAGGTGCAGTAAATAGGATTTAATTTTATTTAACTGATAGTTAAATAATTTAGTATGCCTTACTTCAAATATTTTGAGGGGAATTAAATAAGACAGGAAATAAAGCGCCATGAACGTGCGACCACATGCACGACTCATGCAGACATCGGTTCGTCTCCATTCGGAGACAAACACCAAATTCAACAGCGTAAGCCCATTCCTAGCGAAACATTTACAGCTCTGTTAACCAAGCCTTATTTCCATTCTCTATGAAAAAGGAATGGCATGGTGTTTAGGAACGACCAGAGCCAGTTATATGCTTCGCTTAAAGGAGGCAAACGCTTGGCTATATGTATGACATTTAAGTCATATTAACGACATACATATTAAAACTGTGTTGTTTTCTATCACAAATTAAATACTAACGAATGAGTTGTCAAAGTAAGCAGTTTATTATGTCAATTAAATTCAATTGGTCTCTAATTCTGTCTTACTTAAGCTTGCAGATTCTTTGTTTATTATCTAACTAGATATTTAGATATTATTACAAAAATATATTGAAGACTTTTCAAATTAATCAAAAACAAAATTTATACAGTCACGCGTTTTTGTATATTTCTATACACTGTGTTTAAAATCATAAACATGCCCCCGGGGCGTATATTTAATATTATCTAATACAATTTACATAGGCAAGGGAGTTAAATAAGATGTAACACTTGCCATTGTTGCCTCCCTTTGTGCCAATTTGATGTAGTTTTTAATAACAAACAGTAAGAATTATATGCTTTTTAAATCTTGACCGTTCTATTTTCTTTCTTTTTCTATATTTTTCTTTTTGTACTTTTTATTTTACATTATTTTTATGAGAAATATGATCTGAACTGAATGTTCACACATTTACTAGTTATAACAATGTTAAAAATTGATGAAAGATATAAAACAATAACATGTACTTACAGCTTAATAGTGCTCCTGGGGCCACTTTCACGAAACAACTTAAGTTCATTTTTAAACTTAAGTTGTTGCTTAAGTCTAGTTTTTATCTTATCACTGTTTCACAAAAAAACTTAAGTCGATTTTGAAACATAAACTTAAGACAAAACTTAAGTCACCTAGGGAGGTGACTTAAGTCTAAAACGGGGGACTTAAGTCAGAAATTTCAATATGGCTGCGCCCAATGTATTAATTCGGAGATGTCATTTGAGTAGGCCGCGAATAATTAGAATATATTTAACCCATTAGAAGCGTTTGACGATCAATACTTAATAAATATGTACAGGTTATCCAGGCAAGCAAGTTACCTACAAGCAGGTCATATAGTTTGCCAGTTTACATGACAGTTCTTGATGCATTAAAGTTCTATGCTACTAGCAATTATAACAGAATTCAAATTGCATGACTCATAGAATAAATGGCATTCAAATACATATATGTACCACTATTTCTATGAAGAGGCGAACAAATAAAAATGCGTGTAAAGACAATTAAAGCTACCCGACAACAAAATTGAGATTGAATGCAAAATAAAAGCAAACGAATTAAATTATGTATCAGTGAATGTTAAAAAGCAACGAAATGCAGAATTTAAATAAGAAAATATTGATTTACCTTTTCATTGATAGCCTCACAAATCCAAATATTTGGCTGCTTTCTAATTAGTCATGAAAGCTTTGCCTGCAGAGTGATTTTGTTTTGTTTTTCAAACTCTACATATATGTATTACATCAACCTTTTTTGTTTTACTTTCGTTCCCTGTTTGTACAAGGATAACACGAGGACATCGTGTATTGATATTCAATGTGTTTGTGTGATGTGTATATAAGTCATTGCTAAAAGATTGTACATGTATCACATCATACTATTGATGATTTACACATTGCCGGTTTAAAATTGACAGATTTAACAGCGTAGCTATGAAACATTGATATAGTCAAAACTTAAGACCAGACTTAAGTCAGGAACAGATAAGATTGTCTCAAGTTTTTTCGAGAAACTGACTTAGTAAAAACTTAAGTTCACCACAACTTTTAACTTAAGTCCAAGCTTAAGTCTTGACTTACGAAAAAACTTAAGATTTTTTGTGAAAGTGGCCCCTGGTTAGCCAAAACAGTATTCAGTTCTGTGATAAAGAATTATTCCTATGACGAATCACCACTGTGATTATTTAAAAAATGATTGTTAATTTTAATCCTTTATAATTATTTAACTGCACATTACGTACATGAGCACATTAATAATATTTACATTCATGAATAACACTATCTAATTGTGTTTATGAGTTCTAATTAGCCTTCGCACGAAATTCACGACACAAAATTTGTTTTGTTTTGTTTTTGATATCATTTGTTTAAGTTTAAGGCCCACTATATTATTTTGAGTTTTATGTGGCTAAAGATAGCAGTAGTATAAACACGTGATAAAATTAATGAAATTGAACATTATAAACTTATAATGTCATACCCGTTGTCTAAGTCGGATAGAATACTCGTAGCAGTTTGATATGGGATTTATCAACTCGCTTCGCTCGTTGATAATTCCCATATCAAACTGCTACTTATGCTCTGTCCTATACTATAAACGCGATTAGAAAACGGTGACCCCCTCTCAGCCAATCAAATTGCTTAAAAGGTGTTTGATAAATCCCATATCACACGGTAAAGTGTTTGATATTATCAGATCGAAGACATCAAGCGAAAATATGGGGTGGATCCAGACTTTTTAAGTGGGGTGAACACTAAGAAAAAATGAAATGTTATAGTTCGTATACAAGCGGCCACGAACATTGGAAAAGTTTAATTATGATCTTATTTGTTGACAAGCGTAAGTCATTAAATAGTACATCCCCTTGTAAAAAGTCTAAATCCGCCCCATAATCAGTTTAATACAATTAACTGAAATGCTTCAATAAGCTTATATGTATTTAGTCAAAGTACGACTAGGAACCGGACAAATCTATTTAAAAGCCAACCGAAGTTTTGAGAAAATAACTGTCCTTATTGCTTATAACCGGGAGACAAGGAAGCGCATTATTTTATAAGTCTAAAACTACTGCAAACGAATGATTTTATTGAATTCATCCGATCAAGTTAATACAACATGTTATGTTATTTTAAAGAAAACCAAGATCTATATTTAAGACAAAAAGCTTTCCGATCAATTGTATTTTGGATAGTTCATACTTTCAACAAAACAAATGTTTAGGTGTCATCATGCACGAATGTTTATAAAACATAATGTATTTAATAATGTAATTGAGTTTCTCTACCATTTTTGTTCACAACAATCGTCTTGATGGTTTTAAGCAGGTGAAAAAAAATATTGGTAGGGGTTGATTCAAAGGTCCACTTGTTCCTACATAATAGAACGACCGGTATTTTGTAACACAATACTTCATAAGCAAATTTTGTTAGCATGCATATATATGTGATTATTCTGCTGATGCAATTCACATCTATCCACTCTCTTGATTACATATTAAACCGACTATATATGAGAAATATTGTGTAAATTGAATATTCACATGTTTATTAGGTATAACATAGCAGAAAATTATGAAATTCGTAAAACAATAACATGTACTTACAGCCTAATAACACTCTTGGTTAGCCAAAACATTCTTTAGTTCTGCGATAAAGAATTATTCCTAAGACGACTCACCACTGTGATTGTTTATCAAAAATGATTGTTGATTTGTATTTTTATTCATTGTTTAACTGCCGATAAATTATGTACATGGGCACAAATATTCATATCCATGAATAACACAATCTAAATGTTGTTCATGAGTTTTAATTAGCTTTCGCACGAAATTCACGACACAAATATCGTACGACTTAGATTAAGGCCAACCATATTTCTCTGCGTTTTATATGGCTTTAAGGTGACAGTAGTATAAATACGTGACAAAATAAATGAAAATGGACATTATAAACATATGATTTCCTACCCGTTGTCTAAGTCGGATTGAGTACTCGTAGCAGTTTGATATGAGATTTATCAAACTGCTACTCATGCTCTATCCTATACGCAAATGTCATGCCTAAAATGAGTATTGCGATTGTATTAAAAAGATACCACGCTTGATTTTAGTATCTAAATCACTCTTTAGACCATATCAATGACTAAATTTTATTCAACGGACTGTAGCTCACGTAATAACCCCACTGATTTAAATACTCACAACAGTATTCCGCTACACACGACCTATTTAAATCAGGGAGGTCAATGTTTAAGCCACTGCCAGTTGAATAAGATTGAACAGCAGACACGGATTCCTATTTTTATCGATATTGAGTACAATACCGTGTTCAATTACACTAAACGTTACAGAACGTTACATAACGATACATTCGGAATTCCTCGGCCATTCGCTGCGAATAATCTAATCTAATACACAAATATGCGATCGTTAAGGCAATGAGTGATGTTTCAAAATTTACGGACAGTGACTATAAACGAAACATCACTCAATGCCTAAACGACCATATATTTGTTTAATTCAACACTGGTATTTCAAAATAGCGTCTAAATATATCCGAGATTATTCACAGCGAATGACCGAGGAGTTCCGAATATATCGTTACGGAACGTTTTGTAACGTTCGCGGTAATTGAACTCATACCTGAAGTACTGTAGTAAATATCTAAATCAGCGGAGTTGATGCATGCACACCAGACATTTGAATAAAGTTGAAAAATAGCATTAATCTTCGCTTAAAACGTTGTTCTAATGGACAAAAATAAGTATGGTAGATAGTAGAGAAGGGACCATAAGTATAAGGACGTACAAGTTACTCCCCTTTTCTTCAAATTGTAAGAAATACACAAAAAAAGTAAAAAAACGCACAAAAATCGTAAATACCTTTATGTATAATATCTTTCTCGACAAGAAGTTTTCTCTGTTGGATAATAAAAGGAACAGAATACATTTACTAATGAAAAAGGTTTCTAAATAAACATAGAATCACAACTTTCTACTGTTATATGTAAATTTGCAACAAAATTGCTGTTTTCAGAACACTGCTCTGTTGCGTCCAAAATGTTGCTTTAACATTATGAGATTTTTAGAAGAATAAATACATTTACATCGAAAACATTGAACGAATCATATAATGTCTGTGCATCTCTTAGGAAAAAATATTACGAAAAAAAGGGTCGTAAGTCACTATGATAAATATTACAGTTTAAAGTCAGACGAGTTCTAAACATAATTATCATACGATATTCAAAAGATATACAAAATTCTACATAATTCTATGACATTTGGAATTTATTGGCCAACTGCACTATAAATGTGTCTTGCTTTTGACTTACGATGATTTTTGTCGTAAGATTTTTTGTAAGAAGCGTCTCAGATTTACAGTACAGAAATCGGTTCGTACAGGTCATAGTTTGAACCAGTGCCATAAGTTTTTCCTGTATTAGTATACTCTTCAAATGTGACAGACAAACACCGACAGAAGTCGTCCAATGGATTGTAGTTAATTCCCCTGTATCCAGGAAGGTACGTGCCACAATACTGCACACATGTTTCCATCGTCGCTGCCGTGGTGAATTGATAATTAAATGCATTGTAGAACGTCAGCACAATTCCAGAGAAGGCTCGGAAACATACATCTCCTACGCATATCACTGAAACAATCAATACATGTACATGTATATACCTTTAAGGTACAAGTTAACAAAATTTTAAGACAAACTGACCTAAAGATTGCAGGAAATGTACAATGAAAGTCACAAAAATGCATTTGAAATTGTCTATACCGTGACATACGGGGTATACTTTTACTACTTGAAATAGTTGTAAGTCAATTTGCACTAAAATTGTCATTATCAAAACACTAATTTTCTGCTTAAAGAAATGTTTCCATACAATTTAGATAATTTTTAGAAAAAGTTTATATTTAAGTTGAAATCTGTGAATGAGAACCTTCCATGATTATTACATGTGTCTTATGTAAAGCAAGGTGCTTAAGCAGACTTACGTCATATTTCGCTGTCATATTAAGACGGGCGTGGTCGAGTGGTCACGACATTAGTTTGTATTTTGACAGTTGGAATTATTTAAAACCTTCGTTTTGATGTCTCTAAACAACTGGCATTATAGAGCGGGCGTAACTGAGTGATTACAATATTGGACTGGTAATCATTAGATACCCAGCTCCGCGTTGGTCTGAATCCTATTGAAAATCTACCCTGCTGTTGCCTTGAGCAAGAAGCTTTGTCCTACTAGCTCAGTACTGGGAGACTATATTTAAGATAAAACAAGCGTTTGTTTACAATCTGAAGATCACGTGACTATATACCCAGGATTTGTGATGTAAGTATTTTACCTGGGATACAGTAAGGCAAAGATGTCCAAAGTCCACTTTCTTGACAGACAGTCACATTGTTACCAATTAAGATATAGTTTTCAATACAAGAAATATTCATACTAGAGTTATATGTTGTTAGTCTTCCTTCCAACACTCCAAATGTTACGTCTGGAATTCCACAATCTGAAATATAAAAAAACAAGATTAAGAACATGTTAAAATTGCGGGTTCTGATGTAGGCCGAACATCAAATCTTGGCCCCAGAAACGCATTTATTAAAAAGGCATTTGAATCTCCAACGCCAGTTTGGTTCATTTTGTAAACACCGTTGAACCCCCCCCCCCCCCCCGATGTAGTTCCTTTTCAGGTTGCTATTGTGAGAAGTCGTGCTCCTTTCTTAAATAAGAACTATGTTGGTAGGTTTTCGTCGGTGTTAGCAAAAACTGGCGCTGGAGATGTGATGCACAGCAAAAGTATTAAGTTACAAACATATAACTAAATTACCAGCTAAAATACACGTTGTCTCTAAATTACCAGTTAAACCACAGGCGGCCGGCACGGTCCCGAGGCAAAACACTATAAAGTATACACATAGTATTTTTGCTTCGGGACCATGCCAACCGCCTGCGAGTTAAATACAAATAGTTTCTAAATTACCAACTTACCTACAATAGCACACTGAGGTTTTGTACTCCAATTTCCATCGGCCAGACAACGTATCGTCCTCATACCATCCAGGCTATATCCTACGTCACAGATGACGTCAACGTGTGCTCCAAATGATGTATTGTCTCCAACATAGATACTGTTTTCTACTGCAGGGTCACCACAATCTAGAAGAAAGGGAGATAATCGACTTAATACCACATGAATATCAAACTAGTCGTCATTGAAGAACAAAAATAAGGTCTTGAAATATGGATTTTTTCAGCTTCCGTGTATCCTTTTTATTTGGTTTAACGCCGCGTCATCACAAAATATGGTCATTTTATGGAGGCCAGCTCACTTAACCTAGCATCTTTCGAACTTTTTGTACAACCAGTACTCACTCCCCCACAACTTTGTCAACTTCTCAATATACTTAAAGCAGGTGTATCCCATGGTGCATACATGTATTTTACCTTGTGTAATGGAACGAATTCGTTCAATGAACACCAATCACTCTTAACTTAAGTCTGCTCCATATGGAGCGAACTGACCCAGATGAAGAACAAAACAACAGACACAACAAATGTTTAGCCACTTGCACCACGATTCAATTACAAAGTACCTCATACCTGCGACTACACATTCCTCGTCTGACCAGAAACCATCAGCTTGACATTCAATAACACCTGTACCATTAACTAGAAAGCCATAGTCACAGAAGACGGTAGCCAGATTTCCGTATGTTGTACTTTCATAATTAGCAAGCCCGTTACTAATAGAAGGCACACCACAATCTGATAAAATATAACATAAGCAATCCTTATTTAATAACAAAATTAAGATTATCATCATTTTCCCAATAACATAAACAAAATAAATCTTTTACTTAATAACCCTAATTTAGATAGCAAACTTTATATACATGTAATAACACAATTCGAGTAATAACATCTATTCAATGACAAAATCAACATAACAACTTTTATTTAATAACATTTTTAAAAGAAGACGAGCAAACTTGACCTATTATAATAATAACATTATCTAAATAAGCAACGTCTACTCAATAATATACTAAACATAGCAACTTTTACGTAAAAACATTATTAAAATAAGACTAGCTAACGTTATTTAATAACAAAATTTAAATAAACAACATCTACTTAATAACATAACCAACATAACCGACGTAGCAACTTTTGTTTAATAACATTATTAAGATTAAATAAGCAACCTTATTTAATAACATAATTGAATAAGCAACAATTGCTTACATTTGCAACATGACAACTTTTGTTTAATAACATTTTTAAAACAAGATAAGCAACATTTATTCAAAAACAATATTTAAATTACTAACATTAACTCAATAAAATACATAATAAATGGAGGAAAACTAACATTAAGGTGGAATTTTCATGGAAGGATATAACAAGCCCGTATGAGGCGTACACTAGTTTCTGCATTCCCTGGCGTTGGTATGCTTGTCATAGCACATTACCATGGGCGTTCTCGTTTGAAATTCCGACTGTTAGAACTGAGAGAACTCCAATCAGTGGGTCGGAACTGTGTTCTAGCAGCGTTCTTCCCATTCCATCCAAATCGGTGGTGTGAACGGAATCGGTCGCGGTTTATACTATACCCAAGATGGCGGCGGCATCACTGCAAACATGTTTTACACTATGATTCAGTTCCGACATCCAATTTCACTCGTTTGGCAGATTCTGTGTAAGAGTCGGAATTTGATTCTGGCACAGCTCCGACAGCCCAATCAAGCACGTCCCGTATAAAACATGTTCTTTGTATGCTGTAATTCTCTGTGTACACCATACCAAATTATTATTATTATTACTAACTGTGTCATGTACCTGTATTTAATTATAAAGAACGTGATCACTTACTGACGGGTAAACAATATGGTGGTTCTGTCCACTGTCCATCAGCTTTACATCTGATTGTGTTAGGACCATATAATGTATACCCTGGTACACACTTCACAGCCTCGTTGTTACCAAATAATGTACTTGTAACATTGATAACGACAAGCTCTACTTCCGGTGGCGTTCCACAATCTTCCAGAAAAAAGAAAAACAGTAAAAATAACAGTAAACAGGGACGGATCCAGGATTTTTTTTCAAAGGGGGTCCAAACTTTTTCTAGGGGGGGGGGTACAAACTTTGAACCGCAACCACTTTATACATTGTTTGCAGAATAACGCAACATATTAATACATGTATTAAAAACTATGTAACCATTAGATTTAGGTTAAACACAAAGGCGAGCACGAGAGAATTGCTTTTTTGCTACTTAAAAATGGCTTATATTTAAAAAATTAAACTCATAGACGGGTACATTTTGGAAATTTCATGGGGGTCCGGAACCCCCCGATCCCCCGCTGGATCCGCTTATGGTAAATAATAGCCAAGTTCCATTATTAGGAACATCAAACTCAATGGTTTTAAAAGCGGAATGTGGAGACATTTTCTTCTTGTCAAATTAGGTTTTTGGGATTTAAAATGTTGTCCAAAAAAACTCATGATTTGCAGTAACAATAATGGTTTTTATAGCAGAAATTTATTGTACCTGTACCAGTATTCAATGATGATACGCGGAACCACCGAACGTGTCACCAAGGTAACCAGTATACATGTTTTGCCGCCATTCGGAACACCTCGACGTTTCATGAATGAATAATAAGTTATTCGTAGCAAATGACCAAGTAGTTCCGAATGGTTATGCCGCGTATCTTCATAAAAAACTTACCTATAGGAATACAAGTAAATTCTGATGCGATGGGAAAACACATTTTGTCTGATGAACAATTATGCTGGTAACAACCTCCGGCTATTTCCTGCAAAATAAACAAAAAATAATTATTTTATATGTTAAGGCTTTTTGTTTCAGACGTAAAACTTAAAAGTCATAATAGTGATAATGTTTTGATCACATTACTGATTGCAAGCTGCTATTACTGCTGCTGTTGCCGCTTCGGGCAAAGTTAATAGCCATTAGAATTGGTTCATTGTATGAAATGTGTGATATATACGGTCAGACATTTATCGCTAATTTGCACAAACGTATATGTCAAACGGTGTATATGCTGTAACGATGCACATTTTGTTAAAAATGTATATTCTGTTATGTTCACTATTAATTCAGAATTACAGCATTTTAACATGCTTTTTATTTGTTCGGGACGTCAGTCCTGAACAAATATATCTACCGTATTTCAGACCCTCTCCGATTTTGCCGAATCCAGAAGTAGTCCCTCAGTATATAAGTATAGATTAGACAACGGTGCCCCCTCTCAGCCAATCAAATTACTTTAAAAGTGTTTGATAAATCTCATACCACACGGTTAAGTGTTTAATATTATTAGACCGTTTTCTCCGTGCTTAAAACTCGAGAAAACGGTGCGTGATAGTATGGGGTGGATTCAGACTTTTCAAGTTAGGAAATCTTTTTATTCATGGTCTCATTTGTCGACTGGCATAAGTCATGGAATAGTACAATCGATTGTAAAAAGTCTAGATCCACCCCATTATCAGTTTAAATACAATCAACTGCTGAGTATATACATGTAGATTTCCAAGGTGAAATGTTTCAATAAGCTTATCTGTATTAATTTGAAAGCCAACCAAAGTTTTGAGAAATTAACTGTACATTTATATTAATTTTAGTCCTTACAAGAAGAAAATGCTTTGTCACTGTACCACAATAATATGGACTCATGTGCCATGTTTTAAAAATTGATGAAGTGGACTGGATTGTTTTATTTTAACGTTAACACTGAATGTTATTTTGTACACGTACCGTACTGGTTTGATATTTGCATACGTATAATAACTACGTATTTTTGCAGCTTATGTGATACATATAAATGTGGAACTGCATTGGCACCATTTCCTATCTATTAAACCCCTCGTGATATGATTGTTAGAAGTATGGAATTTGTGGAAAGGAACTCGAATGTAAATGGGCAAAATCCCAATTAAATAAATTAAAGACCTATTAAAATTTAAGAGATTAGTTACTTCCGTAACGATTATTAGTTACTTCAATCAATTACATTTAAATAGGATCTAATTTTATTTAACTGATAGTTAAATAAATTTAGTATACCTCTTACCTAAAATATTTTGAGGGGAATTAAATAAGACAGGAAATAAAGCGCCATGATCGTGCGACCACATGCACGACTCATGCAGATCGGTTCGTCTCCACTCGGAGACAAACACCAAATTCAACAGCGGAAGCCAACTCCTAGCAAAACACTAACAGCTCTGGTAACCAAGCCTTATTTCCATTCTCTGTGAAAAAGGAATGGCATGGTGTTTAGGAACGACCAGAGCCAGTCAAATGCTTCGCTTAAAGGAGGCAAACGCTTGGCTATATGTATGACATTTAAGTCATAACAACGACATACATATTAAAACTGTGATGTTTTCTATCATAAGTTAAATACTAACGAATGAGTTGTCAAAGTAATCAGTTAATTATGTCAATTAAATTCAATTGGTCTCTAATTCTGTCTAACTTAAGCTTGCAGATTCTTTGTTTATTATTTAACTAGGTATTTAGACATTATTACAAAAATATATTGAAGACTTATCAAATTAATCAAAAACAAAATTTATACAGTCACGCGTTATATTTTGTATATTTCTATACCCTGTGTTTAATATCATAAACATGCCCCCGGGGCGTATATTTAATATTATCTAATACGATTTACATAGGCAAGGGAGTTAAATAGGATCTAAGCTTTTGCCAGTGTTGCCTCCCTTTCTGCCAATTTAATGTAGTTTTTAATAACAAATAGTAAGAATTATATATGCTTTTTAAATCTCAACCGTTCTATTTTCTTTCCTTTTCTATATTTTTCTTTTTGTACTTTTTATCTTACATTATTTTTATGAGAAATATGGTCTAAATTGAATGTTCACAAGTTTACTAGTTATAACAATGTTAAAAAGTGATGAAATATATAAAACAATAACATGTACTTACAGTTACTAGTAATAGTGCTTCTGGTTAGCCAAAACAGTATTCAGTTCTGTGATAAAGAATTATTCCTATGACGAATCACCACTGTGATTATTTATAAAAAATGATTGTTAATTTGAATCCTTTATAATTATTTAACTGCACATTATGTACATGGACACATTAATATTACATTCATGAATAACACTATCTAATTGTGTTTATGAGTTCTAATTAGCTTTCGCACGAAATTCACGACACAAAATTTAATATCGTTTGTTTAAGTTTAAAGCCAACTATATTATTCTGAGTTTTATGTGGCTAAAAGATGGCAATAGTATAAACACGTGACAAAAAAATGAAAATGGACATTATAAACTTAAAATTTCATACCCGTTGTCTAAGTTGGATAGAATACTCGTAGCAGTTTGATATGAGATTTATCAACTCGCTTCGCTCGTTGATAAATCCCAGATCAAACTGCTACTCATGCTCTATCCTATACGTAATTCAAAATGATCGTCTGCTATGAAAGGCGCAATAATTCCTGAAATACACCTGTTAATCGGTCATACTGAAGCGTATGTGTAATAGCTTGTGAGTTAAGCGTCTTTGTAGAGATCTTTACGTCGTATTATGTAATAGAATGGTATCAACTATTCAGTAACGACCTGTCGTTAGTGCCAGTTTTCAGTAGAGATGTTACATCAGCTTATGTAATAGAATGGTTCAATAGGAAAAGTTTAAAGAATGTAGTTGATGACTTTGAATGATATCTGAATAGTGGACTTCATTTATTTTACATACAGATGCAGTAGAATAAATGTGCATAAAAGTGATAACTTAAAAGAGTTAATTATTGCATTGTTCTAAGAATGGCCCCTTAACTGGTTGTGATTAAACACAAATTATAAGTGTGTTCGCCTGACCGGTTTACCTGCTGTATTTATAGGTCGATTTTTTTAAGTGTTTTGAACCGTAGCAATGATGTTCTATCTATCACTGAACTGTACTTTGTGTACAAACGTAGTTGGGGTCAGAAATCTCATTTTACATTTTAAACCCGAACAATTTCAGTGTCTTCAGTGCTTTGATTTATAAATGTACCTATATGTTAAAACTTAAGAAATACTTAAAATAAAGTCGAAACTCTGGAGTATTCACCAAAGAGCATTCTAGACACGTCTTAGTTGGAAATATGTGAATATTTAAACAATTCGATGGCATAGTGCTGAAAGAGGATAAGTGCTACAGTATTTGTATACACTTATCCCCTTTTAGCACTGTATCATCAAATTTACAATTATAAAACTAGTTGTACTCACCATTGGCCAATCTCCTATGTCTGAATGAATAGATCTCGCATAGTCTTCAAACATCGCGAGATTTGGCGAGAAACTGTCCACAGAGTTCAGCTTGCACGTGTAATTCATAGCCAAATAATCTACAGATTTACATAGTACAAAAGAGAAACAAAGCCTCGCACAAGCAATGATCCTGTCCGCTTTGAAAGTGCCGATTGTGTCATCGAAAAGACGAGTATTTACTCTAAATGGAATTCTAAAATAATCATAACCGACTGATTCAACATCCGAGAAGTGAACTGCTCGGCTGCAGTACAAGCACACAGCAGACAAGAAAGTTCCAAGTAAAAATTTCATTATTTTCGTTCATAGCATGGTAGAAAATAAAAATAGAATATAAAAATAAAACACGTTTCTCTTCGAATCCGACCGCCGATCTGATTATTGAATGTTCGCATTTCATAATGCGATTCGTTGCGCATGCGTCGACCAATCACGTGACCTAGAAACAGTTTATTTTGTTAGAAGTCTGCGTAAATTTTAAATAATTTCGTCAGGCATTAGAAAATGAAAGTTGACAAACAAAGGTTTAATTACACTTTGAATTATTTAATAGATATCAAGTGTAGTATCAACTGGCATCAAATACATGAGATATGACCACCGTAACTCGATGCCAAATTTATCAATTAAAGACAATAGCACTCGGAGGGCATTGGGGAACATGGGTCTCAAATCTGAAAGCAAGGTTTTAAGGATACTAGTGGGGGTTTCCTGTAAGGCAATCCTTCATATTTCCCTTGAATTGGAGTTCTAATTTGCTTATGTTTGGTTAACCTAACCAAACACCGTGCCAGCACTATTTATGATTTCCAGCCGAACCGGTACTCACTTTTCCATCCACTAGGCTGACAATTTCTCCATATACCCTATTAATGAAATAAATCGATATCATAGATGGGCATGACCGCCGTGGGTGATGCTTGAATCAACAACTTCTTTTGGACACAAGATTCGAAATCTTGCAAGTATTCTACTTTGCGACATTTTACTACGCGACAGTAAATAATCCCTTTTCATGACAAAAAAGTAGTCCGTGTTACGATCATATCTCCTTAAACAAATAAAATGGCATATTTAATTTCATTCTGATTCTCATATTTAATAGGTTATGTTTATTTAATATTTGTTTGATATCGAAGTCTGTAGGAAAAAGGAACACTGTATTAAAGGTACTAATTCACAGATTTGGTTAAGTTTTTCCCCACACTTTCAAAATACTATTCAGTGTCTGTAATTGTGTCAAAAATTAATTCTTGATATTTTAAGACAAAATAAACTATAGGTTGCAAAAAATATACAATAAAAGTCACAAAAATGCACTAAAATTGTCTATACTGTTACATACGGGGTAGATATTAACTACACGAAACACAATAATTTGTAGTTGTATGTCAATTAGCACTAAAATTGTCAATATTAAAACACTACATTCCTGCTTAAAAAGTTTCCATACAATTTTGATAGTTTCAGAAAAAGTTGATGCTTAAGTTGAAATCTGTGAATGAGTACCTTTAATTGATAATTATTGTTAAACAAATATGTGTATAACCTTACAAATCAGAACTCCGTCGAGTTCATACAAACGTTTCATTTTCCAGATTTCTGGTTATCTGAGATATTTGCTTGCCAATTATCATTACGGCATCGAGTAAATTATTCAGAACTATTTATTTTCAGATTAAATTGCAATTAATAGTGTTGTTCGTTAGTGGTAACTGAACCCCTAGCTTGCTTTGATTTCAACAATTTATTCTGTCTTTAACTTGGAGCAGTTAATATGGGTGTAAGATCTGCACTCATCTTCCTAGTTAGGGACAGGAATCCAATCTGGATTGTAATTAGCCCCGCGGGAGGTTGAGCAAGACAGTCACCACTCGAGGTATATATTTACTAGTAAAAATAGCATGATAATTACAGGTTAAAACTATGTAACTGGCACTGTAGCTCAAAATACAAAATCAAGCGGACATCATTCAAGAGTCAGTTGGCACTGTATAGGTTTGGAACCTTGGCATTTTCTCCTTTAGAATACCAAAGGATACGGTCGCTCTGGATTGGTCATTGTCACAACACAGTGGTCTCAAAATAAACTACTATTGTGTCCAAACCCATATGGCCGAGTACCATTGATGTATACATAATTCATATTAATAAAAGAGTACTCTGGTCGATGGCACAGTTGGTAGCACCCTGGGATTTGGAATCTTGTGTCCCGAAGGGGGTACGGGTTTGAATCCCACCCTTGGATGTTATACCTTTCCATGAAATTTTGACAATAATGTCAATTTTCCTTCATTAATAAGATATATGGAGAAGTTTCCGGCCTTGTGGAAGGGTAGGTGAGTACTGGTTATAGACAAGGGTACAGGAAAGCTAGGTTAGGTGCGCTGGACGCCATAAAATGACCTAAATTGTGTTGACACGGCGTTAAACCCAATAACAAAAAAAAGTAATATAAGAATCATGTATAAATTTTTAGTGCAAATAATGGACACCTTGATGTAGAAACATGACGTGATTTATCTTAATATTGGTCTATCACACCATTCATCACATCAAATGTCTCAAATATAGGCCTTGTATAGGAGTACATATGTGTCCTAATTATGTTTGTTTGTTTGTAGGGTTTAACGCCTTACCATCACATTGTGTACGTCATATAACGGCAGTCACTCACTCTGGATTTAGCTGTTAACCAACTACTTGACTGCACTACATAATTAAAAATCATTGGTAGAAGAATGACCTTAGAAATAATTTCATGGCCAAGCTCCACAAAAGTATGCCCCGCCCGGGAATCAAACCCACAACTCCTCGATCAGTTGATTTGTGTGCTACAAACTGAGCTAGCCGGGCGGCTTTGCTAATTATGTCAACATAATAAATCGGACAAGTTAAGGATTGCCAATTATGTTTTAACAGAAAATAGCAACAGAGCATTATAAAAAGCTTCCCTAACCTTTGTCTGTAGCATGGTTGATAGCTCATCAGGATTTCAATTCTATATTCTCGAAGGGGGAACAGGTTTGAACCCTACCAGAGGCTGTTATAACCATCCATAAAAAATTAAATGTGTAAATTTTCCTCCGTTAGTAAGTTATATGGAGAGGTGGCCAGTCATGTAGGATAGAAGAGTACTGGTTATAAACAAGAGTCCAGGAAAGCTAGGTTAGGTGTGCTGGCTTCCATATAATATACTTTTATACACTTTAAGGTATCACAGGTTTTGACGGACTAGTTTCTGTATACTGTCCAAACTAAATGTGTTGATAACTTCCGGTTTCTAGTTACCTCCCTTTGGTCCTAAAATCATATAATAA
The DNA here is from genome assembly GCA_025267735.1 of Mactra quadrangularis. Classification (NCBI taxonomy): domain Eukaryota; kingdom Metazoa; phylum Mollusca; class Bivalvia; order Venerida; family Mactridae; genus Mactra; species Mactra quadrangularis. The sequence continues at coordinate 23,242,532 of CM046297.1, read as the reverse complement.
GGAGATAACATGCCCTCATTTTTTCGAACAAAAATTCGCATGTTTGGAACGCTTTTGGTTTCCTGTGATTACCAATCGCTGCAGTGTGGGATGGTATGACTGTATGACTAAAACACTTAATGAAGCTGACATTGGTGAAAAGGAAATTTAATTGTTTATCAAATATATGGCCCTTACAACCAACTAACTACTTCACTAAATTGCAAGTCCATCAATAGGCTGTGCCTATAATTATATTAACCAAAACTGGGTTGTCACAGCATTAAATCCAGTATATAACAAGTAAATCTGTGAGCTAATGCTCACTAGTGATACCCCCGCAAAAATCTAAAAATATGCGACAAACAGGAAGTAGATGAGCAAGGAGCATGACATCGCTTTACACCACATGGGACTATGGGATGAAGCAATATGCAAAGTATTAGGCTGCTGCATGTTATAGTTGCTGAGAAAACTGCGACGGAAATTTTGTAACGGACGGACGGACGGAAGGACGGACGCACGGACAAGGGTAAAACAGTATACCCCCCTCTTCTTCGAAGCGGGGGTATAAAAAATAGAAAAAAATTCCCAAAGCCTATGGGCTCAATAAAACAAATACAACACAAACATTTCTTCATATTTTTTATTCAATATATTCATATCATTATCATTAAGCCATATTTTCACATATAGAATTCATTTTTTTTTCATACAGAACATAGCACATATATGATATTTTTTATTTCCATACAGAAATCAGTAACTTTTATCAACAGCAATAATAACACAGAAAAACAAATGAAAATCACAAAAACTGAAAGTATTTTTCACCCAGTAACCCATTCAGTAAAGTCAGAACAAATCCCCAACAGTTACCATTAAGTGAAGTCAAAATAATAATTTCATTATATAATTATAGACACGACAATCAATACTCCCATATGACTACTTGAAGGAATGGACACATAGTGTTGAATTTTATTCAACTATCAGTGGAGCATACATTAACCCCACTGATTTAAATATTCACAACAGTTCTTCTGAACTCAGGATTTATAAAAATAGAGAACTGTATTCAATGTACTAGGATTATCAAACAAATGTTGAGTGCACTGCCCTCTAAAAGTTCCTTCACACATTCATAACTTATATAGTACTAAATTGAATTTCAAAAAGTTGTCAAATCAGTTTAAAGTTAAATGATTTTCAATTTTGCTTTTCCTTAACATAAAATTTGTCTTATGGATATGAAATAACAAAAATATCTCAAACTTGATATTGGTTCATTGAGATACATTGACTATAGTTTTGGAGGCTGGTAGATAACTTAAGCTGCAACTCAAAATATAAAATGTACCAATAGAAATTCCATTTCCATTGCATTAATAATGAATGAAAAAAAAAACCAATAATATAATAATTCTTCAAATTTTAAAATATAAATTGTAGCAATTTAATTAATTACACTATGTAGAAATTTTTGGAAGGGCAGTGTATTTAAATCAGTGGAGTTAATTTATCCACCGCTGACGTTTTAATAAAATTTAAAAAATATCTACACTTTTAAGTGTAGATATTTTTTTTATTTTCAAGTTTTAAAAAAGTTTCTGTCCAGAATAGTTATAAACCGGTTCCATACATCAGGAAGAAATCATGTGCTCCTTTTCTCAAAAATTCTTATTAATTCGTAAGTCAATTTTATATTATTAGCAGTTCGAAGTCAGTTGGATAATAAGCATAACTATGATATGACATTCAAAAGGTGTATACTATTCTTCACAATTCTATAACATTTGCAATTGATAAGCCAAAAAATGAGCGTATTATTAATGTTTCTTGCTTTTGACTAACAAAGATTTTTTTCATAAGAATTTTTGTGAAAAGCACCACTGATTTTCTATTATCAAGTTTTACCCCCATTTTTGACCTTAACAAGGTCAATGATGTCCACACAGACTAATTTGAACCAAATTTGTTGAATATATCTGTGTTTATCATGGACAATATTAAAATATGTAACCACACCTTCTTATGTCTGTATAAGACTATTGATTGTTGTCACTCTATAGACTTGACATACAGAGCCATTTAAAATTACATTTACACCTGTAGAAAAGCTGGTATTCAGTTAATACAATTTAATTTCATTTTGGATATTTTTACACATAAGGACAAATACAATAAACTCTGACATTTAAAAGGGGAGTAATGATACTTTATACCATTGGAATAGTTATCAATGTTTGTTCATCTCAAGATATGTTTTAATTTCTCAAGTATTGGTAAAAATTTAAGAACCAGTCTTACATTGACAAAAGTGTAAAAGGTATAAGGCAACAAGTTGATCATATGTTCTACGGATTTTACTCGAAAAATTGGGACAAGCGAGCGAAGAAAAAAAATCTTAATTCAGTTGCTTTATATAGTGATTTGACCAAATTTTTATGAGCGAGCGAGGAAAAAACTTTTTGTAAAGACTGTCACAATTAATGTGTGAGGGAATCCATAGAACACATGATCAACTTGTTGTGGCCAAATGGATAGCACAGTTTAACTCTACCAGGCTGTATTTTTGTTAGCTCAAGACCCCCATCAGAAAATTTAAAAATATTGAACAAACTTCTCAGTAACATAGACAAAAAGACACATAATCATTTCAATGAAGCAAAAAAAGGAAAATTAGCAATAAATTGATAGGTCAGGACAACACTAGTCTAACTACATGTCAATATAGAAGAATGTAGACTAGTATTGCTCTGACCCATTGAAAAAATTAATTCTACAACCTTTCACCAATAATGATAAAAATAAAAGGCACTTAGATGACAAATACATGTAGATGAATATCGAGGGTTGCCCGCAAGACTGTAGTAACTTGCTCTTTAACCCAATGCACTTACTACAGTTTAGCGGGCAACCCTCGATACGATGGTGTTAATACAATATAAAGTCTGTACATGTTGACCTGAGACAGTATTATAAATAACAGTCAATTGTTTCCATGACTACACTTTAACCAAACATTCCACCGTTTCCATGACAACATGGTGATTAACTGAAATAACTAATAAAAGATATTGAATTAGTTTTCCTTATAGTTAAATTTTATTCAACTGTCAGTGGTCAGTGATGCTTACATTAATCCCACTGATTTAAATATTCGTGACAGTACTTCCTTACTCATAATCAACTTAGATCACTTGGGCTTATTTCTGCACCACTGACATTTAAATTAACTTTAATAAAACTTATCGTCAATTTTTCACAAGCAATGTGTTCAACTGTTTTAGTGAATTCAAATGATATTAGGCAAGTACCCCTTGTGAAGCTGAGGTATAATACTGCACTTGTACTCCCTTGCCTTCAAGCTAGCTTTTATTGCGACATGTTAGAGTGTCCGCTTACAACTCGAGAGGTCGTGGGTTCAAATTTCAGTTTGGACCATGCATTTTTAACAGGTTACAAATGCCTCAGGTCAAAGTGAATGATTAATAACATCTTAATGATAGACATTTATCTTTTATCTAGTACAAGCAGTTTAATCAAAAACACTAACTTTAAATGTTAAAAATTTGTCTAACATAATACATTGTAAAAAATATCTTTTTTTCTCTCCAAAAAAAAGTACAATTAATGGACTAATGAAAATAATAAAATTTGACCACAGACAATTTATTGTTGAGGTTTGTAAGTAATATGAGACATATGATAAAAAATGGTGGGCCCAGGGGGGAGTGGGAGTCAACAATTCAACATATACCCCTACCCCTTCTCTAAATAGCCCTACATAAAATATTCAACAAGTCAATGAGTATGTCATAATCCCATAGAAAATAGGTGTTGCGCATACATTAACCCCAGGGATTTAAATACTTGATAATCCCATTACATAGATGAAAATAGTGATAAGTGTAGTAGTGAGTACTTTAATGCATGTGCCACTGACAGAAGAATGAAATTTAAAAAGAAATGTAATGTGGAAACCACATTAAAGCCATATTTAAAAAACTTTGACACAAAAATTACAAATGGAAATAATCCACAATAAAGGCAGGTAGAGTTATGGTTACTGTCTAATTCTGTTCATGGCATGGTATGTTATGATTTATGAAGTTTCAAAAAGATCTGACAATAAATGGCAGAAATATATGCTAAATTGAAAACTTAAATGCAATTGTTAATGACACTGGACGCCTGACCACCTGGGTTTCTCCAAACTATTGGTCAAATTTTTTTCAATAATATATGAACAAACAATATGAAAATGATAACAATAACAACAAGAAATCCAGGCCCTTCACAAAAAATCAGCGTAAGTTCATTTTCTGAATTTGTCCCAAATAAGATTGAAAATCAAAAATAAAATACAGATATTTCTCATTATCTAAACTTTGTTGGAACTGTCAAAAAATAGTCGAGATAATAAATAGTTGAAGATAAACTAAATTTACTAGGGGAGGTAATTCTGTATAATATACAGTGATCCAAACACTATTGTTACAGCCTTTATTTTCAAATAGAGTAACAATATTGTTTGGTTCAACCCTCAAATTACAATATTCATTTAGTGAATTTTGTTTAATTATAACGATTGCAACACCCAATGGAAAATAAAACTGGCCAAAATATCACCAATGTCAAATTTTTAACAAAATTGATATTCCAAACAAAAATCAATAAACAAAAATAAAAATCAAGAAAACCTCACTTAAAAGAACATGCTGAGCAGCACATTCAAGAGAACAAAGCCTTGCAATGTCATGAGTGTGTTAACTTGCTTTATTCCAAAGCAAAACCGAGATATGTAGTAGCAATTTGATCTCGGATAAGCAGGAAAGGTAATAGGCTTTTCAAATCATCTGCAAGAACTTTCCTCAAGCAACAAAATACTTCGCTAGACAACCCTACAGAATTATCTGCAACAATTGCAAAATTAAAAGGGTAGACTTTTAATTATGTATATGTTATGAGTAATAACCATTGATTTGTCTTACAGCATATAAATATATATTCTATATTATATTACAAATTAAAATATTTCATAAATTATAAAAATAATATTTGTTTCTACTCAAATAAATAAAATATCTTTAAGCATATATTTATTCTCATCTAAGTATTTGGCACATTTGACATTTGTAAGTCTCTTAAGTAATATACTATAGCAATCAAATAAAACCTTATTTTAACTGGGTTTAACGCCGTGTCAACACAATTTTTTAGTTTATTTTACGGTGTCAAGCACACCTAACCTAGCTTTCCTGGACCCTTGTCTACATGTATAACCAGTACTGACCTTCCTTTCCACAAGGCCGGAAACTTCTCCATATACCTTATTAATGGAGGAAAATTGACATTACTGTCAAATTTTCATGGAAGGGTATAATCTCCCCTGGTGCAAATAAAACCTAATCTAAAATTCTCTGCTACCATATTCAATAAATCAACATCAGACATCAGACAATCTGCGGTCAAAAATTTCCTATACTTCAGGATAAGTCCAGAAAACTTTCACTGATGCTAAATTCATAAAATTGCAACCTCTTATAAAATAAAACTTAAACTTCAAAACTTCAACATTGTACAATTATATATTTTTTTTATATTGCAGATGAATAATCTATCAAAGCAAGAAAAGCATTGCAGATGTAAAGAAATATTTTCAACATAAATAAGATAAATTTAAAATGAAATAAAACTCTCAGAAAAAAATAGAACTCTTTTTGTACAAGATATTTAATATACGAGGAGGAAAAATGGCAAGAAGTGTTTAAATTACATTTGTAAATAGAATCTTAGATTAATTAAAAATCTTAAATTAATTAATGAAACACAATTTAGTACAGATGTCTTTTTAAATTATCAGCTATCTGTACAGGGCTGGGCCACTTAAAAATTTGTAATCGAAAGTCACTAGGAGATAGAAAAATCAATAGTGAATACGCTTACATTGAAAAATATTCTAAATTAATTTTGCTGAGTCTGTCGAACAATTACTAATGTGAATTGCAAAGTCCTATCATTATATAGGGAGCTGATCTTTAAAATGTCACAGTACAGGCTCTGTGATAGGATATGCTTTTTTATGTACTTAAACAAAAGATTTGCCCACTCAATAGGTGAATAAGCCAAATACTAGTTTTTAATGAAATTGGCTATATTTACATACACAATATTTACATGGTCGAACTGTAGTTATTTTATTTTGCCTTTCAAGCAAGCAGGTAGTAAAACTAATTATTTTATTTTATAGTAGGCTTTTACATGCATAACCACATTAGTAAGAAGTATATTTATGAGATAAAACATAAATCTTAAGTTATGATTACGTTCAAGGCACAATATACGAGGGGTGTCCCAGTAAATCGTGTACTTTGTCCATAACTTTCTTACCTAACGTCACATGATGATCATAATTTACAAGACTGTTTGTTAGCCTTATTTTTATACAAATTAGGCATTTGACCTATAAGTATTTGCATGAAAGGTGTCTTTTTAATGTTTAGCTAATACAAGGTATGTGCATGCGGCGCAACCACTTTCACACTTGTATATTCGTTCATACTAAGTTCAAGTGTGCAGCAAAATTTTAACTTAAACTTGTTAATTGCATTTTATTTTTACATAGACATTCGCAGAAATTATCTATATATTATCACATCAAATCTCAGATCATAAAATACGTATACAAGAGTGCCATACGCGTTTGCACCGAAACACAAAAACTGTGACATCAACGAGATAAGATGACGTCAGGACAAGATTGAATCTACGTAAATGCAACTCAGTTTCATAATCAGCCTGGCACAACATGGATGGGTATAAATTTGAATTTAAACACATAGACAGACAAAATAAATCATTTGGTATACATTGTGCATATTACATATGGTAGAGTAGTTAATTATTGTGTAACATATCCACTGAATTTATTGTACCAAAAACTGCTGAAAGTGTTATTCAAAATTAAGTTGGATACTTAACCCGTGGACCATTATATCATTGACCATACTAATATTTTGAGACTGATGTCACAAATTAGTAACAAAAATAAGACAAAAACAAATTTGTTAAAGTAAATATGAAGTAAATACATTGCCAGTATTTGTCACTGTTCACAACAAGGCGAACTTGGAGAGTGAATAAAAATGATTTCATAGACCTGACGTCTTAATATGACGTTGACTTGCGCCGCGTTGTCATACCTAATGTCTTATAAATTGAAGCAAAACTTTTATTTTTTAATAAACCGTCTAAAAATTTAGCATACTTACTCGCAACACATGCATTTAATGGCAGTTAAAAGTTGGTGCTAAAGTTGCGCGTAGTTTTTCCGCCATAAACAGAGTCCACGATTTACTGGGACACCCCTCGTATATACACAGTAAAATAATCTTCATCAAGATGCTAAGCAACAATAAACCCTTTATATGTTTAAATGGAACAAACTTGTATAAGGAAGAAGAAACAGATGAAGCCCTCCCATAATAAAAAATGTTAAATACTGTTTCTTTTTGCATATATCACACAGGATACAAACATTTCATGTATCCAAGTACACTGATTTTTTATCATACTAATCATTGACACAAATTTGATAACATTTCAATGCAATCTCAAAATCTACAACAATTTTTCATACAATAAAATCTAATGAAATAAATTGTTGAAATAAAGAAATTGACTTGAAGTAAATTTGAGTTTAGCGCATAAAATGTATTGACTGATTCAATGAATATTTTTAGAGCAACAAATACCACTGAACAAAGAATTAAATTAATGAAAAGTTACTGAGTATCACATGAATAAAAATATAATGACAAAAATAATTTTACATGAAATTCAAGAATTATTAGTATAACTTTTTGTGACAATTATCTGTTCGAGTTGAAATAACACTGAACAAATCAAGTAAATACTACCATAACAATATACTTAATATAACAAATATAATACATGAGGAGGAACTTTACAAGATTTATTTTTTCATTCCAATCAAGAATGTTTATATGTATTAGCTGTTGTTGATTAAATACTTGTATTAATAAGTACAGTGGATCTTGTGTTAAGCGACCATCCAAGGGAGAGACAAAAAGTGGTCGTTTAAGACAATGGTCTCTTAAGACAAATGTTGATTACCGACCTTGAAGCCGTTCTGACAATCTAAACCTCGTCATTTTCATAGAACATTTTCTGTCAACGGGACGATTTTAACTGCATGGGCTTTTATTTAAATGTCGTCAAATGCATAAAAGTAATGGGCAAATCGATTTTTCTTTTTTCAAAACATCCTAAATTCAGCTTCAAATTGCAATAATTTATTTCAATTAAGTGAAACTTATGTTTAAATAACGATTGCGAAACGGCCGTTTTTGTTTACGTTCATGTTAAAATCCGTTATTCCCGGACATTTTCGCCATAAAAACAACCAATATTTAGGTCATCAGAGTAAAGGCTGTTACAGTTAAAACTGTGAAATTCACACAATTTATAAGAATTAATTGTGATAATTGTCCAACACGCCAGCTAATTCTTTGTTCTAACGAGCGCTGCAAACTACCTGTGTAAAAATGTTGACCTCGTTTGATATTAGAACGTGACGCTATTTTCGGAAAACGTGTCTATAATGTCCTCAATATTGACCTTTCTTTGTTTAAATTTACAAATTGTTTCTGTTTACGTATTTTTTTTAATGAATATTACTTTACACGTTTTATGCACGTTTTAAAAGGCAAATTTGCAGACTTGAAATGTGTAAGAAAACAATAACTCTCCACGGTGATTGAATGGTAAGAACGGATGTTTTAATCGACCCTGATATGGGGCTAATTGTCCAATGTGTATTATCATATTAGTGTCACTTAGTTGATTGTTCCCACTTACCCCTTTATCTTACATTATTTATGACTGTCAATTATTGATTTTACTAGCCTGACATACGACTTTATAGGTGATAGACATTGAGACGACGTACTCTCGGTGTATATTTTAAATTACCGATTTTTATCGATTTTCGCCAATTACGATTTATTTGAGCCGGTCATTTAACACAAATAAGTCAGTCAGTTTCGGCCAAAACCAGTGGCCGCTGGTCGCGTTAGACAAAAGTCGCTTAAGGCAAAGATTTAAAGAGTTAAAATGGTCCGTGGGAACTCAGAGTGGTCGCTTAGTGCAAATTGTCGCTTAGGAGACGTGGTCGCTTATGCAAGATTAACTGTACATTCTTAGAAATAAGTAAGTAGGTTTAAACTAAATCATACTTTGTTTCAACATGAGTAGGATTGTCATTTAAGATTAATTCGTATTACTATAACCTTAGCACTCGATTTGTAATAATAAAAACTTTAATTTATACCTGAGATAAATTATTTATGATATCCATCGAAAAAAACACATAGAAGGCTGTTTTTCCCCATCATTTATTAACTTAAAGGTCAAATTATGTATTTTTATACCTTAAAATTGAAATAACATACATTTTTTTCTATATTTTTTTTTTTTATAAAACATACTAGACACTTGTTTTGATGTGCTTATTCAATAACTCGAGCTAAAGCACTTGATATTCAATTATAGCACACAAAACTCGTGCCTATGTTTAATTATACAACAAAAAATCTACAACTGTCAGTTATTTTTTAAAAATGAACATATATGGCTCATGAAATGATAAATTCACCATCAGGGAAATGCAATACTATAGTATATATTCATGAAATGCATTTCAATTTTGAACAATACAATCACAAAGCGCATGAACAAAAAAATGCAATAATCTAAGTTAATGAAATAAGTAGAGTTTACTCAAAATGTACATTCATAACATCATTTCAAACATAAGTAGACTTAATAAAATTGGTACATTTAACATTAAATTTACAAATACAGTATCACCCAAAAAATCATCGGCACAAATTGTAAAATTTGGACTGAGCAAATCAAGAAACATTAGTTCTTTATAATGATACACAATAATAAGTAGACAACAAATAAGCAACCATGATCCATTGTGACTAAATGAAGAATTCAGCATAATTAATTATCAATCTGAATCCCTTGGTCTTTTTTGTAGCAAGACAAACAAAACTGAGAGGTCACTTCATTTGTAGTCCGGGTCAGTTCTAATAGTAACTCAAGACCCCTTAGAAGGACCCAACTTTCATATAAAATTTTCAAGTGGGATAAAGGGCCAAACTGCATCACCTCTGATGTTTTGACATAACTTAGCCCCTACACACGAAATGTTTTTTCGCTCTTTTCCAAGAGAAAAGAAGAGAAAAGGGGCATAACAAAGTGCCCAATTAATTTGCAATGTAATGAATTATTTTGTAAAGCAAGTTGACATCTCTACTTTTTTGTGACAGAAATACACTTCAACAGCATCTACTACACAACTTCTCAGTCTATTTTTCCAAGAATTGAGCAAGGAATTCCGATTGAACAAAAAATACCAAGGGAGACAACTCTATATCCTTTTTGTAAAACAATTTAATATTGAATTACCTCCCTTTGATAACAAAATTGCAATATATACAGTACAATATACATTAAAAATGTTACAGTAGGCGAGACACGACTTAGTATGGCTATGAAAATATATATAACATCTCATGAAATGGACTAATAATATATAATAATTTCAAATCAAAAAATATATATGTTAATATACAATAACGATGCGGGGCATGACATCAACAGTACGAAAAATAAATCACCAAAATAAAGTATAATACACATAGTTATCATCAACAACAAAATAACATTATAATGCAATGAACTATAGAAGTACTTATATATATATAAATATATCGAAGAAAAATTGCATATTACTTAATCAGAAATACAAGAACAGTTTCTCAATCAAAAATATACTCTGTAACAATATATATAACAGTAATTTCAATGACAACAATATTCTATGTACATAAACAACACGTAGCCTGGCTACATGATAAAATTTCGTTGACTAGCAATATACACTGTCTATAGATTACCCTTCTTTCTTCTCACTGACGTTAGAACTTGAACGATTTGTATTGCTTCCCGAACCACCTGGGCTACTGTTGCCTCTACCACGGCCCCCATACCCTGAGCCTCGGCCCGATCCTCTTCGATTAGAGTTCTCTCTCTGAGGCTTGCCTGGGCTCATATTCTGATCACTACTTTGTTGCTTGCCTGGGCTCATATTCTGATCACGACTTTGTGGTTGGCTTGGGCTCGCACCCTGGTCACGACTTTGTGGCTTGCTTGGGCTCATACTCTGGTCACGACTTTGTGGCTTGCTTGGGCTCGCACCCTGGTCACGAGAATCTCCAGATGATGTGGGGTTATTCCTTTGTGCACCAATAGAATTACTATTATCGTCACTATTATTATAATTCTGGCCCCGCCCTCTTCCATAGTAAACTCTTCCTCGGCCACGCCCTCTTCCACCACGACTACCTCTACCTGAAGCCTGAGGACCAGTTTTACGTCCAATTAAAATTACTCTATCTCCTCCAGGAGCTTGATTAAATGAACCACGATTGTCAGGTTTAGGACCGTCTTGTCTTGGCCGGTCATTTCTTGGTCGACCTCTACCACTCCCTCTTCTAGCACTTTCTGCAATAATAATTTAAAACATTTTATAAGCTTTCATCATTGGCTCTACACATGAATGATATTGGGTTATACTTCCTTGGCTAATTCCTTATATTAATGGCTTAGTATACATGTAGTAGTTTATTTGTTTGAAATTTTATCATTTATAAAGGTTTTTTTCCAGTTTTTTACTGCAAGCTGAATCCCATCATTTAAAAGTTAAACACAAACATATATTTACAAAAATAAAAGATGGCAGTTGATTATACGGTTTCCAGAAGAATACCCGGATTAAATCTGTAAAATAAAAATCGATATTCCACTGTTTTGAAACAATATAAATAAATTTGTTATTTTCACTGTTTGGATGCGCCGCTCTGAAGGCATATCAGACTTAAACAATAAATAATGCCCCTTCAAAGCATACAATAAATTTGTTAATTTTAGTGTAAGATCTTTTTATTTCACTCATGAGCTAAGGATACTATATTTTAACTTTTCATGAAAATATTGCATCCTTAGCTCACTCGTGAAATAAATATTGATCTTACACCGAAATAAACTAATATCCTATATGTAATAGGGGACTAATACTAATAATATTGGACCAATCCAATTGGTAAGTAGGTCCTTACAGTTGGAATTCTCCGATTTTATCATTGAAGTCCTATGTTAGGATAACAAAATATTTCAACTAATATCTTTCTTGTAAATAAAGATATTAACAGAAGTGGTGAAATTTAGATAGTTCTTTACCCTAAAAATACTTAGCTTGATTTTCAATCAAATTAAATGATTTACAAAATTGTTATTTAAGATAAATTTTGGCAAACTGACATTGAATAGTAAGGGTAAAATCTGAGTAATCCAACTAATTGGACCTACCTATTTGAAGAGTATACAAGGGGAAATAACTGACTAAGGTCCCTCATTGAGCATGATAGGTATAAATAAAGAAACAAAATTTTACCTGGTCTTGGTTTGTTGTTATCATAATTAGTTACATTATTTGTCGATGTAGCAGGGACACTGGCTGGACGATCTGGAAATGTTTCCACTGGAATTCCCTGAAATAGAAAATCAATCTAATTAGTTGTATAGTACAGATATTTGTTTGTTCATTTAAAATCATGGAATTTATACATTTTTTATCAGTTTTTTTAGATATTATTCAACCGTCAGTGGCACATGCATTAACCCCACTGACTTAAATACTCACTGCAGTACAATTGTTATCATTATCAATAACAAGAGTAGTCCTTGGACAGCGCGCTTTTAGTAGCCAAAGTAGTTTCAAAGTTATGAAAATGTTGCATCTAGAAACTTAACCAAGCAGTGTTACTCATGTTTTGACAGTTGAGAAAAATCAAACAATACATATGCCTGCAAAGGGAAAATCTTTCAACTCAGGAAAGGCATTGCCTTTTTTAACAGTACAATATATAAGCTTGGGCACTAGATCATGAAAGCTGTATAGAACCAGCAATGATAACAACCGAGAATTTTATACTAATTCATTTAAGTGCGAATGTGTGAAACAAGTTTTTACAACTTAGATCAATCCCTTTGGAGTCTGCTTTCTGGTTCCCCAGTACTAAGCTACATGTAGTATGATAAAGTTTCTAGCTCAAGGAAACAACAGGGTAGGTTTTGGATGGGATTTGAACCAAGCCAGAACTGGCTATACAACGATTACCAGTCCTATGTCATAACCCCTCGTCCACGCCCGCTCCTAGTACTAACCTCTAATGTAAGTGAATGTTTTAATCTACGTTGTAATTTAGCTAATTCTTCTGTTTGAGTAGGATCTAAATGTGACACTGGTAATTTCTTATGAGAATCTGAAAATATAACAAATAATTTACATTTACAATGGCAGACAAAATAAATAAACCATATTCCATTTAACAACAAGAAATGTAATGTGGAAACCACATTAAAGCCAGATTTAAAATCTTTAATGCAAAAATTACAAAGAGAAATAATCCATAATTAAGCCAGGTATAGTTGTGGTTACTTTCTTATTCTGTTCATCACATGGTATGTTATCATTGTATGAAGTTTCATAAATATCTGACAATAAATGGCAGAGATATATGCTAAATTGAAAACTTTAACACAGTTGTTAATGACACCGAACGAAGCCAGAAAACCACCCCGTCCGTGTCTTGCAAAACTATAAGCCAAATTTTTTCGTTAAAAAATCCGGCTAATAAAACCATTATTCCAGTTAAAGAAAATTAGTGGATGTCAGGTTGCCAAGGACAACCACTTTTTAGTTCAGGCAACCATCAATTTTTTAGGGCAATTAAAGTTCGGCAAATGACATATACATGTAGCGCTTGCTCTGAAATGATCTGTTTGAACAACAATTTTCATATCCTAACTTTGTAGACTGATATTCAGCAAGTCTTTATACAGGTCATCAATCAAATATGTGTGTAACTTTAATTTTGAAATCCCTGCAAGTCTAATTTTTTGTTAAATTCTAGCCCTGCTTCTGTATTAACTTCAAACATCTTCTTTAGACAGTGAGTTATTTACTTCAGCTGATTTATTGCCTAAAAACGTTTCGAAGGTCTAATACAGGGGCTGGTTTGATTTGCAAGATTAAAGTTGAATCAAATGTTTCAGTTCACAAACTCTCGAAGTACTCTGAATACACCTGCCTTTTAGGAGCTGTAAGTGGAGTATGACGAAATTAAAAGAGAACCATGTTTGAAAGGGTTTTTTATGAAAGTTTTTTGACAATGGAGGTGTTTGTAAAACATTTTTTATGTCAGATCGTCATCCGAATCTCTTGATAAACTGCTGTCATCTAACAAAAACAAACCTATGACTTTTCCCCACATTTAGTCGTTCTGCTACAGAATTTGGACATTTGAGTCGTTGGTGCTCGGAGAGTACACCAGAGTACTCTGAGTAGACATATTCAAATACGCCCCAGGATAGCATTAAAAAAAATAGTGGCTTAAAACAGACAATTTGCCAAGGCAGTCTAGACTGTACGTAGAACTTACCATTAGATGAAGTATTATCTACAACAGGTTTGGATATATGATTTGTTTCTTTATAATTAACATCTGTATCAACTGATGATGTAACTGTATTACTTCTTTGTTGAACATATTGACATTTTAATGGCACAACTGAAATATACAACATTTTAAATATTTATTCATTTATTTATTTTACGGCATCCAGCGCACCTAACCTAGCTTTCCTGCACCCTTGTCTATAACCAGCACTCACCTACCCTTCCACAAGGCCGGTAACTTCTCCATATATCTAATAAATGGAGGAAAATTTACATAATTCTCAAATTTTCATGGAGGGGTATGACCTCCCCGGGTGGATTTGATCAAGGGTTTGTAGGGTCAATTTCCTGGTGGGGCATACTTACATAGAGTTTGTCATGAAATAATTCCTATAGCCATTCTCTCTCCTACATCTGATTCCAAATCAAGTTAGTCAGTTGTCAGTCACTGACGGAAGTAAACACCTAGAAACTTCTCTTTTATCGATCATAAAATAGGATGAGAGATTAAAAGGTTAATTTCAAGGAACAATATAATTGCATGCAAGCTCATCTGGTCACTCTATTAACTTGTTGTGATACAATTCTAACATTTTTCTAATAACTCCATTTTAACCCGCAAAAAATAAAAAAAAATCAATCACGGGTATGAGTTTTATATTGAACTTCCCAATGGGTCAGAAGCAAGCTTGTGAATTCAGCTCAATGTGTTCATATTAAAGTGATGCAGGTAAGTAGATAAATACTTCCCTTTTTTTTACTTTCTTTTAATTGTTTTTTATTGTCGTATTCAACACATATTTAGGTCATATATATGATGGCCAGCTCTTCCTACTATAGGTTTACTGGACACTTTTCTATCGCCAGTACTAACTTACCCTACCATGAGATTGACAACTCATGTATAGGGTATGACCTACGGCAACCAGGCTTGCACCCCGATCTCCGGATTCAAGTCAGACATGCTAACCACTACGCTTCTACTGCTGCTCTAGATAAATACACTATAATATACATTTATAAGGTATTTATAAGGAATTTATAAGACTTACTTGAGCCAGACGGGTAATATTTCTGCCACAATTTTAACTAAAAAATTTTAGAATGAAATCTTGCACTCATGTGTTAAACAAGGTATAAAATAAAGTCATAAAACAGTTGACTTACTTTCACCAAATGCATATATATCATTAGTAAGTTGATCATCATACATAAATCTTATAGTTTTAGCTAAATCTTCATCAATCTTTCTATCACATACAAAATGCTGAAAGTATATATAGATACACATATAGTTTTATCAGGGTATACATGTGGGTTTGACACTTACTGTTTTTTACTAGGGATCGCAAAGGAATCTCTAATCAGTAATTTAAAGATTCCACTTTACCATAAGGGGTTCCTTCAAGAAAAGAAAAATGTATGCAGATTTGCTGTTGCAAATTGTGATAAACAATTTATGGAAACTCAAATTCACATAAGCACATGACAATTTTTCATGGATCTTGGTGGAATTCCCAGCTAAAATCACAAGGGTACTTCCCAAGTTTTTGGGATCTTCCCAGTCCTAGGACACTGTTAGTGTTGAATCCTGGGTATATAGTCACATGATTTTCAGATTGTAACCAAACAATTCTTTATTTATCAAGTTCTTACAGCAACAAAAAATTGAAACGTTCAAACTCCAAATAAAATAACTGTTACATTTCTTTGTCCTGGAAAGTTTACATGATCCAGTCAGTGAGTTGAAATAGTTTGCTCTAAATCTCCTGCACAAATTATTTTGGCATAACTTATTTACCACTCAGCTCAATTTTAGTGCCAACTTAAGTCACAAATAATATGCCATGACCCACAGTTGCTGATAGGTTTTACAATCATTATAGGAAATAAAAAGACAAACTGGATGCCACACAATTTTGCAGAGGTATAATAAGAAACTAAATACAACTGTCTCATACTTGTTGATGAGAGTTTAAGTAACCACAAGTAATTATGTAACACCCCTTATTCTGACTGAAATGAATAATATACGTAACAACCCATGAACAATTTATGTAACAACCCTTAACTATAGAGTAATCATGAAAATTTATGGAACAACCCTTAAGCATAGAGTAATCATGAAAAATTTATGTAACAGTCCTCAACTATAGTGATCATGAAAAAATCATGTAACGACCCTCACCTTGATATCTACTCTAAGATTAGCTAAATCATCTTCATTCATTCTTTCAGCACGATCTATTTGTATCTTTAAATCTGAGGCTAAACCTTGACGCATAGAAAGTACATCATCTGAAAAATATTGTACAATTGTTTTAAATCTCAGGACTGACTGGAACATAGATGACTTCTACATAATATATTTATAAACTTGTTTATCAATTTGTTAAGTTGGATAGGATAAAAAAAGCATAGAAGTCACTGTGGTCACAAATCTTTTTAACATGAGCATTATGGGTGGAGTTTTTGGAAAAGGCTGGTGTCAGTTGGTTAAAAATAATCATTTTTGATCACCTAAATAGATATGGTGGCCTTAGAATCAAAATAACTTAGTCTACGTTTTGCTGCAGAATAATGTATCAGCACTTGTACATGTATGTGTTCACATACTTTTTTTATACTGGTTTTAACACCGTGCCAATGCACTATAAGGTTATTTTACGGCAGTCAGCACACCTGACCTAGCTTTCCTGGTACTCACCTACCCTTCCACAATACTGGCAACTTCTCCATATACCTTATTCAAGGAGGGAGAATGACATTGTCAAATTTTCATGGAAAGGTATAACAACCCCAGGTGGGATTAGACCCCTAACCCCATTGGAAAACTAGATTTGAAATCTCAAAGCTCTACCAACTGTTCCACAGACCCTGTTTTGATTAACTTTAAAACAAATTATGTATAGTATACAATACCTCCTGAATGTTTCAGTTCATCAAGTTGTCCCATTAACAATTTCTCTCTGGCATCCAATCTATAAAATATTTAATAAAACCAACATTTAATAAATCAACAGACTCAAACCTAATATAATCATACCTAATATACATCAAACCTAATATACATAAAACAATCTGACTTTCTGAAGTTTTGTTTTTCTTGTAGGTTGACTTGATTGTCAAATTCGCTTCAGCTGTCCTGACCAAGATAATGGAGATCAGATAAAATCTATTTGGCTTAGACATCACACAACACAGAAGCTCTGTCATTCATCAAAATGGTTTCCGTGGTAACAAGGTGTTCTAATAAATACAGCCATCAAGTGGCTTGCTCGATTTGAAATTCTGTTAGAACTGGGAGAACTCCAATCGAGTGTGGTGGAACTGTCTACCAATTCCATCGAAATAGGTGGTGTGAACGGAATTGGTCGCGGTTTATTCATACCCAAGATGGCAACAGCATCACTGCAAATGCATATGAGTTTGGTGTTTTGAAAGAAAATGTTGTTAAAATTATACTTTTGACCGATTATTTACGATAACAATTTAACTATTTGCAATAAATAAAGTAAGAAGCGAGTATATTTTCTACGGATATTGCCTTTTGATTCAATTCTGACATCCAATTTCACTCATTTGGCAGATTCTGTAGAAGAGCTGAATTTTGATTCTTGCACAATCCAGACATCCCAATCGAGCATGCCCAATGATTAAAGCTTCCACAACTACGTCAAAAGGTGTTCATATCATGCAACCTGTCAAGGAGCGTCTCGTCTTTAACTAGTGTAAAAATGATTTAAACAAACCACTCACCTTGCCCTGATTTCATCAAATACAGATTTTATTCTTTTATGTGATTTTTCAATCTCTTCTTTAAATATTAATTTTAATCTTTCTAATGATACAGTTTGTCTATGTAAATCTTTGGCTGATCTCTCTAATCCCACTGTAAAATATAGTTAGTTAATAAATGTAGTTATACAGTCTACAAATGTTGTCCATCTAAAACTCATCTCATGCATATTGCTCGGAAGCTCCCGTTAATGTTCTTTTATTTCCAAGTTACTTTGCTTTTTATTTGATTTTCATATGTATGTAACATATTTTTCTGAAGTCTAATGCACAAATTTTTCATTTCTTATTCTCAAATGTTTTTATATGCATTCATTGTTAAGTAGCCTCTTTAAATAAAGTCATTATAATTATAATTATTTTATTAATCAGTGGGTGTCTGGTTGCCTTGGCTGCTAAAATGACCTGTTTGGACAACCACTTTAGGATTAAATCCTATTGTTCTGGGTACACAAATTTTTATTTTAACTTTGTTTCGCACAGGTACATTCAGTACAAAATCATTTTTTCGGAATTTTCGAAACTGGAGGGGAAGGCACCTGTTAACGGCCCTTGTTATATAAGCGGAAAAAGTTTTGGTTATACATACAATGAGCAGGTTTTTTCCCAGATTTACTATCAACAGATGATGTGCTAGCAGTCCTGTCTCTACCTTCATGTCCATGTGAACCTGTAGTATATATAGAAGATATTTGTTTACTTTGGTGTAAGATCACAGGTGCCAGGCAAAATATTTCCTTTTTATTGTATATACAGAGAAAAGTTCTCTTAACACCTGTACAACAGTCATAATTTTCAAATTGATACCGCACTCACAAAAACAGCCCGATCCCCAAAATCTTTTCACTATCTGCTTTAAAAAGTACTATTCTATATAAAACAAACTTCAATTGAAAAAAATTGATCAATATTAAAGAAATATTTCCCCAAAAAGGCCTAAAATTTGTCAATGTCAAACAACACTTCCACTATATAAATAGAGTATTATGGACCGTTTTGGTCTGTATTCAGAGCTCACAAATTGAAATTAAAAAATCTTATTCCTAAATTGAAGAATATTCTTTTTTTTTTCATGCTTAGTGCTATCCTTTGTTCTAAAGAGGTATTTTACAGTGATAATGATGTGACTTCATTTTTTTCCCCAAGAATTGCTGAAATCAGTAAATCCACTCACAGCCCCTAATAAGGGCTAGATCTTTTGACCCTTTTACTATCAAGAGGCAGACAACAGACTAACTTGATACAAAGGAAGATGGGAGAATGACCATAGAAAATATTTTATAACCAAACTCAACATGGGCAAGTAGGTCCCATCTGGGACCCCTAAATTCATACATGTACCAAAACAAGCCCCCTATATTTTATCATACAGAACAATTGTTTATTTTCTTGTACTCCTATAATATCTTGTGTTCTCTATATTGCAAAATTCTCTGTATGTAAATAGTACAGTATAAATGTAGTTTGTCTTGGCCATAATATATTTTGATGTAAATGGCCGAAGGCTAAATTTGGCCAAAAGGTTATAAACAAATACATACAAAACAAAGTATTTCAAATTTCCCTTTTGTGTACAACAGTTGTTTCAATATGATATTCATTTTACCTTTTGACAGTTAAAACAAATTGCAATCATCAGATGATATCATTTCTGCTGGATCAATTGCATATATATGTATATATCGATAAATATTTTCCACTTTAGACTTAGTGGTGCATACATTAACCCTGCTGATTTAAATACTCAATATTTGTTTGATAACCTTGTAGTTAAATACAAATATCTATTTTTATAAATAGTGAGTACATAAGTACTGTAGTGAGTATTTAAATCAGCAGGGTTAATGTATGCGCCA
The DNA here is from genome assembly GCA_025267735.1 of Mactra quadrangularis. NCBI lineage: Eukaryota > Metazoa > Mollusca > Bivalvia > Venerida > Mactridae > Mactra > Mactra quadrangularis. Next base: position 23,222,279 of record CM046297.1, on the reverse strand, counting down.
CTGTCAGATGAATATCCCAACAGTAAGCCGTCATACCCCTGTTTCCTGGACAGGTTTAGATCTATGCACATACATTTCACTGGCTCGGCGCAAAACGGTCGTAACTCACATTTTTAAAAATTGAGTTACAACTGTATTGCGCAAATCCCGTGATATGTACTTAATAAAAGCTTTTCATTAAATTGGACAAGGAATCCCTTTTTATACATCATGCATTCATTAGACCTCTAAAGTTACAGAGAAGTGTAAAACAATGCCTACCTGAGTGAGTCCTTTGTCTGTTAGAGTGATTGAGTGAATGATGTTGTTTTTGAGACTGTGGACTAGGGGATTTCTCTTTGGCCCCAGTTTCACTAGAAGTGACCTTGACCTCTTTTGTTGAAGGTAGTTTCTGGGATGTTTCTAAAGGCAGTGTAGATGATGATGATGGTGGCGATGAAGTTGTCGTCGTTGATGAGTTCGGGACAGTGGATGATGGTTTAGGGACTTGTTGATATGTTGTTGATGCTGTTGGTCCATTTGTTACAACCTTAGTCGTATGATTGATATCTGAAAATAAAGTACAACATACATGATGATTAAACTATTTAATTTATACTAGGAACACAATTTTTACGGCCTCCACCTAACCTAGCTTTCCTGGACCCTTGTCTATAACCAGTACTCACCTACCCTTCTACAAGGCCGGAAACTTCTCCATTTACCTTATTAATATTAATAGAGGAAAATTAACATTATTGTCAAATTTTTGTGGGTGTATCCTCCTTGAATGGGATTTGTACCCCTTGTGCCCCCTTCAAGACTGCCAGATTCAAAATCCAGGCGAGCTACCAACTGTGCTACCAACCCGAGTTGATGATTAAACCAACTGTATAGATAAATTTTATTCAACTCTGAATGGCACTTACATTAACCCCACTGAATTAATTACTCACTACAGCATATCAATAGTTGAGTATTTCAATCAGCAGGGTTAATGTATGTGCCACAAAAAAGTACAAGAAATTCTACCAATATGTATTTAAGCTTAGGTATATTTATCATATAATAGTGCTTATGTCACTTTTTGACAATTTTTCAATTGCTTGCAATATTTATTGTTCAAGTAGAGGCTACAAAAATGCCAAAAAGCATTCAACAATACAAGATTTATTTGGGATTGGCATTGGGACGCATTTCAGTCCAAAAAAATAACCTGAAAAAAACCACTTCACCATTCAGTTAAACTACTGTCATGTAGTTTTATGAATGTCTCCCATTTTTTATGATATCAACTTGACAGGTCCCCATTAACTACCTACTTTGTATTACTAGCAAACAAATGTTAACTCAAATATAAAGGAATGCCATATACATGAGATCAACTCACAGAAATCAATGACACTCATAAAACATTTACAATTCAACTTACAGAATGAGTTCAATGCATTATGTACTTGTACATGTTGTCATTATTTGTAAAGTACCTTCATGAACCTATTAAATAATATAACGCTTTTAAAATACCATGTTCTCAATATGGACAATTACTAGAATTGTGCTTAGATGGCAGTAGTTACTCTCGTGAAGGGCTCAAATTTAACAAAATCTAGGACTTGCAATTTTTGCGAGTTGATTTTATTTTAACTCCCTAAATGGAAAAAGCACTTGCATGACTATTCACCTATACACTATACACCTGATGTCAAGCACAAATGATAGTGGAATTCAAATTTTAGATACGTATTGTTTTTTTTTACTATACAACTTGGAATTTGTTCTTTTTTACCTCATTCCCACCACTGGCACACTGTCGGTTTCAGGTCAAACTGTTTGACAGTACATGTACCTGTAATCAATTTTAACTTGAAAACATTTGCGAATTAAAATAAAACTCACCATGATTTAAGATACCGTTCATCACAGGTTTTTGTGAGATTTCACCATTTACCATAAAGCTTCTAGCTGACCCAGACTCACTTGATACACTCTCTGGTGATCTAGGTGCATCAGAAGCTTGGTTATTATTTACATTCTTCTTTTTGTTACGTTTCTTCTTCACTGGCTGAAATCACAGTAATTTTATGTTAATCGTCACAACAACAGATCTTGATCTTCATACAGTACCCACAAAAAATTTGGAGACAAAGGAAATTTACTACAATTTGATGATTATTTTTGTAGAATTATTATTTTCGATAAATTTAAGTATGGTTTCTGATCAAATGAAAACACATTGTATAAATGCTACCCATTTATAAAATTCTGCATCTGACCTCCTAAAGTCTCCAAAACCATGGTTATTGTAATTATTAGATTTAGCTAATAACCAGTTACTAGGTGCATACTTCCATCAGTGACTGACAACTGCCCTACATGATTTAGAATCAGCTAGAATAAATTAAACAATAATATTGATACATCAGCTTTAACTCACTTTGTTTCCTGAGAATTGCCATTGCTGTAATGCTTCTTTTGCACCTCCTGTAAAATATCACAAAGAAACATTGTCAATGTTTTAATCAGATTGTATTTGGTCCAACATAATGAAAATTTTTACTGGACTGAATGGAAGTGTATTGGACCAAAACAATTTCTAGTGATATGCTTAAATAAGCGGTCTATTTAAATGTTAATGATTTAGCATAATATATCCTATATAAAATATATATATAAAATTACCTTCTAGATATGCTTGTATTGTCTTCTCAACATCATAATCATAATATTGTAACACTAATACTATCTCATTATTACTCTTACCACTAACTACTTCACGTACTGAATTAACCTGGAATATAGAACAAGAAATGTTATGTGGAAACCACATTAAAGCCGGATTTGAAATCTTTAACACAAAAATTACAAAGGGAAACAATCCATAATAAAGCCTCATAGAGTTGTGGTTACTTTCTAATTCTGTTCATCACATGGTATGTTATCACTGTATGAAGTTTCATAAAGATCTGACAATAAATGGCAGAATTATATGGTACAGAAAAACTTTAACGCAATTGTTAACGACACTGGATGCCCAACCGCCCGCACAATTTACAATTGCCCTACACCATTTAGAATCAGTGGTAGGAGGGAGAATGGTCATAGAAATTACTTCATGAATTTGAACCCTTAAACTCCTCAATCAGTAGACCTAAGAGCTACTGACTGGGATAGCAGCTTAACAGCCATCTCTTAAAAGGGATTATTTTGATTTTTGTTTGTTTGCTTGTTTGTGTTTTGTTGGGTTTAACACCGTAGCAAAATATTGAATAGGTCATATCATGGCGGTCAATCAACCTACTCACTCCTTCTGGAAAGGCTAAATCTCTGGATTTAGCTGTATACTAACTATACTAAGATTCTTTCGTACATAATTAAAAACAATTGGAAGGAGGGAGAATGGCCGTAGAAATAATTTCATGACTAAGCTCCACGAAAGTATGCTCCGCCCGGGAATCTAACCCACAATTCCTCGATCAGTAGACTTGCATGCTATCAACTGAGCTAGCCGGGCGGCGGATTATTTTGAAAAGACAGTTGTTGAGAGGCGACTGTTTTTTGACAGTTAGTTGTTTATAAAGCTTTTAATGTACATATTCTATTTGACATTCATAGTTACATAAAACAATTAACACACAACTATAAAATTAATTACATTTTATACTTAATTAGTAATTAACTTCAGGTAAACCCTAATAACAGATATCTTCATTTTATGTTATGGTTGTTTATATCAATTAATAAAAGTGTAATTAAACACTAATTACAATGTAATTCTTCACGATATAACATCATATAAACAAATTATTAAACATAAAACACTGAGTTGAGCTATGATTTTGTATTTTACATTCCTATTCAAGTACGATGGATAGTTCACAAAACCATTGTCCTTTTTCAACAGTCAGAATCAATCATGACCAAAGGCCCACCATCCTCCCTGGAATTCAATGGTACCATAATCCCATGCTTCATAAGCAATTGCCTACTTTCTTATGTAATGTTTTTGTTTGGTTTAATGCCATGACAACACATTGTACATGTATGAGGTCATATCATGGCAGTCAGTCAACCTATACCTCACTGTTCCTGGAAAGGCTAAATCTCTGGATTTAGCTGTTAACTAGGCACACATTTCTGTCAGTGTCTCACAACTGCCCTACATGATTTAGAATCAGTTGTAGCAAGAAGAATGGTCATACAAAGTGTGCTACACCTGGGAATTGAACCAACAATCCCATTATAAGTAAACATGAGTGCTAGTTTGATCAAGTAGGGAGGACTCTCAATTAAATAATCATGGTTCAGCAGGAATCAAACCCTTGAACCTCCTTATCAGTTGTAGGTCACAGTGGGTTGAAGTCCACCACTTTTACTTTTCAGCAAATGAAGCAGGTTATCAAAGCTGCCTAATTTTAATGCTGACAGAAGGTTGACATGCCCTAAAAATAAATTGTAATCATATTAAGTATGAATAAAATTTATATATGTATGAGGGTTGATCCAGAAGTAATGAGACAATGTCTATAACTTTCAAAGTTTGTGTAATAAAGTTATAAAACTATCACCTTGTGTCACAATTTTTAATTATCTATTCACACACCAAATATTATACTGTTACTTTTATTATTGAAAAAAATATATAGCTTTATATAGGTCATGGTTCGGTACATCGCCGCAAGCCAAAATAGCGTCAGTTCTCAAATATCAATATGGTCTCTTTCAGTGGAAGTTTTTATCAAATAGTATGCCAAAATACATAACACACGCACGACGTGACGTCAAAAGTGTGTGTTGTTGATGGTTAAAATTTGATTGACATCGGTGCAAAGACTTGCATTCTACACTATTAAAACTTATCCTACCTAAGAAGAAAACTTGGCAAAGTCGGACAAAATGGCGCAACCCACAGATATTCAATCTTATTACAAACTAGTCAAAATGCCAAAAAAAAACTGGAAATGTTGAATCAAACATCAATGAAAATGCCTGAAATAAGGGTACTTGTCATCTGCTGGTTTAAGAGTTTTGGAGATGGTGAGGAAGATCTAGATAATTTAAATAAACCAGAAAGAACATCAGACAGTTGATAAATTTGTAATGCCAAAGCGCGTACCTGACGTCATTAACGAAATAGGCAGATGACTATTTGCGAATTAGCAGACAAAATGGAGAAGAAAACCCAGTTCATTCAGTTGAAACACTCATCCTTCCTGCCGATAAAGGCCTGGGTACTAAGAACAGTTGGAATGCACATGTTCATTGTGTTTTTGGTATGCAAGGTGTCCTACTCTCCCGTGCAGTATAAAAAGGCCATGCAGTGAATTTCAAGTTCCGATTTAATTCAATAATTCAAAATAAAACAAGTTTAGAATAATTAACATTATGTAAGCCAACATAATTTTTTTATTAAAAATATAATTTCATAGATTGAATTTTACCGATATGTCCGCCAAATTGGATATTATTAGCGCCAGCTTATGTTCTTAATCAAAGCAGGCGCCCGCTTCCTTATTTTCGTAACTTTTACAGCCGCAATTTTGTCTCTGGATTTGACTGTGTACAAGAACTCACACATTCATTATGTCATCACTGGACTGGGACTGTTTCAAAGAGACGTTCTGTCAGTGGATACATAGACATGAATGGTGTATCGTAGCCAATGGAATTCCTTTGAGAAAGAGTGACGCTATGTAAGTAAAGGTTGTAACACTTTATTTTGACGTCATTGACGTCAAACATCTGTAATCTGCGGCGGGTTGCTTTACCCTTATAGATCAGGAAAGTATAGCTCGAGATTTAGAATGCGCACATGCATGATTTTTTACACACACATAGAAAACTACTTTTTACACAACTGTTATCATTTTCAAGTTTATTCCACAATCTATTTTGGATTTATGGCGTTTGTCTCATTACTTCTGGATCATCCCTCGTATCAGTGAAACGTTTTTGATAAATGATAATAATCTATCAAACAATTAACAGTTTTAACAGTTTAAATTATTATCTACTGTCATATTTATGATTACTATGTGCATATTCTAACAAGCCTTTGACCTATATATAAATATAGGTAATAGAATATAACATGCCAGTATGTATGAAATAGCATCACATCCCAATGTTTTATTTATGTACTAGCAGTGGTACAGAGGTTGTGTGCTAAAAGATCTAGAGGTCTCGGGTTTGAATGCCACTAAGGGCACAGTTGATTCCAGACATTCCAAAAAGTGCTGGTCCGACTGACATGACCTGTAAAATTCCAGTCGGTCCAGGAAAAAGTGCATCATAGCCAGTCCAAATTTCCAGTTAAATTTCATTTTTTGAAATTAAAATGAGGACAACTATCAGCTATTTTATTGTATTTCTAAGTAAGTATTGAATATTTGTCCTTAGTTAAAGTTAAAATAGTGACTGAGTAGCGACTAAAAAACAGTAATGATAAGTCATGACTAGTGATTGCAATCGGTTGGAAAATCCACAATCGATTAATCGGAGGAATCGGTTGGGCTCAATCGACTGACTTTCCGATTATAATCGGTTGGATGCCAAAATTTATATAGCTAAATTCTGGTCATTGCATAAACATGCAAAATATACATCTATTTCAATGATTTAAATGTTGTATACATTATTTATTATTTTCTTATCTTGCTTTTTAGCTTAATATGAACAATATGGCACCAGTTCACTCATCTGAGTGAAAAAACAAACAAAATAAACTGTATTTTACATGTCTTTAAGTTTATTTGTGTCAATGGTTAGTTGGGCTTCCGGGTAGCAATTTTCACTAGCTCGAATCGAAATTCACTAGCCTAAGGCATTTTACATAAAAATGTCCTTTACAATGTATATCTTATTTTTGTACATCTAAGGCATCAAACGAAATAACTAATCTGTTTTTTTATATTTCTGTGAAATGTCATTCAAAATAATTTAAGTCACATTATCTACTCTAGCTTTATGTAATTGTGTTCAAAGTAACCAGCAATTTATGATATAATGAAATCAAATGATAGGGCATTACATAATTCACAAATGAGGAGGCTACCAGTATTTAAGGGTCTGAGCCACCAAAGATCCGTTCTGATCAATTAAATCAAATAATATATTTTCAATTTTGAACTAAACAATTATTGTAAATTCGTTTAAATAGGCTCATTTTCCAACATTGAAAACAATATTTGAAAAAACTCCATAACGTGCCGAGTACGAAAATTATTGGGGACGAATGTTTTACATTTACTCTGACGTTTTAAATACTTCAAATTACTGTTGTATGATTTCAACCATAACATCATTTTTGAGAAATCATCGTGAAAAAAACAGCTTTCAATCTCTATGCTTTATGGCGGCTAGTTTTATTTAAATGGTAGCCTAAAATCGCGCTCCGTGAAAAATTCGTTTATGACCTTGACCAAAAGTTTAGCTTTATCATTTAGAAGCAGTAAGACAAAAGAGTTTGCTGGTCAACATTAAATTTTTCATCTTTAATTTGATTACGAAACGGAACTATGAATGTGTAAAAGAGTAATTACTCAAAAGTCTCAGATAAAAGTTAACGTAAAAGTGCGTTCGGGTACACCTTTTTCAGATACAAACATAATTCGGATACGTAAAGAGGACTCCCCGATCGGGCTACTGACTAAAATTTATGCTCGCTCGTCGGCGAAATCACTCGTCTCGGGCGTCGGGCACGTGGGTTACGTCGAAGAAAAGTTGTTCTTGAACACATTTTCTGCCGAATCCGCCATTATAGCGCGCACACGATAGTGAATTATCTCCCTTGGGTACGGGCTAGTTTTCCGCGACGTCGCCGTCCACAGAAATCGTAATCGATTAATCGTCGCTGAAATTTTTCTAACCGATTTCGGCGACGTCGGCAATAATCGGAACATCACTAGTCATGACATATTGATGATTTTTTTCCGCTCCAGTGAAACCTGATTCAGTCCAGTGATTCTTCCAAGATCACTGGACCAAATGTCCTGTAATGTCAAAACATTTTTTGGAATGTCTGGATTCCCTGAGCAAAAAATTTGGGAGTGAGTATTTAAACCATCAGACTGACAGTTGAATAATTTTTAATGATATCTGTATATAAACTTAGTTCAACTTATCATTTGTTGACTATACTTTGTCTATCTGTATACATACAACAATCAATTAGGTAATACCGTAAGTATACTATAAATATAGGGTAACAATGTTCACACATTAAGATAAACAAGTACATAGTACAAGTTGTCAAATATTTCAATGTTGATATGATATTGTTATGATATAAGTACAAGTAAAATTTCCCCTTAAATAAACCACTCAATACATTATACAGGCAAGCCTTTTTTTCCTTATATAACAGGGGCCATTAACAGGCACCTTCCCCTCTTGAAATTGCTTTAAAATAATACAGTTTTACCCAAATTAGGAGTTTACCTTGAGTTTTTTGTTCCCCTATCAATGAAATTGCCATAAAACTTCCCGAAATGTTCTGTATAAAAAAAGACCCCAGGCCCCTTCCTCAAAAAAGCTCTGACACAGGGCAATTTGCCAATTGACAAAATATTTGATAGATAATCCCCATATATAAATATTTCTGAGATACTCACTAAAGTGCTTCTGTACTAACTATCAATTAATAATTATATTCATATATTTAAGAATGAGATTATCAAACACATTTTGAGTATTAACATCAGTGGGATAAACTGACAGTTAAATGAAATTTACCAATACATCAGTCAATGTATCATAATGGTAGATGTCGCCTGGCTAACTCAGTTGGTAGCATGCAAGTCTACTGATCTAGGGGTTGTGGGTTTGATTCCTGGGCAGGGCATACTTTCGTGGAGCTTGGTCATGAAATTATTTCTATGGCCATTCTCCCTCCTATCAATGATTTTTAATTATGAAGGACAGTTTTTAGTCACTGTCGAAAGTATGCACTTAGTAGTTGATTGACAGCTAAATCCATATATTTAGCCTTTCCAGGAGGAGTGAGTAGGTTGACTGACCGCTGTTATATGACTTACACAATGTGTTGCTACAACGTTAAACCAAACAAACATACTGGTAGATTATGAGTATAAAAGTACTGAATGTGAGCAATCAGGAATCCTACTTAATTCAAATCAAAATGGCAGCATACCATAATGCAGATCTGAATCCGGAAAACAGTTACTTTTTGCTGGTTTTTTTTTTGGTCTATTTTAATGCCAAACAAACAAATTGTTCAGGTTATATTATATAACAGCCCTCAGACAAATCTCGGGATTTATGTGTTAACTCATTACTCAGCTCATACTTCCTAGTCAGTGACTGACAACTGCTCTGCATGATATAGAATCAGTGGTAGGAAGGAGAAATTAATTCATGACCAAGCTCCACAAAAGTATGCACCGCCCAGGGATCAAACCTACAATCCCTTGTTCAGTAGACTTGTGCCTGAGCGACTTCATGTTGGGTTCTAAACAGTCCTAATTTCACAGTATAACCTGTATGGTTTCTAATTCTTGGAGTGGTTGATCGGAGACATATTTATGATATATCTAGATATGTAGATATGTCATAAATTAATACCACTTTATTCATAAGACAGTTCAATAATCATGATTGTATATTAAAAATTTAAAATATAAGCAAATAATAAGAGACAGGACAGGCAGGTAAAATCAAATATTAAATCATACTTCCTCATTTTTGTGACTAATTTAAATATTTGAACAGATATCTTATTTAAAAGTCAGAAAACTATGTATAAATTCTGATCTTTCCTTTTCTGATAAATTGAACCACTTTGACATTTGCTCACAACAGCATAATATACACCCCCTTCCTCTATTTGCACTTCAAACTTTCAATAAGATTTCACCATAATCAGGCCTGCCATTGACCACATTTTCCTGAGCCTGAAAATGTTCCTTTAAACCTGAAAATACTATGTTAACTAATGCCTCAGTCCCATAAAATTGTGGCATGTTGCAAACCCGTGTGTGCAGACAGCTGCAGGCTGTGGGAAGCCTTGCGTATTAAGGTGAAGTTATGCACATGGCACAAAACAACACACCCATACGGAGCCGTAGCTGGAAAATATGCAAGTTTAATCCATACTCAGCCACTATTTTGTTCACGATTTGACTTTGAAACTAATACGTTAATCCACAGCTCATCTCACGGACCCTCATAAAAACATAACAGTTCGTACTGGTACGCGAGAGTTCGTACAGGTCCTTGCGGAGATTGATTGCACGGCGCCTGTATGGTACCCTTACGGCTATTTTTATGTGTAAGGGACGGTAGCATAATACACAAAGAAGACAACAGATGGAATCAAAAGCCTGAGATCTGGCCCAGGCCTGAAAAACAGCAGGCCTGCAAAATGGTAAACAGCACCATTTTGACATTTATGCTTACACCATCAAAATGTATGTAATACCAACCATTGAATTTGACCTCACAATAGAGTTTAACCTTAGATGGTCTAATATAGACTTTGACCTAATTTACAATAATTTAAACTTTAATTTAAAACAACATTGATAATACATTACACATGTAGATGCAATCTAAGTTCACTTTGTGACCTAGTTTGTTAACAGATTTCAGAAAAATTCACACTATCTGTGTGTCTGTTTACAAATCTGTATATGCAACAAAATAATCTAACAGAATGAAGGATGAGTAACTAAAAAAGCTTCGTTTGTTTGATACTTGGTTTAATGCCAAGACAACATAATTTAGGTTAGTGCACCTAACCTAGTTTCCTGGACCCTTAACAAGCAGTCATAACCTTCTACAGGACTGACAAGTTCTAAATATACGTTATTAATTAAGGAAAATAGACACTATTGTCAATTTTTATGGAAAAGTTTAAAGACCCCTGGTGAGATTTGAACTCGTACCCCTTCAGGAAACTAGAATCCAAATCCCAGTGAGCTATTCATTTGTTTGCTTTGTTTATTTACAGTTTTCTAGTTTTTAGTTTTATCATCAAATTTTAATGCAAGATTATGACTTGCCACTTAATCACTACTTAAGTGCTCTTTATTTATTTACCAAACTGACTGTCTTTGCATTACCCCCTTAGCCTTATTTGTAACATGGGATTTGTAAAGAAATGATTTGAGCAAGTGAAACTTTCTCATTTTATAGAATCAAACTTGATGTTGATGATTTTAACTGATACTATAAATCAAAATAATAAATAGCAACAAATCCGGCTATAGCTGGTTCAAATTTAACACAAAACCGAACTGATTAAATGCATGAAAGTTAAATGTCTCTGGATGAAAATAATATGCAGCTTGACCAGGACTCAAATCAGAGACCTCTAGCTCACATAGGGAGAGCACTTCCGACAGAACTACCAGGCTGCTTACATACCCTTCTCTCCATAATGTGCACAGTCATGTAAGTACCATGACATACTCCCACAACAAACTGGAAACTTGTCCAAAATTTTAGTATCCCAGACTGTTCAAGTAGCATTTATTTATAACAAGTGTTTCTCAACTGACTGAGTAATTAAGTCACAGTCCTTTCTCCCTAAAATGTGCCCAGATAAGTACTGTGAAATAAATAAAAGAATATGCATTGCAAATAAACAAGTAAGTTTCTACTTGTTTGTTTCAATATACAATGTATTTTATACCATATTAACAAGGGTTGCCAGCAAGACTGTAGTAACTTGCTTTTTAACACAATGCACTTACTACAGTCTTGCAGGTAACCCTCTTATATAATTACCAAATAGTCAGTGCTCATGAGCTGTTTATCAGACTATTAAATTACGTAAGGTTTCTATGCAGTATTCTTTTAATTATTCATCAGGCCTCCTAGCAGGCCAAAACAAAAATAAAGTTTTTATAAAGGCTCCAATTTATGAAAATAAAGGCCTTTTAGTGTAAAATATGAAAAATTAGGGAGTAAATAAAGGCTATTTTCGTCGAAGTTCTCATTTCTTTATTAAACCCACAGTCATACCAAAGTCATTTTTTGATGTTATATAATTTTTGAATTATGCAATATAATACAATGTACATACATTATTTAATGTGTATACCTATTTTCTCTGCATATTTATATCATACATAGCTCCTGTTTTACAGTGTAGGGAAAATGCAGAACAAAATCCATTACTTGCTTTAAGCTAGCACGGCAACCAGTCAGAGCAAATATAAAGGTTTTGAGTGAGAATTACAGGCTATTTTGGCGTTTTAAAGGTTTTCTGGGGAAATGTAAAGGTTTTAAAGGTTTGCTCTGAAATTAAAGGTTTTTAAAGGTTTTAAAGGTTTCACTAGGAGGCCTGTATTCATTTACTCCCCTTCCCATTCCCATGTGGTATAGTTTAATGGTGGCACTCCCCCATCCATCCTTTTATAACAGTAAAATTCTAATTATAGCTATGAAATTTGCTTTAGGTGATGTACATACAGAAGTAGATCATTTTTTAACTCTAAAACTGTAATTAACAAGAAAAACCGCAATGTAATGGCCTTGTGACAATGAAATCATTAAGCTTGTTCATTAAAGTTGTTAAACGGCTGTATACTTTTATTATTATTTATTTTTCTTCTCACATCAAAACCACAAGTATATGGATAATAATGCAACATATTGTGCATAGTATTGTCAAGTAGAAAATGAATGAAAATCAACATTTATTTGAAATCTCTGTAAATAGATATCCTGTACGACAATGCTCTACTATCTCAATGGAGGGTCACGTTGAGATGACCTTTATGTCCACCAATCAATGCGTAGCTTTCATCTAGACGAAACACTATTAATAACATTGATTTCGTAATTTCTATTTTTAGACCAAGGTTTGCAAGCTAATTTAACAGCGGCATTATTCACAGTCTGAGATTGGACAGCTCATCTAAAATTGTGTGACGTAGACGATGTAAACAAGTTACGGATCATAACAATTTCATCATTAATATTATGATGAGAAAAGGTTACCTGAACGTGACCCTCGTTTGAAAAAGACCAGATCTAAATTAGCTAGTAGGTGAGCAGAAATTTTTAGATAGGGTTTTAATCAGATTGATTAATTTGTAGCTGTCTGGCAAGCTCAGTTGGTAGTGTACAAGTCTACTGATCCAGGGGCTGAGGGTTCAATTCTTGGGCGGGGCATACTTCAATTCTTGGGCGGGGCATACTTTTATGGAGCTTGACCATAAAATAATAACTATGGTCATTCTTCTTCCTATCAGTATGTGCCTAGTAACTGGTTTACAGCTAAATCAAGTTGCTGAAAATACAGGGCACTGTTCTAGACAACTGCTTTCATCAAAGAGTGATTGACTTAACAGTCATTGGGAAACTCAAAAAATTATTATTGGACAGTAGGTCCTGTAGAGATCAAAACTTTTCAGGATGTAACCAATTCTTACAGAACCCAAGCAAGAAGATGAATTGAAAATTGAGTGAATAAGATCAAATTTTTTACCCGACAATCGGTCCCATAAATCTCCAGATCTAAAAAGGACCTTTTTAATTTATAACAGGATTGGTCTGTCAGTCTGCCATATTTGGTGTCGACTGGCCTTAGAATAATGTAAATATTATACAAACAACAAGTCTTACCTTTTCTTTGATATTTTCTTGTACTACATCAGCCATAACTGTTTTAGTTCTTGTATCAAATGTAATAGTGGAGTCTGAAAAGATACAACCATTTAAATCATTGAATAAATAAAATAGAATCTAGATGGCTTAACAAGGTGGATAGTGTGTTACTCATCCAATTTAAGGGTGTAGATCCTTTTCATTCTGCTATCATTTTATCATCTGATCATTTTTCTAAAGCAACATAGTAAGGATCTGCACTCTGCCCTTTTTTCATTCCTCTCTTCCCTTTTTTACTCCCTCAATATGCAGAAATACCAACTCCCTGGTGCACCTTACCCTTTTTCTCAGTCTTCCTGCCCTTACCAAACCTAACGTCTCACAACTAAAGTCCCTTCTTCAACAACACTCAAACCACAAGAACACAAGTACTTAAAACTGTCACATCATCGTTAGAAATAAAAGTGAATAACTCACAGGATAAAACACAGTAAAAAACAAACCAAGTGTTGTCGTCTACCTACATAAGTTTATCATTTCTCCACATAAAGTCCTCAATATTGACAGACTTAGTCTAGATATATGAGTCTGATACTGATACTGTATAACATATCATATTTCAAGTCATATGGTGACACTGTAGAGGAAGCTTTTTTCAGAGTGGTGGGGGGAACTATAAATGAGGATAGTAATATCAAAGAAGAAGCTGTTGGGGCACCAGATGGCTACATTTTTTGTTGGCTGAGTTTCATACTGTAGTAACACATTGTATAGGTCATATTACAAGTTCCAATGTATAAAGAGTTTATGAACAACATTTTTGTCATAAAAAAACAGATTATATATTGTAAAAACCAATTGACCAGTATTGGCCAGTATTGTCCGGTTAAAACCAGTATTGACTGCAGATACTCATATTGACCACCTTTTTTCCAACCCAGTATCACAGCAGTCAGTCAACCTTTATCTATACTCACCATTCCTGGAAAGTCTAAATCTCTGGATTAAGCTGTTAACCAGTTTCTAGGTGCATTTTTCTGTCATAGACTGACAACTGCCCTACATGATTTAGAAACAGCGGTAGGAGGGAGAATGGCTGTTAGAATTATCTCATAACCAATGTCTATAGGCTAGCAACACATAAATTAAGGTGGCCGTAAATACAAGCATTCTAAAGCCTAGCTTGGACATATTAAAATTGCAGACAAGCATTGTATAACACCTATATTAACTTACGTAATACATGTACTCAGAAATTTAAAGTTTTATAAAACTGAAGGCTACATAATATTAACAACAAAAACAACATTCAAGCTTAAATATTTCATTAAGTGGCTTATAACATCAATTTCTTTAAGTAGAAAAACTATACACTTACTTAAAATATTTCCAATTAAGGAAATTTACATTGAATTATCTTCAACTAAAAATGTTTAAAAATGAATCTAGTCCAAAGAAGACCAACCTTTAGATATCACATGTCATTCATAGATAACACAACTCACAAAAGGCAACATAATAAGACACCAGCTTGTAAAGGTTGCTATACTTTAGGAAAAACAAACAAGAGGGTTTGGAGGACCCTGGACTGCTCACCTGAGAACTAGATTTGAAGAGAATCTAACACAAAATCTTTTAAGACTTCAATATTCAGCTGTATGAAAACCGTGACTCCTGGAGAAGAGTCAATATTGACCCCAGGGGATAAATTGAACAATATTTGTAAAGGACTATCAGGTGACGCAACATGCTAAATTTGGTAACAATAGCCTTACTGTTTTTGACAATAAATTCTTATAGAAATTGTTAAAGACAGACAAAGGCGCCACCCACTAAAGCAAAGATGCCAGACAGAACCCCCACCCCCGTTAAAGGTCACCTTGAGCAGATAGTGCTAAGGTGAGCTAATAAAATCAGAACACTTATAAAGACCAAACAGTACAAAAAAACATACTGATATATAGCAAGTTGGTTGATAACCTTTTGTGCAAGGTTAAAATTTAAAGTCCTAATTTGCCTTCATTTTGAAAGTCACTATCAGTTGCCATTATACTTAAAGCTTAAGAAGATAATATAAACAAAATTGAACCTTAAATGGAAAAAACAAAGTAGAAATACGCTGTACATGTAAATACATTTTACCGTCGCTATCAATTTAAAATGAAATACTATTCAGTCATTTTTAAAAGGACACAAAATCAATGACTAAGGTAAAATGTAAGCAATCAGGAAGTCTATTTTTAGATAATTTATTGACAGAAATGTCATGATTTATAAAAATACCTACGCCCGTCTAAATCAAACATTATATTGTAACCTGTATGTTTTGGGTATAATGATTATATTGAATTTTTTACAAAAATATATCACGTTGACAAATACAGCCAAGTTTCTACTATTAAGACCATCAATTTGGGTTTCTGTAAAATCATGTGAATTTTGACGATTTTTAAGTTCACAATGCTTAATTTGTGAAGAAAAAGGTCCCTATATTAACAGTGAGACTTTTTCTTACGAATTAAGCATTTGGTACTAAAAAATATTCAAAAATCACATGATTTTGCAATATATCCTATGTGGTCTTAATAGTGGAATTTTACTGTACATACAATAAAACAGGTATATATAACACCTACGTAAAAAATAAACTAGAAACTACCAGTTAATGTAATATTGTGTTGACTAAAAAAGATGGGAATCAGCTCAAAACTAAGCAATGTCCTGGGATTCCAAGGATCCCAAAGACTTGGGAGGAATCTTAGTGATTTTCAACTAGGGATTCCAGCAGCATCCCTGAAAATTGACATGAATTGTTTATTACAACTATTAACTTGCAAATTATATGCATCCATAATTTGTTGTCTTTAATTGGAGGATTCCCTAACATCAAAGAGAAATCCCTGAGTAACCGAATAGAGATCCCCTGGGATCCCTGGTAATAACATAAGTGTAAAACCTTGTACATACTGTATTTGATGACAGGGCAATGACAGTCACTGTTGATCTAAAAACATTGTTTTTATTTTAAAGTAATTTATCAACATTATTATCAGCAATTTTTGATAGCAAATAACTCCACTGACGTAATTAGTGTAAAAATCAACCAAAAACAAAAACATATTTCATCGAAAACAAAATAATTTTCATCAAAACAGAATGATATTAATCTAATTATTTTAGTCTAAAAGTAAATACCAAGAGTAGAGTACTAGGGTACAATGTATTATCTCGTGCATCTACGGGTAGTTGCAAAACTAGCCTACATCGTTCTATCAGTTACATGTGGTTAGACAAGTTTCACGCTGACCCTTCGGCATCATACCAGAGTCGTCAACATCTACTTTTATAATATGTAAATAATGTATTTAATCTATTTATATTAACTAGTCATTCTTCAAGATGAAAATAAAATTCAAGTTTCTGTATAAAAAACTGTGAGAATGGACAAACTTTTAACACATTAATACCATTTTAAACTAGTACAGAGCATCTGGGTACAATCATGTACAGTACCCACTAAAAGATTGGAGACTAAAGAAATATACAACAATTCCTGAATTTTGATAATTATTGTTGTAAAATCATTATTTTTTAACAAGAAATGTAATGTGGAAACCACAAAGCGGGATTTTCATCAAGATCTGACCTTAAGTGACAGAGATATCCAACATATTAAAAACTTTAACGCAAAATTAAAATTACAATGGGAAATAATCCATAATAAAGCCTGGTAGAGCTGTGGTTACTTTCTAATTCTGTTCATCACATGGTATGTTATCATTGTATGAAGTTTCATAAAGATCTGACAATAAATAGCAGAGATATATGCTAAATTGAAAACTTTAACACAATCGTTAACAACACTGGACGCCCGACCGCCCGATTTTTTTCCTTGAAAATCTGGCTAATAAGTTACTTCAGACAAATCTAAAGGGTATTAAATGTTAACAATGTCTCATGTTCTCCTCAAAGGAGCTATACTTAAAAAACTTGGCCATCATTATGTATAATATATACATTATAATTATTAAGGTCATGAATAACTTCATTATCGTCACCAAGTACTTATCATAATAAGTATATAACACAAAGTACATTTTTATGAATCATTATTCTTGATACTTATAACCTAGCCTATATTTTCAACAAGTGGCACAACATCATTTAGATTTATATAAGAGAAAACATAGACCTTACATAATTTAGCTGTATACTTTATCATAGGAGACTAAATTGAAACGTAATCCAGTCCCTCCTCTGTCACAGAAAAACTGGCCAGTAACTGGACTGGTCAGTTCTTGGACCTAGGGGCAAAGAAATGACAAGCTACAGTCAATAAAATTTGGGTATAAAAGTACAGTCCAACTTGTGCTAACGGCCACCTCCGAATAGCGGGCACCTGCCGACAGCGGCCATTTCGATTTCCCCCCGACCGAAAACGCTCTTAAAAAGGCCGTGAATAACGGCCACCTGTCGTCTGCGACCAGCGGCCAGTCTAAACCATCCCCGCGGCCATTTTCTAACTGTGAACAACGGCCAGACGATTGTTTGAAGACAGTTTTTCGTGGCGTCGCGATTTCGAAAGAAGGCCGCCATTTTTGTTAAAGTTAAGCTAAAAACCTGTAATCCGATTTTTTCCGGATTTTCATAAACAGACAATCTTGAGTACGATTTTATTAGTCATTATCAAGGTGTAGACAATTTTCTCGTCACCTTATTATAAAAATATGTTAATGTATCCTTTTATTGTTAAATTTATTAGTAAATCGGGAGTAAATTACGTCATGTGATGACACTTTGTTAATTAGTTTTGAATGTTTGGAGACTGCACTAGGTTTGTTTTTCACACGTCCGGCAGTCAGATAAATGTATGTGACACGCTGATAATTCCTAAATCCGTTCAACTG
Source organism: Mactra quadrangularis (assembly GCA_025267735.1). Lineage (NCBI taxonomy): Eukaryota > Metazoa > Mollusca > Bivalvia > Venerida > Mactridae > Mactra > Mactra quadrangularis. The sequence continues at coordinate 23,203,818 of CM046297.1, read as the reverse complement.
TGACCGCTGTATACAGGTAATTTGACAACTGGGAAAAGATAGAAATACTATACAAAAGGTCAAAGAAGTGAGAATTTGTTGAGTGCATTTGTTAATGTTGAGGGCATAGCATGAAATGTAGCTGCCAATAAAAAAATCACTGATTTCTTTGTTTTAGTCATTCTTTGTTCAAAGTTTTGTTTTATTCATTTATAGTCACAACTTCAATATGAAAATGTGAATAATGAATAAAGGTGGAAAATAAAACAATTTTAATTATCAATTCATGCTAAATTCGTTCAACTGTGACCACTGTATACAGGTAATTTGGCAACTGGGATAAGATAGAAATACTATACAAAAAAGGTCAGAGTAGTGAGACTTTGTAGAGTGCAATTGTTAATGTTGAGGGCATAGCATGAAATGTAGCTGCAAACAAAAAATCACCGATTTCTTTGTTTTAGTCATTCTTTGTTCATTTTTTTTCGTTTATTGTCACAAATTCAATAATGATAATGTGAATAATGAATTAAGGTTGAAAATAAAAACAATTTTAATGATTAATTCATGTTAATTATGAACTCTGTCTCTCAAACCTAACGAAACATGGCCCGTTTGTTCCTCCCTCCGAACAAAGGCCACCTGTGAACAAAGGCCACTTTTCTCTTTTCCCTTGGCCGGCCGTTGTTCACAGGTTGGACTGTATTTGTCCAAACGATTTTTTTAAGAATAAGCACTATATCTCATGAGCAGAAATGTGGAAGCCCAAAAGAAATTGTTGGTTGCCTAAATTAATCAACTAACTTCAACATATTTAGTTATATTGGGGTGGTCAGAAGTACTAATCACCATCCCAGGATAGTACTAGATCTCTAGATCTCTAGATCCAACATCAATATTTATTTTCCGATCAATATGCATTTTGAAATATTGATAATAAATCTTATATAGGTAAATAAATCAAAGTCACTATTAAGTGTCAAATTTGTGAGAGGAACATTCTATCCTAAGCAGAAACAGGTGCTCTGTCATAATTTGAACTGATAGGTCTAAAACATTGACAGCACCCTATCAAGGAAAAACTCCAGTCCATGGAAAGTATTAATTAATTAATGACAAATATACATCTTTAATGAGTTTATGACAACATAAATGGTTTAGATAGTACTGCAGTTAATTGGTACCGATATATATCGGTGTATCGTCGATATTAATTTCTCAATATATGGACATTGTCGATATGCTTCGAGCCCAATCAATGACAGCTCTAACTAAGCATATACACTTGCCAGTGGCTAACAACTGCCATACTCTATACAGAGGTAAGTGGGATATTAAATGGCTATAAAAATATTTAAAGACCAAACTCAACAATGGTATGTAAGCACCCCCCCCCCCTGCCCCCTAGAATCCACAACCCCTGGATTTGCAGTCAAACATTCTATCCACTGAGCTTACCAAGCAGCTTAATGGGGATGAATGCTTAAACATGCAAACAATATTTTACAGTTAATAAAACATCTCTAAATAATCATCTGTCAGACAGACATACAAATTAACAATATTCGCTAATTACAATTAACACATGCGACATACCATACATTAAATGTGAAATTTATTCATTTAATTATTTCATGAATTTGTAAATTATTCCATTAATTAATCAAAAGAATGTACCATGAACTTTGACCTCTTAAAAGACTTTAAATAGTTTTAATATCACAGGTTAAGCACAAAATGGTTGTAACTCACTCTTTCTTATAATGAGTTACTACTGTTCTGCACTAAACCCTTGATATGTTAATACATGATATCTAACAGTCAAAATTCAAGGTCCACTAACTGGAACATTATACAACTCACGGAATAATGTAAGGTTTAACATAAAACAAGTTAATATCCTTCTTTATCAAGTCGTAGTTAGACTAGTTTTGTAACAACCCATCTTATGGAAATTGGTTCCAGGCTTCAACACTTACTGTTTTACCAGGGATCCAGACAGAATCCCTAGTCAGTTTTTCAGGGATTTCTTCAATAATTAACTAACATTTTAGATACAGATTTGCAATCACAAATTGTGATGAACAATTCATGGTGACTCAAATTTGTATAATAACAGGGCTTTTTATACGAATTTTAAAGGAATCCCTAGCTAAGAATCACTGGGATTCCTCCCTAGTGGTTAGGGATCCTTGGAATACTGGGACACTGTTAAGCCTCCAAACCTGATGACTTTTACTTTTCATACACCTGTTAATTCAATTTCTTGTACATTTAAATTCACAAATTTATATATACAAGATTAAAATAATCATTAGTATTTTAATGTATATAATAATAACCTAAATAAGATTAAAAGATTATCTCTAATAAGGTCATGTGATTGTGACACAAGTCCTATTTTAGGTTTTCTAGACCCAATTGTTTAACCACACTACAGTTAACCACAAACATTCTTTAGCCTATTAAAGGTCGGACTCCTGGGATGCCTACGAAGTAGGGTTGTCACAATAGACCGATATATCAGTAAATTACGACATGCAGCTGCAGCAATTCGCAGTTTGGCACCCAGGTACGATTTTAACTACCAATATTCAGTGAACAATTTGTTCCCATAACTCCAAAAATGCACACTGAGTAGCTGAGTAAGCTGTTTAGCTGTTTGTGAAAGGTTATGCAGCCCTGTTTTTGGGTAGCAAAGCAATATATCGAGGTACATATTGCGAAACTGTGCTAGTGCATCGCAATATTTTTGGATACGCTTCTGGCATATCGTACAGTCCTATTCGAACCGACTATCTGTAGAAAAGCCACAAGAACTTTTAATTTGATCATAAAAATTTTCTCCAAGCACATTGGGAGCAGAACGAAAAAATAGTGTCATAAGTTTAACATAGAAATCGCACCATACAAGGGCCATAACCTTGGTGTTTTTTAAAACTTATCCAACCTATCTCAATGCTTGGTAACTAATATTCTGACCAAGGTTGAAATTTAAATGAAAAAAAGATTGACTTGAACTTTAGAGAATAAATGTAAAGTCACCTCTGCCCGTCCATAATCAGTACATGAAATTAGAGTGTGGTTGCATTAAACAACCACTTTTTTGTTAAAGCAACCTTTGAAGAGTAACAAAAAAATCTACGAAGACAATTTACTATAGTGCTTGCTACTAAATTAGCCTGTTGGAACAACCACTTACATATCCTAATTTCAAAGGTCTACTCAATTATCCTGGCACCTTCCATTTAAGTATATGAGTGTTTACATCATACGACAAATCTTTGAAACGGGTTTAAAAGATACAAATTATGAAATATTGTAAAATTTCACTTACTTTGTACATTTGCATACATGTATATAATTATTTATTCACTTATTCATACATAATCACTAACAAGTCCAATAAATTTATAAATAAACAATAAACAATAAAGTATAAATGTAACTGTTTTGAATTTTGTTAACAAACAAAAATTTAGAATTCAACTTCTCATACTTATAGTCCAAGATACATGAAACAGTAGTCAATAGTATGTACAATGTATAACAAAATTTAATAAACATCACGGGTTAAGGGGCTAGATACATTATTACAAATCTTTAAGATAAAAATTAGGTCATATGACTGTGATAGTAGTTTTAATCATAATATTGTCCCTGGACCCTTGATAAATCTAATACATACCAAATATAGTGCCCACAAAAAGTTTGGAGATAAATGAAAATGACTAAATTTATAAACTGTCAATGATTGTTATTGATAGAAATTATTCTTAAATAAACTAAATTACAGGTAGCATCTACTCTCTGTGTTAACTAAGACAACAACTCTGCGCCTGAATACAAACTCCTGTGGATTACCAGACCTTAACATGATCACGTGTTGATCAAGCACACCATAATTGGTCCATACTGTAACAAGAAAATTAATGTAATGTGGAAACCACATTAAACCCAGACTTAAAAACTTTAACGCAAAAATTACAAAGGGAAATAATCCATAATAAAGCCAGGTAGAGTTTTTGTTACTTTCTAATTCTGTTCATCACATGGTATGTTATTATTGTATGAAGTTTCATAAAGATCTGACAATAAATGGCAGAAATATATGCGAAATTGAAAACTTTAATGCAACTGTTAACAACACCAGATGCCTGCCCATCCATCCATCCACCTGCCCACCCATGTTTGGCCAAACTATTACTGAATTTTTCGTTGAAAACTCTCGCTAATGAAAGTCTTATTAATTTAGTAGACTTAAAACTGAAAATTGTTTCAAAATGAACAGTCTTCAAAAGTTTTATTAAAGCCATTTAGCGGGCCTACAAAGTGAAAAATGTCTCCAAACTTTTGGTAGGTACTGTACATGTATTATAAAAGGTCAGTTAATAGATAACAACAATCAGGCGATCAATTCATCATAGAATCAATGTATTTAAATAAAACCTATCAATATTATAATAATAATATACACCTGTTTGATACTATGGGAAAAATCATGGACTATTTGATATCGGACATGGGTAGGTCATGTCCTGAGCACAGAAAAGTTAAATAAGTCCAAGTGGATACTCACAAATACTCAAATTTATACTGATTAAAATTATTTCAAATTAAAAATGCATAGTATTTCCAGAGTCTTATTGCCCATGTCCCATAACCTGTTTCCAATGCAACAAGTTCTATACATTGTGTCCCATTACCAAACATCCATACCCTATTCCCTAAACCACATTCAAATTACCCATGTCCAATTCCTGAGTCCATGTATCACTTCCCATTCTCTGAACCACATTCCCTTGTCCAATTCCCTTAATATCAATCTGATTAAAACCCGATTGCTCGCCTACTCGCTAATTGAAGATCTGGATGTTTCGTTATAAGGGCCATGTTCATCAAACTAGACCACAAACCTCGGTCTAAAAAAAGAAATTACGAAACCAAGATGCTATTTATAGTATTTCTTTTAGATGAAAGCTATCCATTGATTGGTTGACACAAAGGTCATCTTGACGTGACCCTTGGAGTGACCATAAGGGATCCTACACAACAGCAGACTAAAAGAAATCTGTTTTAGGAGATTGCCTCTATGTGTGCCCTACTCCCTGAGCCCCATTTCCAGTGGACCTTTCCTGATGTCAGTTCCCTATTCTCTGATGTCTCTACATTTCCCTGTGCTCCTATGATTTCCATTGCAAGCAAAAACAGATAAAAGATATATGATAAATAAAGCATTCAAGACAAGTATACCATTACAATACTTCATGATGGCCACACAAGTACACCATATCAGTAAAAATTCAAAAATAAATTTTATTTAGTCAACAATTCACACTGTTCGCAATGTATACAAATAACTGAAAGTTCAAACCAAAATACAACAAAAATTTAATAAGTTTCAGCCACACTAATCCAGTCTATATCAAAATATTGAAAAATATTGGCGCTAAGTCAACAGCTTTACCAGTTTTTTTCCAAACCCAATATCTCAAGCCAGGTCACTTAACCGCTATTATAAACCTACAAACTGTCAATAAACAAGAACATAATACATTGTACAATAATCATTGAAGTATTTTCAGTAAAGAAATGACAAGTGTTTGGTAAAGTCAGACTTAAGTGTCAAACTGGGTTTAATGCCGTTTCTACATAATTCAGGTTTTTTTACAGTGACTAGCCCACCTAACCTAGCTTTCTTGTACCCTTGTATATAACAAGTGCTCTTCTACCCTTCCACAAGGCCGACAACTTCTCCATAATACTTAATCCTTATTAATTAAGGAAAATTGACATTACAGACAAATTTTTATGGAAGGGTATACCACCCTTAGTTGGTTTCAAACACATATCCCTTACGGGAAACTTTAAAATTAAAAAACAAGCTAATTCAGTAATAATGACAGGAACGTGCTCAGTCTATTCCGATTTTTGTGTAAATTTTACCATTGAAAATTATTCGCATTTTTGTTTACAACTTATAGTATCAATGAGACAGATTGCAGGGCTTTTTTCAGTATGTGGGGAAAGGGCCTAGAGCCTTACTTTGTATAGAACAATAGGGGAATTTTTAATGCAATTTCATTGATAGGGGAATGAAAAATCAAAAGTAAACTCCAACTTTTGAAAAAACTGCATGATTTCAAAGAAATTTCTGAAGGGGAAGGCGCCTGTAAACGGCCCCTGCTATATAAGGAAAAAAAGCCCTGAATTGGCTAAAGTAAAACTTGTCTACATTTTTCATTTTTAACACATAATTAGCAGGGCTAGACACTAACAGTGTCCCGAGATTTCCCAAGATCCCATAAACTTTGGATGAACCCCTAGGATTTTAGCTGAGGTTTCTGTCAGGATCCATTAAAAATTGCCCCATGCTTTCACAAATGTGAATTTCCAAGTATTATTTATCCCAATTTGTGACTTCAAACCTGTATTCATTTTTTTCTTTTAATAGAGGAATCCCTAGTGTAAGGAGGAATATCTGAATAACTGATAAGGGATTTCGAATCCCTGGTAAAAGCAGTAAGTGTCAAACCCTGATAATTATACTATTGTGTGCTGCACCATCAATTTGCTTTTTCATGCATTACCATACATGTAGCTAGTGCTGGAACTCAGTAAACAACAGGGTTCTAACCAGAATAGATTTATTTATTTATATATTTGAGTTAATGCGTGTCAACACAATTTAGGTCGTTTTACGACGTCCAGCACACCTTACCTAGCTTTCCTGGACCATTGCCTATAACCAGTACTCACCTACCCTTCCACAAGGCCGGAAACTTCTCCATATTATCTAATCAATGGAGGAAAATCGACATTATTGTCAAATTTTCATGGAAGGGTATAACCTCCCCGGTGGGATTTGAACCCGCACCCCCTCGGGCACAAGATTCCAAATCCCGGCGCGCTACCAACTGCGCTATCGACCCGGGTTAAACCAGAATAGATAAAGGGTGGCAGCTGGCATTATTCTAAACGTAGAGGGGAGTACTCAAGGAGTGACAGTTGTTGACAGTAGGTCAAAATTTAAGATGACCTACATGGGAGGATCAACTCTAATATCAAACAATAAACTTACCAAAGTAACATTTAATTCCAATCAATTCTCAGAAAAAACACCCGACACACTTAATGTTTTAAAATCTAAAAATCCAGGTCAAATTTCCTAGACAGGAAATGCACATATAATCAATGCTTCCACAATGAATTTAAATTCAACAAACAAATGTCAAGTAAAAGTCCACAAACAAACTTTATTCAAAACTCAACTCTATAAACAAAGTCTACTCCAAAGCTAATGAACAATTCCAGTAAACAGATCTTTAAGTATTACTCCTTGGACAATTTCATTGCAAGAGAGTAAAAGCAAAAACAAACAACGTTTACAAAAATAATGTATTTTGTCTAATGTCTACTACACTGGTACCATTTTATCCGGCATGTGTTTTGAAATACAGTTCTCTATATAATGTGAGTATCATATTACTTAAGTGTCTGGGAAATTTTGATCGTTATCAAAGAATGGCTAAGTCAGCAAATTAAGAAAATTTTACTCTACGCTGAGTCTACTGTAAGACATTGAGCACGTAAACATTCACTCATTTTCTGTGATTTAGAATTTTAACTTTTTAAGATCTTTAACAGTTTTTAAATATAATTTTGTAATTTTTTTTTAATAGGAGAGTTATATGGACAGAAATTTTATCTTGAGGGCAAACTTTTTACAAGCAGTTTTCAAATTAAGCCGGTGAACTGGGGCAAGTTCACCAAAATTGTGGCTGGTTCTGTGACTTTTAGAATGTAAGAGGTCTGTTTGCAAGGCTGGACATTTATGGTCGACCTATTGGCCCTGATGACCCATATTTGGACTAAGGCAACCAATAACTGCTATAAAAGATGTAGTTCGGAAAAGTTGAAAATACAGTTGGCTGTCAAAGCGTGTAGCTTACTTTAAAAGTTAATGCCAAGCCCTGTGATGTCCAACCAACTTTCAGATCTAAAGGAAATGAAATCAGTGTTTAAAATTTCTTAAAGCAAAATTACATAAAAAATTGACTGTCTTGATAACTTAATAAATGCATTTATTCCTAAATAAGCTCGTTGTAAGTGCATATAAAATAACACAATTTAACTTCAACAAGAAAGTTTAATGCCCAAAAATAAAGACTAATGGTTGCCATTGAATGATTGATGCAACTTTACACATACTAAGCTAATTCACACTACTGCCAATCATTCCTGAGCTCATCTAATTCAAAGACTTTCACATAGGGATGACAAATAACCAGTATTAAAACCAAAATATGTATCACTGATTTAAACAACCAGTGAATGCAGCCTGTGGTCAGATGAATGTTCTGTTAATATTTTTAGGTTAGAGGTTTACCACATAGATGTCTAAAAAGACTTGAAAGCTACTAACTGAGCTAGTAAGTCAGGTAGGTGAAAATGTTACATGATTTGTTTGTTTGTTTGTTTGTTTATTAGTTTGTTCTTCATGTATTTTACAAAATACAGCCAGTTGGTAGCACACAAGTCTACTGATCCAGGGGTCGTGGTTTCAATTCCCGGGCAGGGGCATACTAACTGGAGCTTGGTTATGAAATTATTTCTACAGCCATTCTCCCTGCCAAGGAAGCAGTCAAAACTATTGACTGGTTAAGAGTTCCAAAAGGGATAGATTTTTAGAATTTCAGAAAACAGTATAAAATATAGCAAATTACATTTATATAAGGAATCAAGTAATAATATCACATATCAGCCAATAAAAAAGATTGTCATAGAATGTCATAATGACTCAACATAATAATAATTCCGGAAGGTAGTAGGTAGAAAATGGCATGACCAGGTCAAGTTCACCATTAATTTAATAAAGTTATGTCAACTGAAAAGTCAGAAATAAGAACAGAAATAATGATCATGTGGATGCACTGAAATTATTTTTGCAGGTCATTTGATCTTAAATTGATGCAAAAAATGAGGTAAGATTCCAGCATTTGTAAAAACCCTGCAATAGATAGTAAGAAATAAGAACAGGAATATGATCTTAGAAGTAATGAAATAACATGGTAAGTAAACCAAAATAACAAAGTTATCATCTTTCACTCTATTTATAATATTAAGACAGCATATATGAAACCAGATAAATAACAGCAAAAATTATCAAAATTGTACAGACACATTTTCTAAGCAGTAGAATAGAGCTCAAATAATTATAATTTTAGAGAAAATAAGCATACAACTCTAGAACTGTAAAAGATGGTGGTTCTATGCATAAAAATTAATCCATTCGTAATTATGTGTTTAATTTTTTAAATGCATTTTTGTGACTTTCATTTGATATTTCTCTATCTTTATGGACAGTACTCAGAGGTCATTTTCTTAACACAATCACAGACGCTTACAGATGTATCAATCAAAGTATTGAAATACAGAAAGACTTTTGTGCACATTGAAACCTAACAAATCCATACTAATGATTACTCCTTACTCATTAGAATCAAGTACGAATCAAGCAGGGCAAAAATGTGGGAGAAGTGTTTATTCGACACTGTATTACTGGCAAATATTATAAAGATTTTATTTTCCTCTTCTTTCCATACAAAATCTTGAAGTACAGTTTTCCCTTGTACACTTAGCATACAAATTCTGTAGGTTCATTACTGTGGTTAAATATGATAAATAGGGTACAATACTGTCAAACAACTTAAACTTCAAATAATACAATACTGCTTAGTGTATTAACGAGATTGACTCCCCCCCTTTCACTGACCAGTGATGACGGAACTAGTTTTATTGCCTAGAAATTGACTGTGTAGTAAATCAGAGACACGTGTATCACTCCGCAGGTTAAACTGGTAAGGCATTTTCAGCGTCGATAGTTTTTGATCTATGGTATAACTTAAGCCTTTCGGCGAAATTGCTGAAAGTCCAAAAATATATAAAGAAAAAAAATGTAAACAAGTAGTTTTAATACATTATGTAAATAAGCCAGACCACAGAAAGTAAAAGCCAAAACAAAAACGAAAAAAAGTTTCACCAATACATGTACAAAGAACATTGTAAGTTAAACCCACCAAGTTCACAAGACCACACTTCAGCTTTTTCCTACTAATTAGGATAGGTTGTGTCAGCATTAATATACAATACTTATCTCTAGATGTCATCAAGTACCGACACAAAGGGACATAACTCTTGTCACATAAATAGCATTCATTAAGAAAAGGTCATGAGATTTAAACATAATTAGAGATAAGAGAACTTGCGCGTGGGGAGGTTTAATTAATCAATGGAGAGCTGTTGATTCTTAAAAAATGTTCCATTTATAAACTTGCAGGATGAGATCATGGGTCCAGAACTAGACAACAACTACTTGGGTTTGGATTTGTATGGCAATTAGTAGCAAACTTGAACATTGAATCTAACTTACTGAAATTACAATTTATCTAAGTGGCATTGAAACAGCAAAATACTTTGAAAAATCACAACTTTGAATAAAGTAAATTGATAGTAACACTTGTTTGTACTAGAAACCATTAGATTAGTAACTTTTTTCTGTTTTCTTGTTTTTTAAGAAATGTTTGAAGATCAAAGAACTTTAGTACAATGTAGATTTTCAAGCAATAATTAATCAAACCTTCATATTCTACACATGTTGTAATCAATAAAGTTTTTACCAAAAATTTTATGTGAATATCTCATTGATATGTAAAACCCATAAATTAACAAGAAATGTAATGTGGAAACCACATCAATTCTGGATTTAAACACTTTAATGCCAAAATTACAAAGGGAAAAATCCATAATAAAGGCAGGTAGAGTTGTGGTTACTCAGTCTAATTCTGTTCATCACATCATGGTATGTTATCATTGTATGAAGTTTTATAAAGATCTGACAATAAATGGCAGATTTTTATTGTATCCATCTGGATACTGTACTTGGAAAATTTCCTTTTAAATTTGAGAAATTTAGTTTTTGCCAGTATTTTTCCAGTTTTTGCCACCCTATTTTTTCATTGCCAGTTTTTTCCATTTTTTACCAACCCTGCATTAAAGTACAGACCTATACACATGTAAAACATAAAAGAGATAGAAAATTGATTTAAAGATCAATAAATTACCTATCAGGTTTATCAACAAGAATTAATGTCACATCAGCATCTTGCTCCATCAACCTACAGTGAAACCTCAACTATCTAAACACCAGTCATCCAAAGCCTTGGTCACTTATGCCATCAAAACATGTGTACCCAGGGCTCGACAAATGTTTTGGAAGCAACTCGTCCTGCAGGACAAGCAGCTTGGAATATTCACTTGTCCTGTTGCAATTCAAACTTGTCCTGTACTTAACTAAAGGAAAATGCAATTAATTGTGAACTTGTATGAAGCAGTAACAAATATGTCATTTGTTGTACTGTATAATATTATGACAGGCATTTCCAAGAATGAAAAGCAATTTAATCAATGTTTTCAGATTGCAAGAAATGAAATATGCTTAATTTGTTAGGCTTTCGATAGGACTATGTACCGGGTATTTAAAACTTTAAATTTCATTATTTTGGCTAGAAATTTTACCCGATCAGCAGGCCAAGTGCTGCCAGGAGATAAACTCGTCCCGAATTAATGTCTATTTGTTATTACGAGCTGACAAGTGGATTTGTCGAGCCCTAGTACCTCAACACAATACCCTGAAAAAAGGACAGGCCTCATTTCTATTTAATTATTTTCATACAATTTAAGTTTTACAAGAATATATGCAGTCAATCTCTAAGACTCAACAATTTACTATAAATGCAGACAATCTGGGACATTAAGGAAATATACTAATAATCATTTTAGCCAATTGTGAAACAAGTTCTTACAACTTAAGTTAATTACTTTCCAGTCTGCTTCCTGATCCCCCAGTACTGAGCAATTAGGATAAAGTTTCTTGCTCAAGGAAAACAACAAGTAGGTTTTTGATAGGATTCCTACCAATGCTAAGCTGGCTATCCGATGATTACCAGTCTAACGTCGTAACTGCTCCGATACGCCGGCTCTGACACTCCGGGTTATACTGTACTGGAGTTCAAGTATTTTTATCCTGTAGGTAATACCAGACCAAAGAATTGAGGCTATAGAAGAGATGAGACAATACATTAAGTTACAGAAAACAAGAAACAATACTTACAATTTATACAAGGAAAATAAATCAATTTATGTGTATTGATTTCTACTTACCAGTTCAGAAAACAATGTTATGTTTAAATTATTAACAGTAAATACTATATATAATGAATAAAGCTAATTTTAAACACTAGCTATAATATTGAACTTATGTCAAGTTGTTTAAGTGGCTCACTGGGTTAGTGTTATTTCCAAGTTGTAACTTAACTTTTTTTTATAAGTAAGCAGTATTAAAGAAAATTTTCCAGAACTGGACATTCAATCTTTCTTCTGGACCAAATGAACATAATATACTATACCAAAAATAGAACAGCTGCAGTCACTTCAATTGTTTAAGATCCAAGCAGCCCCCACTAGGGGTGTAACAATATGGGAAAACATGTATTGCAATATATTGAAATATTAAAAAACCGTATTGCAATACATTGTGATACGTATCGGTTTTTGCATAGACATGCAATGTATGAATAAATGCAAGTGCATTTGTCAAAATTGGATCAACATTACACACCTATGAGTATTTTCAAATGATAACTTATCCAAATACTTAAATTTCTTGTGTAAAACGGACTATGAGAAAGAAAAAATGCCTATTTTGAAAAGGACTTTTGAAGAAAACATTTCTTCAGTTTGACAAAATGTTTAACGTTTTAAAACACAATAAGATTTTTTCAAGTTTTAATAAATTTTAACATTTGTTCAAACATTCAAATTTCATATTCTGATAAAAACAATCAGTACGACACACAACTGCAAAACTGGTTCAGAGAAAAACAAACCGGTTAAAAACCGTCAGAAGTCGTATTGCAATATTAACCAGTATATTGGTTAACCGTTACACCCCTAGCCACCACCAAACATGGAGGACAAACAGACAAATCTTGTAAAAAAATAGAAAGAGTTTGTCTAGATATGCAGGTTTACAGGACCGACTGTCCTGTAAAAAACTATTGAGTTTAGCAGTGATTGAATCTGAGATCTAGTATGGTATTTGGTTATAACAAACCAAGTAACAATACATAAAATGACCAGCTAGTAAAAATTTACTTCAGATAATGATTTTGGCATGGTTAGATATTAAAATACCTTTAAATATTGTTAACACTTTACAAGTGTAGACTAGTAACACCTAATGTACTAATTTTGTCAACTAATAAAGCAATAGAGAATTTTACTACACTTGGTCTAGGGTTTTTCCAATTCATTTTGACCAACTCGTCTTAGGACAATATGCACGAGCTGTAAAAATATTCAAAATTTGTCAATTTTAGATAACAATTATCTTGTGTCCCAGTGAATGTAAGCTACGTAAATGAAAGAAACTCCCATTCCCTGGTGTGGAGTTTAAAAAACAATTATATACATACATGTACAAGTACTTAACTAAGTGCTGTTAACTATATAAGTGCTTGTTTTTACTTAACTTAACATTCAAAATCTATAAAAAAAATAAGTCAATTCAGCAAAACTTCTATTCAGCTATAAGTCTTTACTTAGTACAAGCTGTGACACTAAGTAAATATATGAACGAAAGCATGTTGCCTGTTTACTAACTTAAATACATGTACATACATATATATATATTTATATATATGTTCGCCTTATAGAGGTGATAATAAGCATTATTTTTTATTATAGACCTTCAAACCGACAACAGCTGTCATACATGTAAAAATATTAACTTCATCTTATAAGAAGATTGTATAACTTTGCCGCATGTAAAAGTACAGGTAAAACTTCAGATGAATAGTACTATTTTAGGTTCTGAATTTCCTGATTATCATGATATCATCAAATTTACATATAGAGGAATAGAACTTTAAAACATGATTCCCAGGTATGCCTGTAACAGACCACGATTATTGCTAAATCTTATTCAACTATCAGTGGCGCATACATTAACTCCACTTATTTCAATACTCAATATTTGTTTAAGAATCATCATACATAAACACACATAAACTATTTTTATCAATTATTGTCAGTACAAAAGTACTGTACTACTACAGAGGGTATTTAAATCAGTGGGCTTAATGTATGCGCAACTGACAGTTGAATAACATTTAACAATACTTTAAAAACTTAAAATACCACAAGAGACCATGTACCAACCAGGGTGCTCATTAACAGTATTCTATATAACATTATGACCCACTCAATTTTGTCAAGTATTTGAATAGGTAAGTACATACACTCATACACAATAAAATAAAATATTTATCAATCATAAAATACTGTCATATTGCCAATATGAATACTATTCAGACTATGTACATATGTATAATATATGACAACAGAAAAATGTGCTCACAAAATTTGTAAAAAAAACCTGTAATAATTGACTAATGGGTTATGCAATGAAATAAACTTCCTCTATAACAAGGTATTTTGAGCCTGTAAAACTTGCTTTAATTAGAATAATGAATTAATTTCATAAGCTTCTAAGATCAGATAGCAATTTTACAGGGCTTGACACTAACTTTTAAATTAAGAACTCTCTCTGTTGGACAACCATCTACATGTTTTACTTGCTTGATACTAGTGATAATTTTATTGTTCTGACTTCAACCCTACATCAAAGTTGAAAAAATAAGATAAACAGCTACGACAAATGAAAGAGAAGAAACACACATAATCCATCAAATAGATTGATGATAGATGATGAAGAAATACATTGTTAGGGCAGTATCACTTTCACTACACTAGGTCATCAGTTGAGTTTACACCAAATAAATCTGAACCATGGTTGTCAAAAAGGGCCATTTATTCACCAGGGGCCATTAAACTACCAACATGGAGAATGAACCAGCTGACAGAAAGACCCATTTTAGCTACCAGCATGGAGAGTATCTACTTCAATTTTACTGTTCTGGTAAAACTTTTGCCTGCCCATACAATAACTTCTTTTTCTATACTGGATTTAACGCTGTGTCAACACAATTTAGGTTATTTACAGCAGCCAGCACACCCAACCTAGCTTTCTTGGACCTTTGTCTATAACCAGTATCCACTTACCCTTCCACATGGCTGGCAACTTCTCTAGTATATGCCTTGTTAATGGAGAAAAATTGACACAAATTGTCCAATTTTCACAGAAGGATAACTGTCCCAGGTGGGATTTGAAACTGCAATCCCTTTAGGAAACTAGACGAGAAATTTTGGCACGCTACTGATTGCCCTGCTAACGCAGGTTCACACTATATAAACTTAGTGCAAGTTCATGGGAAAAAACAGTTAACACTGTAAACAATTAAGGTAACACTCTAGATGTAATACAACTCTAATGGCAACAAATTGGAACATCCCAGGTTTGAGCCTTGTAGTTCCACCATACAGTATCAGAATGTCAGACTCAGAAACACTTCTTTATTGACTCTCTACTCAATTACCGAGTTCAGTCCAGAATTGAAAAAAAGACTATAATCATAAAGGTTAACTGGACAAGATATGAGGATTCATCAGGGCTCGAATTTAACAAAAAATTTGACTTGCTAATAGTTTAGACAGTAATATCTATTGTTGATTTCAACTCCGTAAAATTTGCGAGATAAAATAAAAGTTACATGCAGGTTTTAAATTCCACTTGCATTTTGTGAGTATGCAAGCTTAAATTTGCAGGTTCGCTTAATACAAAAACATCCAAAGACAGCACCAAGCAAGCAAGAAAATAACAATGTATGCAAATGTATGCAAGTCGGATGCAATAAAAATCTTTTATGGAGGCTGCTGTCGCAAAACTCATATGTTTAATCAAGTCTTATGAAATAACAATATCATTAAAAGACATAACTAACCATTAATATTTAACAAACAAAGCAGGTGAATAAGCACAAACTAATCTGCTAACTACCCCCTTTAAACATGTGAGTCTACTTAATTGAAGAATTGCATCAACTGGATTTAAATTATTGATCAATTCTCAACCAATCAATCTAAATTATATAACATTTGTTTACATTTAAATTATTAACTAAATCTGCTTATAGCCCATTACTTCACTCAGCCCATCGATCTACAATGTAAAGTTAAATTTAAACTTTAACTGTATACACTTAAAATACCTGTTTACATAACATGGGTGGGGTTGAACATGTGGTTAGGAGAATTGCATGTGACAAGTTGTACCAGTTGAAATACAATTAATAATTAATCTACCAAAATGTTTTAAATACTTATTGTTTACAACATCAATATAAATTGTATTTAAAACCATGTTACATAAAAGTGCATGCTACAATTGTGTAATGACTAATGTCAACATAAAAATTTTATATAAACACCATCATTTGATTTCTGGCTAAAAAACGTACATTTTGTAAATAGCTGCTTGACAGCGCCAGAGGATTTGTTATTTCACATATTTGAAGCTTCAATGCTGCATCAAACCGGTTAAGTAATCAACTAAACAGTTCAGGCATACACAATTTCAATTAGAGATTAGTTAATATTAAAAACTTTGGTCTATTTTCCAAGACTCAAAACGAGGTCAACCACCGGCTTGACCAGTAAAATAACTTTCCATGCGTTTCTGGCTGTAAAGTCGCTGTCAATCGAAACTAATGATAAATATAAATGCATGACGATTAAAAATAACTAAATAAACAATAATACAACATTAAAATTACCATTTCTTATTCCGTTCTTACGAGCCATGTCAAAATTTGTGCAACTTTCGTCTGCCGGATGTTATTCGAAAACGTTCTGATATTCGGATTCCTTTGGTAAAGTACGAAGGTGAACGAACCACTATACCCCGCCCACAAAATTAATACGGAAGACGAGAAAGGCCATTAATTTTTTCAAACGAGTTTTAGTAGCTATATTTGAGGATTTAATACTGATTTAATTTGTAAGGATTTTTCTTTTTTAGATATTAGATTTTAACTTGTTTTAAATAGTCTCTAGGCCAAATGGTTTTACCTCCATCCATAAAAGTTGGTTCCACGTATATCTGAATTTTTAGAGCTAGTTTTAGATAGAATCGATCTAGTATCTAAGATAGTTTAGCTTCCAAAAAGTTTAGCTTACTTGCAAATTTATTTGTATTTATCATGTAAATAAGCGATAAAATACAGAAAACCTGTATATAAGCTATCACAAGTACAAACTTCTAAAATAAAAGTTAGGGAACTCTAGAAAGCTTTAGACGTGCTGGTTCGAATCTCACTCACTCAAACCCACTCAAAGATCCTAGGTAACTGTGAACACATAACTCGACCAAATAAATGACTACGAAATTATAGATCTAATATTAAAAATAGATTGTATTTCAAAATGGACTCAGAAGCAATATGATAATCGAATCGCGGGTCCTACGAAAAAAAAGAAATAAATTAACAAAACTTACCTGTGAGAGTTACCGACTAGATGCTCTTTATTTCAAATTTTAATCAACTTTACTGTTAACAAAACCTAATTCCTTTTGAAAAGTAGATAAATTCAGTGTTCTAAAAGTTTAGATAACCCCGTAACACAAGTCGCGCATTTTCTGAAAATGTCAAAAGAAAAGTAGGAATTAAGTGCTGACGTACCGATCTATATATTTTATTGTTATATATAGAGAGATGTTGAAATTGATTGAACCCCTATATGAATATACATTAATCAAGCTACTGATACATGATGCAGTTTATATGAAAGGGTTGGTTAAAAATATGTGAGAAATATATCACTAAATACGTACATAGCAGGAGCAGATCCAGGATTTTTTTCTGGGGGGTCCGAACTTTTTTAAGGGGGTCCGAACCTCGAACCACAACCACATTATACACATTTTGCAGAAAATGCAACATATTGATAATAAAAACTACATAACCACTAAATCTATGTTAAGCACCCACAAAATGGCTTCATACTACTTAAAATGACTTACAAGCAAGAAATACACATTGTCCAGACCCCCTAACCCCCCCCCCCCCCCGCTTGATCCGCCCATGCATAGCTGCTAATTAAACAAATACATATGAACGATGCACACTTTATTGTTAGTTGGCGTTTATTTTGTGGTCATCAGAGGCGCTTTTCACTTAAAAATCTTACTTTTCTTCACCAAAATAATCTAACTATACACAAATCTTTGTTAGTCAAAAGCAAGAGACATTTATACTACGGTCATTTTTTGGCCAATCGATTCCAAATATTATTAAATTATGTAAAATATTGTATACCTTTTGAATATCATATCCATAGGCATAGATATTTATACATGTATGTCTATGATCATATCATAGTTATTTTTATTATCCTTTTGACTTTGAGCTGCAAAATTATGAAATTGACTTACGATATTTTTTCGTAAGATTTTTTGTGAAAAGGTGCACGTACTGTTGAATGTTTTTGAACTTTAATTGTGAATCGAAAAAAAAATCTTTTTATTTTAAAACGGTTACCAGGATGTTAAAATCTCGTTTTAACAACAAATACATGTAGTTTGAAATTTAAATGATGTACACATGCAGGTGAAATTTATGTGTGAAAGGCAAGGCCACGTAAGCTTATGAATACACTTGTCTGTCATATACAGCAAGACCTGAGACATTTCAATATGCACGTCTTGGTTTAGCATATACCACAGGAGACAGCCTCAAATTTTCCTTATTATAGTATAAATAAAAAGTATTTTATGAAGAATAATCCTTTGTAGAGCGGAAAGTGAAAAAGATTTGACGATCGGGCCGTTTTTGTGAGATTGGTGACGAGTTGAAAACTACGACCGTTGAACAGGCGTTAGAGACATTTTCTCTATATATACTAGAATAAGGAAAATTTGAGTCTGTCACATGTGGCATATACATGTGCCGATAGGTCAATTTTATAATCATTGCTTGTGTTGTTTCTCTACAACCATGATATATTTGGTAAAGAATGACCATTACAAGCACAACTTTATATAAATTTGAGTATCTTAATAAGATTTACAAAGAAGTCGACATTTGTAATTACTATTTTATGTATTGTTTTATTGGATATTGTATTTGTTATGTATGTTTGTCATGGATGTGTGGTCTTTGCCATGAAAATATACAATCGTTGTGAGAATTTGTTTGAAAGCTGAAATGTATTGATGAAACGAAATCAGAGCACAAGAATAAGGGCTATAATCATAAAATTGTTTATATCATGGACTTAATACTATCACGGATCAAACCCAATCTGATTAAAACCCGATCTAAAATTTTCCGCTCGCCTACTCACTAATTTAGATCTGGCCTTTTTCAAACGAAGGTCACGTTCAGGTGACCTTTTCTCATCATAATATTCATGACGAAATTGTTATGATACGTAACTTGTTTACATCGCCTACGTCACGCAATTTGAAATGAGCCGCCCAATCGCAGACCGTGAATAATACCGCTGTTAAATTTGCATGCAAACCTTGGTCTAAAAATAGAAATTACGAAATCAAAATGTGATTAATAGTGTTTTCGTCTAGATGAAAGGTACGCATTGATTGGTCGACACAAAGTTCACATTGACGTGACCCTCCATTGAGATAGTAGAGATCCTGTACGACAATGCTCTACAGGATATCTGTTTACGGATATTGGGATCAAACCCAAAGCGTAACCAAATGTATATGTGCAATAATTAAGAGCATTCTTGATATGATGAATTGCTTAGTTTTGAACGAGAAATCGGACAATCAAATTCCCAAAGTTTCTCTAGTATTGTTTTCCTGATCAAGTCAAACTGTGCTTTATGAAACAACCCTCCCTAATCTCATTGAACTTACGAAGTAACAGCTTGTTTTGTGATGTAGATAACATTAATGAGGCTACATTAAGGACGGTCAGTAATTTGTTTACATAACTGAAATTTAAAGCTATTTTAACTACGATGGTGTCACTTTGAGGATGTAATGTTAAGATAATGATGATTTACTGATGATAAAGACGATAAGATAAAATGCATGCACGAATTAAGCCTAATAAAAGACAATGGAAAGTGTAAACCTATATATAGATATGCAAAGTAATATATTTGATCCCATTTTATTTATGAATTAATATCCTCGTGAAATTTTATATACAAAAAATTGCTCGATTGTACATTTGTACTACAACTAGCACAGCTGATCAGTGTTTCCTAACTTCACGACTATAAGTATCGAGTTCATACATTGCATGATGTATCATTATGAATAGGAACAAATTGATAAACATTAATGGTGAAATTGTAAATTTCTACAAATACTTAGTACATCCTTTTTTGTTAGATCAAATCTTATTCTTAACGTTTAAATTATATGATTTTAAATAAATAAAGAATCTTTGCGGATGCTTCAATCAAAACAAAATTAAGATAACAAAGGGAGATAATAACATTTTCAGTTTATCATACTCTCTTGACGATTTGTCAATATCGGGTTACCTCCCTTTGCATCTAAGTAAATGCAGAATTTCAAGACAGCCTGCTCCTGTTTGTGTGCATTTATTTAAAATGTTTCCGACTCTGATCATTGGATAAAACACACAGAGAGAACAACAACATTGGTAACTTGTTCCAGTGTTTTTTTAAAGACTTTCTTTCTTTATTGGACTTCATTCTTTTAGGGAAACTGATAACCTCGGTATAACAAGACCTTTTTACTACGAAGACAATAATATTTTATCATTGACTCAATAGAGATCATTTAAATTACCTTGTATTCTCATGTATGCACTGTAAGAGGAGGACAGGGCACATAAAGATCAAGGAATTAGGAATGTTATCTATGTCTCTCCAAATATGTATAATTGTAGAGCATAACTTTCTAGCTAGCTGTTATTTTCAAGCATCTAGAGACCTTTGGGATTTCTGAAATGCATGTCATAGTGCGAGATATCGTAGCTGTAGGGACATGGTGAGCGGAGTGTTGATTTTTTACTTTTCCCCTGTTCGAATCATTTGCTTAGACATGTGTATATAACTCTTTTTAAAAGTAAATCTAATCAAAATTGCGAAATCAAATCTATAGTTAAATAATTTTAAATAAAACAGTGTATATTTTTATAGAAATTGCGCAATACATATTGCGCAATTACAATAACGGATTGTTCCGTATTCATACTGAACTTATACCAAACCTCTATAATGACGTCATGCACGTTTACTTTCATAACACTTCCGGTTTGTGATTTGTCAGAGATTGTTGTTCTTCGAAGCCGTTATAAATCCGCATTCATCTGCCTTCCCAGTCAAGGGACGAGTACATTTACGTAATCAGTAAATTTTTAATCGGTTGTATGACCAGTCTCGAACGTTTCGGTCAATTATCTGGTGAGTATATCTCCATTTTTTGTTAATTTTAAAACTTAGTTGTTATGCCAATATGGCGACTGTCATTGTTTACTAATGACAAGTGAAGTTGTCATTCGGGTTCCTTGGTGATCCATGGTAAAAACTTTCATTGAGTCGATATTTCTTTTCAATCTGTACAATATGCTCATATATTAACTATTTTTTAAAGAAAAATTAACCATCGAAATCGGCGATATTGACAGATACGCAAAAACAAACAAAAGACAATGGAAGACGAAACATCAATGAAAATTTTGTAAATGACAAATGAATGACATGATTATAGTTTGATTTATGTAATATGAGCGTTTATACTTCATTTTAATGTTTTGGAAGCGGCTATACACGATTTGGTTTATAGATTTTGTACTTCCAAAAAATAAACGAAAGTTATATTTGGAAGTCTTAAAGTCTAACTTAGATCTTTATTTGACTGAGAATGCCGTTTGTGTTTACGACAAGAACTATTTTGCATACCTGTTACATGCTTCGCCTTGCGTGTGTAGTAAAAACCCTTGGTTATTGATGGATCCCACACAAATCCTTCTGAGATTATTCATTTAATGAATGGTGAAGGTGTTCTGGATTCATATTGATGTGTCAACACAAACAAATTCCTTGTTTTCATAGAGCCAGAATAGCTGTTCTTGACTTGACCTGAAAATAGATTGATTTGGTCATGTTTACTACTTAAGTCATGTAGGCAATAAGTGAGTTTAGGTGATGTTTTATGATTGGGAATCAAAGAATGTGGACAGTATAACCCATGCGTTACCATAGGTTAAGTTGTCCCTACTTCGTTTTGAGAAGTTCACAGCTCGAGTTGTATTGGACCGGTATGATTGTATCTAATGTGGTTGTTGATTCTAATTCAAAAGCATTATGATACCATTAAATAATTTATTAAATGTTTGATAATTTTATTTTTTCAGGATCAAACGATCCTTTTAATGATCAAACTGAAGATGTTGGTAGAGGTGGACAGGATAATTTAATCCATATCAGAATTCAACAAAGAAACGGACGTAAAACTTTAACCACTGTACAGGGTATCAATCCAGATTATGATTTCAAGAAAATAGTTAAAGCATGTAAAAAGGTTAGTTCTTTGAATTACTTAAAAGTAGCTACATTTTTTTCCTTGGAACAAGTGATGTTGTTCTAATCATGGCTTTAGTGGTTGGGGTATTGTGATGTAAATATGTGGCTTACAGGTAGTCCCAACTAGTTTTTTATGGACATAAACTTTCTGTTGTTCGTAACTTCTACATCGTATTGAATATTATTCCCTACTTATTCACTATATATAGTTGTTTTGTGCTTGTATTCTTGAGACAATTACAGGGTTCCCACGCTTCCTTGAAAACGGGAAAAGTCATTGAATTTCAAAATTGCTTTTCCAGGCATGGAAAAGTCCTTGAATTTCGAAAAAACGGTGGAAAACCGGGAAAAAGTCGGGATTTTTGCACGTACCAGTCAGGGCTTGAATTAGTCCCGAGACCTCGGGTTTTGACGCACGGAAATTCCAAAATACCCTCGATCAAAATCGTCCGTTCGTCAATTTGACTCGTAGGTATTTTGCCTTCAAGAGTCATAGTTGAATCAAGATCTCGGATCGACAACAAGTAAAGCGTATGTCACGTCCGCCTATTTGATGTAATCGACCAATCAGCGATGCGCGCTACGCGGGGGTTGCACTTAGTAAACACGCTTCAAAAGCCGATAACAATTAACTCCTGTGTTTATCTATCACCCCTGTGTTTTTTGTCGCAGGGGTTGCGAAAGCGCCGGATCGCCGGACATGTCCGGCAGTTAGATCGAGCCGTCAGTCCGGCCGACCGGCGTTTTTTCTCACGACATTTTTACATTTTTTGCCGATAATTCGTCCCATACTTTGGTACGAAATCATACCAGGCCGAGTCAGTATGTGAACCGTTCCAGGAATATTCATAGGACGCGATTTCTCGCACTAAAACGGCAAAAATCGCATTAAAAGTTCTTAAACTGTATGACAAAAAAGTTTGAAATCGGCGAAAAAGAGTTAAACAAATTTTCATAGTATACTAAAATTAAATTCCCTAATTGATCGTCGATTGTTAATCCAGATATGTGTTGTGAAAAATAAGACCGCCCACGGCGATTACATGCTAATTACATATCAATTAAACCTTATTGTCGGTCACACGCTGGGAGATTAACTCGCCGACAAAAGTATGCACAAGGATGTCATAAAATCGACAAAGGAGTTGCCAAGTTATGTTTACACGCGTGACTACGTTCGCATATGCCTAAGTTCTTTGTTTATCGATCACCCCTGTGTATTTTGTCGCCTATTAAGACCAATCGGCGTCCGCTCAAAAAATCAATAGTGCTACATGTCGGCCCGATAAGATTGTTTACGTAATCAAACTGTTGCAATTAACAAACATTTGACAAACTGTGATATTGCATTGATTAAAGTAGATAAGCTTTTGGATGCTTGCCGTTAAATTGATAATTGTATTTAATTATGAGCATGTTGTGACGCAGTTTAAATAGACGTAATAGCCAATTTGCAAATGTTTTTATAAAGACAATTAAAATCGACAACAATAATAAACTCTGATTAAATGATAATAATAATCGTTAAATTCCATATCAAAATAATCATTAATACAAATCATTTTACAACGAATTAAGTTTTTTATTTCATACTGTCATACATTTGAAATTTTTCGCGACCGACGCTATCGCCAATAAAGTGAAACATCGTTCAAATTACGTTGTAATTAATGTTTTATCATTTTGATTTTTAGATTTTCTTAATGTAGCAATAAGTAAGGGGAAATTCCCTCATTTTTTCGATTTCAAGAATAAACATCAGTTGAATATGTGAAAATTTCAAAAAATATTCATCACATAATCTATCTGTTAAAATCATGTTTTAGACTCTAAAAACAATAAATAGCATCTATTGCTACTTGAAAAGCATAATTTAACTAAAGGTATGATGTTTATAGCTAACTGTAGTTTTAAAGAAAATGTTTAAACAAAGAAAGGTCAAAATTTAGGACATTTATAACATATTTTTAAAATGGCCCTTTTTATCTCTGTTGATGAACATATACCAGCAAGCAAACATGCTAAACCAGAAGATCTGATCAATTGAAATGAAAATTAGATATTTTTAGTTTACTATTTGATACAAAATCAGGACTTTCTGTGAATTTTACAAAATTTAAGTTACAACAAAGGCATTGCTATACTGAATGTGCTTTTATACATGGGTCTGTTTGTCAAATGTGACAGAAACTATAATGTAAATGTTGTTTTATAAAATCTCATGCAGAAAATATGAGACTCCAACTTTTGACTGTTTTGTAATTTTCACTATGCTAGTATATTTTGTTATGCAACCTTTATATTCATCTATCTGTTGTTCTTTGGAAGCACAAGCATTTGTAAAAGTAGTTTGAAGTATTAGCAATCTTAACCACTTGACCATGGAGCTTGATGTAAATTATTGAATTAAGTAATAGGCGTTAATCCAGAGCAGCCCTTGAAATTTGCGAAAGTTTCCTTGAAAAGTCCTTGAAAAGTCCTTGAATTTTTTTCTTAGAAAAGAGTGGGAACCCTGCAATTATAATGTCTAAACAAGGAGAATCAATGAATTTTTGATACAACATTAAAGAATGATATTAATCTTTGTCTCCTAAACTTTTAAAGTCTTGTTGGAAGAGAGTAGCTTGGATGTTTCGAATGTTAGATGATTATGTTTATTGTCGGAAAATAGCTTATAAGCTAATGTTTACCATGTTTGTATAAAACCGACTTTAAATAAATCTTCTTGTATGAGTGCAACAACTATGACAATCTACCAGTGGCAAACTGAGTATTAACCAGTTGGTCCTGTAAACCTGCATATCTAGACGCACCTTGTATTTTGTACAGGATTTGTATGTCTGTCTCATGTTTGCAATGACTGGTAAAAACCATAAAATTGCTTGATGGGTAAAATTGTGACATCATGTTTGATGTACTAGCCTGTTACTTAATAACACTTCAAATTCAACGTTACTAACCACAATATATCATGTTTTATTATAGGAGTTTGCCTGTAATGGTACAGTGGTAGAACACCCAGAGTACGGGGATGTTATTCAGTTACAAGGTGACCAAAGAAATCTTATTCGTGACTTTCTAAAGAAAATTGGCATTGCTAAAGAGGCTCAGATCAAGGTAAAATTTATCTAAATTTGATATTTTTGAAAACAAAATTGATAATATAATTGATAATATAATAATTTGATATTAATTTCTGATTAAACAAAGTGCTTGTCGCTATTACCTAGAGATAACCTTATGATTTCTCCAAAAGGATGTGGCCAACAAATATATTGAAAGTTTAAGTGCATCAGTTTAATACTCTATCCACATGCTAGGCAAGAGTTTTAAAGTTTTACTGTCCTATTTTGTTTATAGCATTCTCTTATCAAGATATGAGAATGCTCATTTTGTTTCTGTGTTTTATTTTAAAATGATTGTTTTATAATTTCAGGTTCATGGTTTTTAAGTGGAGAACAAGGAGATACAAGAGAGTAGAAGATATTCTATAGTTGTTGTAATTTGGACTTTATAATCATAGATATTTACTCATAACGTAACAAACATGGAAGTTAAATAATGATACATTCATGTCTCGACTATAGTTGATAATTTATGTTATTATATAACGCATTTGTAAATATATCATGTCCAGATTTTTACTGTTGCAATGAAGGTATCGAAAAACACTCGCCTGGCACACAGAAAAGTATTTAGGCGAAGATGAATCGCACCTTCGATAGTGAACTCATTTTTTTATAATCATACAAGATTTGTTTTTTTGACTTTGTATATTTATACTCGATATTTTTGTAGGTCTTAGAAGCCTATGTATAGTTTTTTGGTCCAACTTTTAATGTAACCAGTAATCACTCGTGTCCTGTACGGTTGGATTTATTTATTTTCTTTATATTTTTAATCTTTAATACAAAATATTAACCTAGAACAGCTACATATTAGAATTTTTGTTTGTGCAACACTTTTGATATTGTAGTCAAATTGACTCTCTTGTTGAACAGATTCAATTGTTATTAGTTAATTAATGTGAAATAACGCAGTAGACAACGCCATCTTAGTCATTTTAACTGCTTTAATATTCAATTTTCATTTTGTGTTGTCAAATGTATTTCTCATTGCCTCTGTGCTCTGGATTGTTAAAAAGGGGGCGTTAAACTCATAACATCTAACTGCTCTTTTTTTGTATACAGTTGATTAAGATTTTCAAATGAGTAATGTTACATACAGTTCACGGTATAATATGAAAATTAGATGAACAGATTTATTTAAGCAAATTTGAACGTTTACTTCAGTGGCCCAAAAATATCTGTATTTTTCTTCTTTTCATTTTTGCTTATTTTGTGTATGATACATGTCTATTCATAGCTAATAAATTTTGTTTATTGTAATTTGATTTTTCTTTTTTATTATGTGAAGTATGTAATGTATTTAAATGCCAGAATAAACTGGTTGATATACATGTTTGCTAGATGAAGACAAAGAAAGGCTTAAATAGGTCTGTAAGTCCATTTGACCACAAAGGGAATGGGTTTGATCCCCCCTGCCAGAACCTAAATATCTTTGAAGAATTAAGGAGTAAAATACTTGTGAACTGTGGATTTCTAAAGATATGCCATATGGAAATCGGTGAGCATACAAATGCCAAGACATTAGTCTGGTAATAGCAATTGTAACTAAATATGATTCTGAGTTGCAATATTAAATCATGAAACAAAATTTTGTGATCGATTGACACTTGGCTAGAATTCTAACCAAAGACAGTCTATGCTGCAACAATTGATAAATCACATTACTATTAGCCTCGTTACAGTTAGGCTACTAGTGCTCCACTGATATAAGTAAAAGCTTTCAATGGTTCATAGATAACCGTGTGGATGTCTTCAGGCTAGGCCCTGAAGTTCTGGATTTTAGGACCAGCCAAAGGGTTCTTTTTCTATGTAATAGAAAATCCTTGATAGCAGTAAGTAGTCCAGTGGTAGGATGCACGCTTAAGGATCGAGATGTCTTGGGTTCGAATTCCACTTGGGGCGCTGCAAATTTCCTTGAGCTAGAAATTTTACTGTGATTGCTTCACTTCATCCAGGTGTAAATGGGTACCTACAAGGGTGGTATAATTCTGTTGCGCCAATTTGTCGGCTGCACTAATAAGCTGAGTAAAAAGACTCCCAAGGAAATTGATAAATACTAGTAGACCGATGAACAGGAGTAATAGCTTTTAAGTCAGTGAACGTGCGTAAGCATGAAACTCTTTACTTCTAAATGCCATTACATTTTTTTTATTGCTGATGAAATACAAATATCAATTACTCATAGATTACATAACAGATGCTGACCTACAGAGACTCCACAGAAATGACTGGGCAATGATATGTTGGATGTGTGGGACCAAGCCGCATGATGAGATTTCCACAGAACTACTCTGTACCAAACTAGGTTATCAGGTGGTTACTGTTGCCCTCCGTGCAAGAAGACTAAGGTGGTATGGTCATGTGATGCTCTCAACGGGGTGCATCAACTTGATTACAAACTTAAACATCCCATCCTCTGGTAAACCTGGATGGCCATGAAAGTCCTAGTTTGAATGTGTGAAAGCAGTTTTGAAGACATGCAACCTGCATAACAAAGATCCCCTAGACAGGGTTACATGGAGGTCAGATGTAGGAAGATCTAGCTGCCTGCTGTCTACCCCAGTCCCTGGGACACCAGCAGCAGTTGACAAATTAACCATCCAGATTTGATTGATTGATTGACATAGACAAGTAAAAACTAACCAAAACAAACTAACCCTTGTACAATTAATTATTTTATTCATCACATAACATTTTTTTAAAAATAAATTACAAACAAATTATACAAAAAAATCGTGCAACAAATCAACAAAATAAAAAATAGTGAATACACAATACTTGATCTCTATAGTCTGGTTTAATTTGAATATTTATAGACATATGTTTATCACAATGACTACAGTGTCATCCATAATTACCTTTACACTGTCGTAAATGTTTGCTTGGCTTTTAAACTTTTACCAAGCCGAAGAAAAAGACTTTATCTGGAATTCAAATATTTGGGGTTTTTCCTGCGGTATAAACCAACTTTCACTGTCGCAGCAAAACATGTGTACTAAGAACAAAAGGATTCATATTTTGTGCTTTTCAGCAATAAAAGGTAACAAACTTTGTACCGCCTGCACACAGATGGAAAAACCCACCAATTTGAGTTTCGAAGTATGTCTATTAAAACATGTACATGTATAACAATTACAATTCTATAAAATAATATTACTCATTACCCTTCTTTCAAATGTTACAATCTATTATAACTACATGTATCATAATACATGTACATACTTAATGGGAAATTTAATAGTAGTCAAGTGTAAAGGTAATCCTGGATGCCTCAGTATAATAAATTTACTGAAGGTATATCATGTTTTGTTCATTCAGTTTACGCCTCTTTAACCACACAGAAATGTGACATATGAGGCAAAATGTGAGACAGTTCAGTTAAACATCATTCATATGAAGCACCAGTATTAGAATCTCAATCTAAGTAAGCTATAGCCTATATTCATACAAAGAGTCTTGATTAAAATACTGATCACTGATTTAGAAATTTTTTTTAGGTCATTTTACGGCGTCCAGCGCACTAACCTAGCTTTCCTGGACCCTTGTCTATAACCAGTACTCACCTACCCTTCCACAAGGCCGGAAACATGTCCATATTATCTAATCAATGGAGGAAAATCAACATTATTGTCAAATTTTCATGAAGGGTATAACCTCCTCGGGTGGGATTCGAACCCGCACCCCATTCGGGCACGAGAAACCAAATCCCGGCGCGCTACTAACTGCGCTATTGACCCAGAATCTCTGATTTAAAATACAACAATAAGTCTGTACAATGTCACCCAGGGATCAACAGGATGAATGTATTAGCCACTGACAGTTGAAAAAAAATAAACAAAAGAAACCTTAATCACTTGAGCCAGTATGTGCCTTCTTTTTCCATTAAAGAGATGTGGTTAGTTTCTCAGCTTAAATTCATAATTACAGAGACTTTAAGACATCTATAACCACTTGATTACAAAGGTAGATGATTTGTTTAGTTTTAATGTAGTGCTGGGTAGTATTTTTCCTTGCTAGCTGTAAACAATTTATATACTCATCCATTTGCTGGGGCCACAAGTTAGGTTTTGCTATCTTAAAAAAGCATTTCATAGAACATGGGTAACACAAATAAAAGTCCTAATTAAAAAGTGCAAGAAAGTTGACTACCTATTGCAATTGGAAAAAGTTTACTGAATGATTCTGAATGAAATAATTTTTGACAAAAAAATGTCAGGTTGTTAGCCTGGCATTAAATATGATTTTCCTATACATCAAAACTTCATAACATATCATTCAGTGTTTTAGGAGGACCCTTAATAATCGGAATGATCGGCTATTATGCCTGATGAAAAAGTCCGAGATTGGGTTGCCCTTTCACAAAAATCTGATTCCATTCCATAAGGGGTGTCGCGCTTTGGGGCAGAAGCCAATAAAGAATGAATCTTATCAGTACTGTTTTATAAGTGAACAGCTTCAACCTAAGCCATAACTTAACCAAAATAACAAAGACATAAATAAAAGCAGTGGAAAATATCAAAACTTGTTCATGAATAAAAAATACCTATATTTACAAAACATAATTATTTACATAAAAACATTTGATCATTTTAATAAAGGGAAAAATCCTCCATTTACAAATATCACATTAAAAGCCGCTTACAATAATTCATAAAGACAAAAAAGCACATCAGTCTATAGTGCATACAAAATAACAAAACGTGTTTGTGTAAACATTATTAAAAATGAAACAATCCATTCCAGAGGTAGGCAGTATCGAAAATTAAAGTTGTATGATTAGTTTTAACAAAGTTAGCATGGCGGATAATCCACCACCTCCTGGTCAATCATGCTTGTAATGATTGAACTCTTTACGATTACACCAACAAGACACTCATAAAACATATTAAAATACATATATTTTATTGTCATCCTGAGCATCCCCTGTTGTGGATTAGTTCATTGTATTGTTTATATAAACAGTGTTGTTTGTTTGTATGCACTAAAATAGCAATGATTATACAGTATAGTCCAACAACAATATTTTGACTACTGTTTATATACAAAAAAATGTCATAAAAACAATGAGTAAGAAAGAACACAAGCGTCTGAACTATGTGACTATGACATATATACATGTATATTGGATTAACATAAATATAAAATGCCCGATTTGATTGCTCAACATGGAAGTGGATGCATTCAATGTTTGAAACCAACATTTGGGTTCCTCAAGGCAAGTGCCTGGTATCGCTTTGTTGCAAATAACTACAAAACGATCTGCTATGGAACTAGCAAATTTAATTGCTAGGTAGTGATAATTAGCAAGTTTTTTCTTCATTGCTTAAACATTAAGAACACCTCTGCTTTTTAAAATGGATGCCCCAATGGGGAACATGTTTCTTTTTTAAGAAAACTGACGTGTTTCTTTATTGAAAGCATAAATTTCAGAAAAGCAAATGAAGTAAATAATCGTTATAATTGATTTTATTTTTCAATTGTTACAAATATGAACTTTAGTTTGTGAAAGTCATCATCTTGGATTTGCTAGCTTTAAGCAAAACCGTTCTGTACAACTCTTACATGCATGCTACAAAGAAGTGCCTTAAAAAGCAATGGTCACTATGACAGGATTTAAATCAAATAGAAGAAAAAACTTCTATTTATAAAAGAGGGTACAATTGAACTGATCTGATGTAAGATGGATAAAACAGTCAAATATTTTTCAATACAACAACAAGCATCTGTAAAACCAGATGTCAATATACACGGCCCTCCTTAAGTTTCTTCACACATTCACAATTTATATTGTACTAAATGGAGCATCAAAAAGTTGCATTGAAAGATTATTGTTAAAGGATTTTTAATTTTGCTATGTTGCTATCTGAAACAAATACATTTTTCTTTTGGATATGAATTTTCAAAAATATCTCTAACTTATACTGGTTCATTGAGATACATTGACCATGGTGTATACGCTAATAGATAACTCTTGCAACAACTCAAATATTTGAAATTGAATGAACCAATAGAAATTTAATTTCCACTGCATGAATAATGAATAGAATGAACAACAATTTGAAAATTATTTGAACTTGTAATTAGTGGCTGTTAAATTAATTGTACTATGAAGGAAGTTTTGGAGGGCAGAGTGCACTTGTTCATATACAAGTACTGACTGTTTTTCTCAACTGTCAAAACATGAATTATTTCATAATTGCTTCTCGTGATAAAATGATTGTGGACCAACTATTGTGACACTCTGATGACATGTTTCAAAGATGGATGGAAAAAATAGAAATAGTTTAGCAATTAAATGCCTGCTTGCCCAATCAATGTCGTGTTAAAGAGCAAGTTACTACAGTCTTGCGATCAACCCTTGATTTGCTTTTACATATAATAGATCATATTCAGCCACATTGAAATTATTCAAACTTTGACAGCCAAGTAAAAAACACCCTAAACATAACACAGGGTATATGTAAACAAATTCTAACTTTTTAATAATATTATAAAGTATATATAGTAACAAACAATGAACTTACCAAAAAGTACAAAGTTCACTCAATTAATTAAATTTTACATGAATATTAACTAAGTGATATTTAAAACAAGTGAATAATTGAAAAAAAAAACAAGCACATTAATAGTCTAATAGTAACAATCCTTGTACAATCCAAGCACTTATCACTCAACAGGTTGGTACAATACTAGTCTAACTACATGTTAATTCAGACTAGTAAATAAGACTAGTCTTGCACTGACCCAATGCTATGGGTTTTTTTGGTCCAAAATTTATATTATATTTTGATAGCATTTTTTAAATTCAAAATAAAAAAAGATCAAAACATCTTAAAAAAGGCTGCTTTGAACTTACAGTTAAATGTACTGAAATATCTTTATAAACATATTTATAAAAAATACTTCAAAAATTTGCATCCAGATTGAACTTTACTGGTATGGCGGCCGTACAATATTGCTTATTCCATGTTCACCAACACAGTTTCCCCTTATTTCAAAAGTAAGAAATGGACTCTCATATGTTGCTCATTAATACCTCTACAGCAGAATAGAAGGACACTGCACACCCTGCCCCTTCTCTTTTCTATAAGAAATGGTTACTCTAAAACATCTTAATAAGGTCTGTCCGTCCGTCTGCTTCATAAGGATGCATGATGTGCAGACAACATCTACACTGGGCCATATCCCTTCAAACATCCTTTTTATACCTACCTGCCCTTTTCTGAGATCTAGATTAATCACTAGTGCAGGTTCATATTGTTTGCCAGTGAAATGGCACATAACACAGAAAGCAATTGGCTCCCATCAGTGACAATTAAGTCACGTCATATTACATACCAGTAAAGTACAACCTGTTCAAACAAATTTTCATGTAAATTTTCAATAAAAAAAACCATAATGGTTTATGGCTCAGTTTAGATTATGACATGATTCTTCGAAATATTGATAAGACAAGCTCAATACGGACGAAGACAAAAATGTGAGAATACATATCAGTGATAGCAACAGTCAAAAAGGAATTAACAAACTTAACACACATCTGACTATAGATATCATAATGTAGTGATTATTCAAAGTCCCCAAAATTTCCAGGTGGTGGGAGACAGGTTGTAAATGAATGGTGCATTATTAATATTTTTTCTAAACCAGAAAAGCAGGGAGCTGCACCCTGTCCTTTTCCTTTCCTTCTGCCCCTTTTTGTTGCCTCCTCAGTCCTCTGCAAAAATAGTTACTTTGAAACATTAATCGTCTGATGCCCCTAGCACCTTTTATCTGTCTCCCTGCTCTTTAAGAGTTCTAGAATATTCACAATAATATGATGATATATAAAATGTTTTTTCCTCATAAAAATTAAACAAGAGATCGAATTTACATGAACAAGTAGTAAATAAGATTGGAGAAAAAGATTACAATTGTAACAAATACATAAATACATTAATGAACTAACATAGTTGCTATAATATAATATTTGCATTGCAAGGTCATGAACAAGTACTACATGAAATGGAATGGCAGTAAAATTGACTAACACAAAATAGGTCATACATGGTACATGTACTCAAATTTATGTTGTTTTTTTTTGTTTCATTTCCCCAGTACAAAACTTTTACTGATACAATGAAAGCATGTGTACAAAGAACATTAGGATATGGCCTGCCAGATTCACATACTTTAAAACAGTGATGAGTAAATTAATTTTGTTCTGCTTGAGAACTCGTCAATTGATATTAACCAATTTTTTTTGGGGGGGGGGTTAGATAAAAATCATAAATTTGAGTTTCCAAATCACATTTTTTAGTTTATCTGAAATATACAAGAACATACATTTGTCATTAATATAATAGACAAATTCCTATTTCTGGTTAAAAAAACAAAAGGTCGACTGGTTATCCATTTTGAAGAAAACAAAGACTTAGATTAATCCCTAGCACCCATATTTCAGTAAATGCCACACAAAAAAAGGTAGTATATTTTTTACCAAAGAACACAATTTCAATATTATAACCATAAATGCATATTTACACAGATTATTTAATACAGTATACACATGTAATCTCATAGTTAGTGATACAATTTCTGTTATAACTGAACACAAGCATCTGTTCTGAATTGAGCATCGGTTTTTTTTCATACACATCCAGTCCACGAAACTAGTAACAGCCCGGCAAGCTCATTTGGTAGCACGCAAGTCTACTGATCGAGGGGTCATAGGTTCGATTGCTGGGCAGGACATACTTTCGTGGAGTACGGCCATTCTTCCTCCTACCGATGATTTTTAATTATGTAGGGCATTTGTCCGTCACTGACGAAAGTATGTGCTTAGTAGTTGGTTAACAGCTAAATCCAGAGCTTTAACCTTTCCAGGAAGAGTGAGTAGGTTGACTGGCCGCCATTATATATGACCTATACAATGTGTGGCTACAGCATTAAAACCAAACAAAAACAAACAAAAAATCAAAATTAGTGGGTGTTCGGTTGCAAGAGACAACCAATTCCTAGTTGGACAACCAATAATGTCCTATGGTTAACCAAATTTCTACGAACAAGAAATAGTGCTAGCTGCTTAAATGACCTGTTTGGACAACAACTTTCATATCCTAATTTCGTAACAATTGGAGTATATAATAAAAATGTTTTTACATATGACTTGAACACTTCACATATTTTTACAAATAAATACAAATGAAATGCAGTATCATTACAAATGCAGTATTACCTGTTAGTACCCCATAAATTTATTACAAAATAAAACATTTTACAGTTTAAACCGAAAAAATTCAAACCCACATAAATCTAAAATGCAATACATATCATATTGTAAAAATTGGATTGGATAACAGAATGCACTGAATTTAAACAATTTTCTAAGCCCAATTTCGGACATTGAAATACCCAAAAACTTGATAAATTTTGAAACCTGTTAAATCCCAACTATTTGTACAGCTCAAAACATGTTTAATCTTTTAGTCCACATATAAATATATTACTTTATTGTTAAACTTCAAAATTGAAGAGTCGACATATTAACTCTCAAGAAAATGTCTTTAAAAGTTCTTAACATGTATATACAAACCAAAATAATTCTAATAAATGCAGGAATGAGAAATTATTGCATAAAAAGATTTCCTACAAAATAAAAATTAATTTATTCATTAATGCTAAGTCAATTTAAAACCATCATATCATTTTCTATAAATATTAAAAAAGTTTATTCAGTTGTCAGGGATACATACAATAACCCCACTCATTTAAATACTCTCTTTAGTATTTCTGTACTCACTATCTATCATTGAATATTTAAATCAGGGGGGGGTCAATATATACACATTAAGTGCTTTTGAACATATTTTCAATAAGAAAAAAGCGCTTTACATATGTGGTATATATCATAATAATAACATGCACTACTGACAGTTGAATAAAATTCACCACTATGTGTATGTACAATAAGAAGTTTCACAATAAGCCTTAATTTTATAAGTATCATGTATAATCGATATTCATCAAAAACTTTTTAAAATAACTACCTCCCATCTCACTCAAACATAGCTGTATCTGGCATTTATAAATTATATGATTAACAAAATTGGTTTGATTCAAGCATAAAAATCTCAAGTCAATGCATAAAAACTAACTCCATATTATTCTATTTTTATCTAGTCAATGCAAGAAGCAACTTCCTTCATAGTCAGTACCCAACATGTAAAATTATTAACTAATAAAATCTAGACAAAATCTAGGATCACTCTCCATCCAGTACACATACTACGAAATAATCTTCATAAAACATTCTACTCAGAGCATAACCATCTATCAACATGATCAAGGTTAAATTCATTCACTAACTAAACTTCACTAATAGCCAACCAAGCACTACCACCTTAAAGGAATTAAAGGCAAAAGTTTTACTTCCTCTTTTCCTAATTTTGCATAATATTTTTATAATTGTGGTTGCAACAGACAAACTGATATATTACTTAGCAAAATAATTATATATTTCCTCATAATACTTGGGGTGTTTCCTGCTTAGACCAAGGTGGGTCAGGTAAGCTAAAAAAATAGAAGTATTAAAGTATGTATTTACTGATGATAAGATACTAGTGCTTGTTATAGCGCAACATTAGTTTAATACCATTTTTAGGTGATAGAAGTATGCTTCAAACGAGTGAAACAGTATGCCAGCTCTGCCTACTCTAATGCAAGCTACATGCATGTCTGCAAGCAACACACATGTCCACAAGTCAGCTGTCACAAAAACTACACTTCTCAAAAGTTTTCTAAATCACTCCCCTGGATATACAAACAGGAGTTAATACAAGTCCTAAAATGATAATATTTCTAAGTAAAGCCTTCCATTCATGTGGTACAGCATATTTAGTTAGTACAGTGGTAACCTTGGAGATCTCGTGACTCACACATATAAATATAAAACTAGTTAGTATAACATTCAATACTGGATAGCTTGGAATCATCACTAAAACACCGTGTGTGTCAGCAGCCAACCAAATATGGTACTGGGAGATGAATAACTGAAAATAAAGAAAAATGTAAACATTACTTAAGGTAAATTTTGAATTTAGAAGGCATGATAAGTTATTCTCAAAATTTCATACGTTTAAGAACTGCATATTTAAATTTTATTCAACTGTCAGTTGAGCAGTCAAAATCTGGATGATTTAAATACTCAATACTTGTTCGATAATCCCCCTACATAGATACAGATTACTATTTTGATCAATAGTGAGAAAATAAGTACTGCAGTGAGTATTTTAATCAGCAGGTTTAATAAATACACCAGTACAGAAGTACTGTAGTGAGTATTTAAATCAGCAGGGTTAATTGATGCATTACTGACAGTTTAATAGATTTTAACAATACAATTCCCTCTAAAAGTTATTGGACAAGAAAAGCTGATCTACCACAAGCAATTTTACTATAATCAAAGCTTATTCATTCAACATAGTTTGAATGATAGAATGCTAAACCAAGTATTGCTGATTTTGGAATTTGCTCAAATGACTCTGAAGTCATTTTTGCATAGGTAATTATGAATCATTTATTCTAGTAACAACATGTTAGTGCACAGTATTACCTCCGCAGAGCGGCTCTCTACAGAACAAATCTGCACAACAACAGCTTTTGGTATTTCCCAAAGGCCTATTGAATTTA
The DNA here is from genome assembly GCA_025267735.1 of Mactra quadrangularis. NCBI lineage: Eukaryota > Metazoa > Mollusca > Bivalvia > Venerida > Mactridae > Mactra > Mactra quadrangularis. Next base: position 23,166,493 of record CM046297.1, on the reverse strand, counting down.
ACCTCTGCAGTGCAACAACCTCTGAACAGCAACTAAATTTATTTTCTCCTATTGGGTGTTGTTCTAGAGAGGTTGTACTGTACTCATATCAAAATACAAGGTGTGAATTAAACTGTTTGTCTATGATTCCTACACAAATAAAAAATAAGAAATAATCAACTTTCATTCCTAACCACAAAAAAAGAATATAATATAAATGTATACCTCTAATGATATTCTACCAAACCAAGCGAAGAATGAACTATAACGTGTTCTAATACCACCGGGTATATTTCGTATCAATATATACGAGACAATCTGAAAATATAAACAACCATTATCATACATAACCATAATAGGTTGTGTTGGTTTAGATTGCTTGTCATATTAGTGGAAAAGATGTACCAAAGGATATACGTATGTAATTGGGAGGGACTCAAGATATGGTTGCAAACATTTTTTGTCTAACCAACTTGTATATAGTATGCTTACATCAACATTTTGTATACATGAAGTTATATGTTCCTATTATGTACACTGGGGTCCAAAATGTCTTTACACATGGTAAATTATTATGTCTATGAACATATTTCTACAGTTTTACTAACATAAACTGTTAATTATGTTCATAAATTATAAAACAAAATGTGTCGGCATAAAAAATAAAAGGAAAAAAGAACAAAAATACATATGTAACAAAACTTTTGAGCCCCTGTGTATATGCATTAAAATAAAATATTATAAGAGTTTGTATGCTCTAGGGGGCTAGATGCTTTTAAAAAGGTTCTTTTGTACTAGCCAAGTTCTATGCACATATTTTGCTTTAAACTAGCAAAAACAAGATGGGAGCCTCTGCAAAATAATTTTAGTCAGAAAGAGAAGTTATAAATAGCACTACCAAGAATACATTTCGCTAAATTGTGGCAAACTGTCAGATAGGAAATTGCTCTAGATCACAATATCTGTATGCATCTGGCTATTGTATCATAAGTTTGGAACCAACAACAATGTACATCTGGCATGTTTTATATTAAGGACCTTACTATCATGTAGAAAATAGTTCAAGAGTAGAATACTTACAGGAATAAATGAAATATAAGAATGTACTTCATTACACTCTTGTTTGTTTCTACAGAATGCTGAAAATGCAGCATAACTCTGAAATACACAAATATAATATACAAACATGTTAACATGTACAGATAAATTAATGCATTCATTAAAAGAATAGTGTAAGTAATTTGACATAGTGACGTCTAGGTTCACAGTATTTTGTTTTCAATTGGTTCTTCATTTGCATGTATTGTATGTAACTGCCAACCACTCAATATGGTGTATTGGTTAAGGATGTTGATAAATTCCGTATTTCCGTCAAAATTTGTAAGTAAGTTATGTTAGAGTTACTTCCCCTTTTCATTACTACGACAGCCAAACACCAATTTCAGCCCCCCCACCCCCCCTAAAATTTCTCATCGGATTTACATGAATTGGAAAAATGGTCTTGGCAGCCGTAAAAAAATATGGAATTCCGTCATAATACGGCAAAACTTTCACCCATGCAATATCAATCATAGACAAGTGAAATGAAAATATTTTCTCAATAGGTAAAACAAAGTGTTCTTGCCAAATTGGACATAGTAATTCCACACATAAAGTTTAAGTGCAGTTAAAAGTCTTCTTTATACATATTCATCCAACTTTACAATTTTGTACAATAACACATGATCATTGTAATCCCTTACAACACCCATTTATATACATGTATAAGTGAAGGGTAAAAAAGAACTTTTACGACTTCAAACAAAATTCATTTGAGAGTAAGTTTAATGCTGTTCAACAATAACATCAAGCATAGACCAGTGTGATAGAAATACTTTCTTGATTGTTGGTAAAACACACTTTTGTTCTTAGAAGATTGGTCACGGAAATTCCATATGTACTAGGGGTGTAACAGTTAACCGATATATCGGTTTATATTGCAATACAAAATCAGACGGTTTTTAACTGGTTCGTTTTTTCCTGAACCCGTTTTTGTAGTTTGTGTGTCTTACTGATTGATTTTATTAGAATCTAAAATTTAAATGAATGTTAAAACGTGTTGAAAACTAGTAATAATCTTATTGTGCTATAAATTATAAAACATTTCGTCAAATAAGCAAATAACTCCCTTCGGAAATCTGTTTAAGAATATGCATTTTCTAACACATATACAATTTTGTGCAAGTTGTTCAAATATTTGGATAAGAGGTCATTTGAAATACACATGTAAGTGTAGCGAATGCAATGCACGTGCATTTAATCATGCTTCACATGTCTACTAACAAAACCGATATGTATTGCAATATATTGCAATACGGGTTTTGAATATTGAAAAATATTGCAATACGGTTTAGACCGTATTGTTACACACTTAATATGTACATAGAATGCCTTAATACCATACAAATAAGGAATGCTATAACAAAGAGAGTACTTACCCCTATTCCAATAATCCCAAGAAATGTAAACATCCAGGATACACCACCAGTAGAAAATAAATTTCTATTATCTATATCATTTATAACTTTGTATCTCTTTAACATTAGATAACCAAATGCAAATAACATTCCATATACTACACTCTGTAATATATAATAAAATAAGAAAATCATATCATATCATGTTCTTATGTGGCATAGTATTATAATAGAACATTAGGTTTTAAACAATAGCCATACTGTCTAACCAGCCATCCTGGACAAACTTAACACTACTGTACATATAGAAAATCATCATTGTTGTGGCCTGTAACTGAGGCAAGATCCAAGGGTTTTCTCAACCTGTTTTTTTCACCAATGTTTTGCATGGGCAGCTGCACTGACAAAATGAACAAAGTCATTCCATTATAAACCAAATATTCAGTTTAAAGGTCAGTGTCCAATCGATAATCGCATGTTCCAAAACAAATTCATTCATTGCAGCCAATTAAAAAATGTTGATGGGTATTCTCCCTCCTACCACTGATTATAAATCATGTACAACAGCTGTCAGTCACAGATGGAAGGCTGCGCCAATTAACGATTTAACAGCTAAATTCAGAGATTCAGCCTTTCTATGAACATTGAGTAGGTTCACTACTACCTATTGAGTAGGACCACCATGATATGACCTATACAATGTGTTGCCAGGCAAACTAAGCAAATATGGTTTATACATTTTAGGCGAGGTGTGTGTGTGTGGTGAAGGTAACAAAGATTAAATCTTACATATCTATCTAACTGCCATCTAAATCTCCATTCATGTATAGAATCATCTGATGTAACAAACAATGGTTTAAATGGTCGCATTAAAAATACTCGTTCAAAGAATACCTGAAATATGTAATGATACAATAATAGACAAACCATAATACAATGTGGTATCATATGGTATTTTTCATTGAAATATTAAGTGAAAATATAAAATTACGTATCTTAATTGCAGTAATGATACAAAAGCCTTCAATCATGCACTAAAATTGTTATCTTAATTTTCATATGTTATTTGAAGACAGGTATTAATAAATGTCATGACAGAAGGCTTGATGTCTGCTTTCTAAATCAAGCATTTTCATCCAATCTTCACCAAATTATTACATAGCTGGCTTAACTACCTATCATTCTATAACATTTTCAAACAGTTCTTACCAAACTACAAGGAAATTACAACTTTTCTTTTTTAACAGGAAGGCAAAATGACATTGGTGAATATCATACAACATGCTGGGACCAAACATCAAAGCTGATCAGCAAACTCAGCGTTTTTGCATGTTGACCTTTAAACAAAGGTTACAGCAATTATAAAACATATTATATAAATTTAAAACTTTAATGCCTCTGTTGACTACACTGGATGCCTGCCTGTGTTTCGCTTAACTGTAATTCAAATTTTTGTTGTTGAAAAATAAGGCTAAAATTGTTAACCCTAAACTGGTCAATCCTGCATTTTTACGTGTCTAGACCCACCCCCTTCAAAATGGTCGCCACAGCTTGAAATTAATGTTTTTGACTGGATTTAGTGAATTTCACTAAAGGAAAGATGTCCCCAAAAATGAGCTTTTTTTCGCTTGCCTCCCCAATCAAAAGATGTCTTAGGGGGGTTCTGAAGGGGGGATTTGCCCCCCTTTGTTGCTGGGGTTTGAAGGGGGCACAGCACCCCTCATCGCCAGAAAAAAAATCGGGGTCATTGAGTGCAAAGAAATAGCGCCAAATGCTGATAAGAAAACATGTTTTCAGTCTCTGAAAAGACCTTGCTCTTTAAACCTCAATTTTGGAAAATATTACTGTTTGAAATGCAAAGTTGGGTGGAAAAAGAGCAAAAATTGCATTTTTTGCCCTTTTTGCTCTGCCCCAGCATTGCCATGGTAACTGAGATCGGGGCTCAACTTGGTTTTTCTGAAAGACATTCACCCCGGGAATAACTTGGCCGAGTTGCATATCTGTATGATAATTAGTAATGAAATTAGAGCATCTAGAAATAGCCCTAGCTCGTAATGGTGAAAAAATGGCAACTTTTCACACATGTCGCAACCAGTAAAGAGTTATACATACCTCCGACATATAGAACAATGTTATCACAGTAATAAGAAGTACAAACTTTATCAACATAAATATATAACCACGAGTTTTCTCTGAAATATAAACATAACAATGTGGTTAATCTGTGTCCTAAGACATTCATTATTTATCATAATCTTGTATATTGACAAATCACAATATCACCTAGATGGAGTACAGCAATGTGTCTATTTATGCTCAAGGAAGCAAGGTCTTAGATTTTAAACAGCACAAGTCTATGGATTAATGGGTTGTAGGTCCGATTCCAAGGCAAGGCATACTTTCATGGAGATTGATCATGAAATTATTTCTACAGCCATTCTCCCTCCTACCACTTATTCTAAAATCATGTAGGGCAGTTGTCAGTCACTGACGGAAGTAAGCCTAAAGCAACTGGTTAATGGCTTAATCCCAAGATTTAAGCTTTCCAGGAACAGTGAGTAGGTTGACTGACCACTGTTATATAACCAATACAATGCGCATGTCAGCAGAATCAAGTTTTGAAAATACTGAAATCTTCTTTCAAAATATCAAAATAGACAGATTTCATATAACTTACATAACAGTTATTTATTCTCAAAAATACTGAAATCAGTATTAATACTGAAAACTTTCACTCATGAATGTGCTGCTATGGCATTAAACCCAAACAAATAAATCAACAATAATGAAACTCACCTTCCACATGTTTCTCAGAGACACGTGGCCATATCACCATGGTTACATATATAACCATAAACCAGAATGATACTAGTGGTACAAAATAATAGAATTGATACGGTCTATTCATTACAAAACATAATGTTACTACCAGTAGATTCAACCTAAATAACACCTGAAATACATAGAGAATATACAAGAATATAGAAATTTTCAAACAGGTTTGACTATATTTGATAAGACTGCCTTGATATAAGGTATAACCTGTATTAAAGGTACTCATTCACAGATTTGAACGTAAATATCGACTTTCCGAAACTTGTTAAATTGTATGGTAACATTTTTTAGGCAGGAAATTAGTGTCCTGATAATGATAATTTTAGTGCAAATGGATATACAACTACAAATGATGGTGTTTCAAGTAGTAAAACTCTACCCAGTATGTCATGGTATAGAAAATTTAGTGCATTTTTGTGACTTTAATAGTATATTTCTTGCAATCTATAGGTCAGTTTGTCTTAAAATATTAAGAATTAATTTTCGACACAATTACAGACACTGAATAGTATTTTGAAAAATCTTAACCAAATCTGTGAACTAGTACCTTTAAGCTGCCAGTAACTGGCAATGGCTGGCCAGTAAAATTACAGTAAAGTTAAGACCAGCAAAATTGAAGGTCTTAATAGCAAAACTGTCTTATTATAGAGACTCTTTTGTTCACAAATTAAGCATTGGGGTCTTAACAATTGTCAAAAATCGCATGATTTTGAAATAACAAAAGTGTTCTTAATAGCGGAATTTTACTGTATACACAAACTACATACATTAGTCAATTCAAAAATAATCTACATTATTAATATTTACATGTCAAATGAGACAAAAAGATTGGAAAGCTTTGAGTGTGCATAGAAAAGAATGCTACAATATTTTTAACAAAATATATAATTCACCAGACAGAATGAGTCAATCTCCTTCAAAGTTGATATATTCAACTACTTTTGTAATAAGTTATGAAACAGCATGTGAAAGCAGTGAATGGATGTAAAAAACAGGTGATATAACTTGTATTTTGACTTCCTATATATCTTTTTGTTCTAATAATGATAAAAATAGCTTGTTTTCATAACTCCCATTTCTTTCCAAATATTCATATTATGTTCACCACTGAAGGATAAGCTTATACTTGGACAAATATAATTTCATGTCTTTGGACCCAAAAGAATTAATTTGTTAAACAAACAAGCCACTTGTCTAAGGGTGTGGTTATAGTAGACCCAATGTACTGTCAATTATTCCACTTAAAGGTTAAATATCAGCCTAAAATTGTCAGACTTTACTAATTATTCAACAATATATTTAGAATACTGAAAAGAATCTGGATATTCAAACTTTTAAAAGAACAAATATAAAATGAAACATCATCATGAACATGTAAGACATCAAACTATGAATTCTGAGTACTGCAATCAGGACTCTACATTAAAGGCCGCCCTTTTGCCCATGAAACTCTTAATTTGGATTTGGGCAACTCGTTACTGCTAGTAAACATCTAGTTTTGAGCAAGTTAAAGATAAATGTCAAGCTCAGGCAACATAGAATATAATTACCATGAACAGATCCTAATACATAGGTGAATATATTATTTACTTTTTGATGCATGCCAAGTTGCTAACAAGGTAGAATATGTAAGAAAAAAGGTTAAGATAAGAAGTTAACATGAGATTCGAGAAAAAAGAGAAAAAAACAGTGGTTTTTATGAAACTTACATAATTCTACATTAAAATACATAAAAAATGTGGCTAAAATTCAAAGCAAAGAATGTCAATTAACCAATTGGTCTTTTGGTATCATAAGAGTTCTTTTAATTGTGTATTTCTTCTTTGTGTTATTCTTGGTATTGTGAAGCATGTCATGAAACTAAATTTAAATTCAATGCTAGAAATGTTCTGTTTTAAATCATTCACTTAGTAATTTTGAATTATATTTTATATATTTATATTGTTTGTCACACTAGATCAATTGAATCTTTATACATAAAATCTATAAACCTAAAGATAGTATTGAAAGTAGAAGAAAGCACAGCAATTAGGAACAGGGACGCATCAACCAGGAGGAAATTAAAATAGAAACAGACAGGCAAGGTGACAGTAAATAGAAGCAGTTTTAAATTAAATGATTAACAGAACATAATAACCAAAGACACAAATTATGATGAATCTAGGAAACAATGAGAATATGAGAGATATAGAAAAAACTTCTGAGTGATGAGAATATGAGAGATATAGAAAAAACTGCTGAGTGGTGAGAATATGAGAGATATAGAAAAAACTGCTAAGTGATGAGAATATGAGAGATATAGAACAAGAGCTCCGCTGGGCGGGGCATTATACGCCTGTGTGCAGTCCATGCTGTGTTCTATCTCATATAAAGTCCCTGTGACCTTGACCAATGACCCCAGGATCTCAGAATAGGTCCCATTCTTAACAGGAGGGCTATCCAAAGCAAAGATTTTGAGAACCTAGGTACAGCCATGGTTGATTTATCACCGACACAAAGTTTTCCCATACAAACTTCCAGTGACTTTGACCCTGGGGCCTCAGAACCAAAAGTTCTCGCCCTTGACCCAAAGAGTATTGATACATAAAATTTGGTGATCTTAGGTAAAGTTGGTTGTTGGACAAGGTTTTTCCTCATGATTTTTCTTTTGACTTTAACCATTAACACAGGGACCTAAAACCAAAGGGGCATATGCTAGACATTAAGGCTACCCTTAAATAAGATTTGGAAAACCTACAATGTAGGTACAATTATTATTGAGTTACTGTCCGGAAAATGTTTCAATATGAATTAAGTCCCTGTGACCTTGACTTTTGTCCCTGGGGTTTCCAAATCAAAAGAGAACATCAAATACCAAAGAGCTATCAACACATTACATCTTGACAAATGGGCTGATCCACATAAAATTTGGTTAACCTAGGTACAATCATTGTTTAGTTATTGTCCGAACAAGGATTGTCCAAATGATGCCCATGTGACCTAGATCTTTGACCCAGTTTAGACCCAAAACCAATTGGGAACATCCTTAACACATGGGCTACCCTCACATAAAATTTGGTGAACTAAATTCATTTTACTTATTAAATATAGCATTATTTCCATGGTCTGCCATTTTGACTTTGTTAACATATTGATTGAACATTTGAAGTCTCTGCTTGGTAATTTGATATCTTCTGGATGATGGTTTAAACTTGACCCAGGGGCCGCAAAATCAATAGGGAACATCCTTGACACATGGGCTACTCTCACATGAAATTTGGTGAACTTAAGTGCAGTCATTGTTGATTTACTACACATACAATGTTTTTCAATATGATGCCCCTGTGACCTTGACCTTTGACCCAGGGGCCCTAAAACCAATAGGACATAACCATGACACATGGGCTACTCTCCTAAAAAAATTTAGTGAACCTAGGTACATTGGTTGTTCAGTTATTGTCTGGACAAGGTTTTTCCATATGATGCCTCTGTGACCTTGACCTTTGGATCTGGGGCCCCAAAACCTATTGGGAACATCCTTAACACAAGGGCTACATTCACATAAAATTTAATGAACCTAGGTACAGTCCTTGTTGAGTTATTGTCCAAACAAGGTTTTTCAATATGATGCCTCTGTGACCTTGACCTTTGACCCAGGAGCCCCAAAACCAAAAGGGCATATCCTTGACACAAGGGCTACCCTCACATAGACTTTAATGAACCTAGGTAAATTGGTGGTTCAGTTATTGCCTGGACAAAAGTTTCATTGTTTGCCATTTTGACTTTATAAACATATTGATAGAACATATGAAGTCACTGCTTGGTAATTTGATATCTTCTGGTTGAAGGTTTATACTTGACCCTGTTTCCCCAAAACTGATAAGGCACATCCTTGACACATGGTCTACTGTCACATGAAATTAGGTGAACTTAGGTACAGTCATTGTTGAGTAATTACCCAGACAATGTTTTTCAATGTGATGCCCCTGTGACCTTGACCTTTGACAAAGGCGCCCCAAAACCAATAGGGCATAACCTTGACACACGGGCTACTTTCATATAAAATTTAGTGAACCTAGGTACATTGGTTGTTCAGTTATTGTCTGGACAAGGTTTTTCCATATGATGCCTCCGTGACCTTGACCTTTGGGTCTGGGGCCCAAAAACCTATTGGGAACATCCTTGACAAAAGGGCTACCTTCACATAAAATTTTGTGAATCTAGGTACAGTAGTTGATGAGTTATTGCCCAAACAAGGATTTTCAATATGATGCCCCTGTGACCTTGACCTTTGACCCAGGAGCCCCAAAACCAATAGGGCATAACCTTTACCCAAGGGCTACCCTCACATAAAATTTGGAGAACCTAGGTACATTGGTGGTTCAGTTATTGTCTGGACAAGTGTTTCATTGTTTGCCGTTTTGACTTTATAAACATATTGATAGAACATTTGAAGTCACAGCTTGGTAATTTGATATCTTCTGGTTTAAGATTTAAACTTAACCCTGTTTTCCCAAAACTGATAAGGTACATCCTTGACACATGGGCTACTCTCACATGAAATTTGGTGAACTTTGGTACAATCATTGTTGAGAAATTATCCAGACAATGTTTTTCAATATGATGCCCCTGTGACCTTGACCTTTGACCAAGGTGCCCCAAAACCAATAGGGCATAACCTTGACACATGGGCTACTTTCACGCCAAATTTAGTGAACCTAGGTACATTGGTTGTTCAGTTATTGTCTGGACAAGGTTTTTCCATATGATCCCTCTGTGACCTTGACCTTTGGGTCTGGGGCCCAAAAACCTATTGGGAACATCCTTGACACAAGGGCTACCTTCACATAAAATTTTGTGAACCTAGGTACAGTAGTTGATGAGTTATTGTCCAAACAAGGATTTTCAATATGATGCCTCTGTGACCTTGACCTTTGACCCAGGAACCCCAAAACCAATAGGGCATAACCTTTACCCTAGGGCTACCCTCACATAAAATTTGGAGAACCTAGGTACATTGGTGGTTCAGTTATTGTCTGGACAAGTGTTTCATTGTTTGCCGTTTTGACTTTATAAACATATTGATAGAACATTTGAAGTCACAGCTTGGTAATTTGATATCTTCTGGTTTAAGATTTAAACTTAACCCTGTTTTCCCAAAACTGATAAGGTACATCCTTGACACATGGGCTACTCTCACATGAAATTTGGTGAACCTAGGTACAGTCATTAGTGAGTTATTACCCGGACAATGTTTTTCAATTTGATGCCACTGTGACCTTGACCTTTGACCCAGGGGCCCCAAAATCAATAGTGCATATCCTTGACACATGGGCTACTCTCACATGAAATTTGGTGAACCTAGGTACATTGGTGTTTCATTTATTGTCCGGACAAAGTTTTTCCATATAATGCCCCTGTGACCTTGACCTTTGAACCTGGGGCCCCATTAACCTATAGGGCGCATCTTTGACACATGGGCTACTCTTACATAAAATTTGGTGAACCTAGGTACAGGCGTTGTTGAGTTATGGTCCGGACAAGGTTTTTCAATTTGATGTCCCTGTGACCTTGACCTTTGACCCAGGGGCCCCAAAACCGATTGGGAACATCCTTGACACATGGGCTTCTCTCACATAAAATTTGGTGATCCTAGGTAGATTGGTTGTTAAGTTATTGTCAGGACAAGTTTTTTACCCATATGATGCCACTGTGACCTTGACCTTTGACGCAGGGGCCCCAAAACCGATAGGGAACATCTTTGACACATGGGCTACTCTTACATTAAATTTGGTGAACTTAGGTACATTGGTGGTTCAGATATTGTCCGGACAAGTTTTACCTATTTTAAGTCCCAGTGACCTTGACCTTTAACCCTGGGGTCTCAAAATCAATAGGGAACCTCCTCCACCCAAGGGCTATCAACACATAAAATTTGAGGAACCTAGGTTCATCCTTTCTTGAGTTATCATCCGGACAAGCAATTGTCCACGGACGGACAGACGGACAGACGGACAGACGGACAGACGGACAGACGGCCAGACGGACAGACGGACAGACGGACAGACGGACAACAGCATAACATAATACGACCGTTTTTTCAAAACGGGCGTATAAAAACTGCTGAGTGATGAGAATATGAGAGATATAGAAAAACTTCTGAGTGATGAGAATATGAGAGATATAGAAAATACTGCTGAGTGGTGAGAATATGAGAGATATAGAAAAACTTCTGAGTGATGAGAATATGAGAGATATAGAAAATACTGCTGAGTGGTGAGAATATGAGAGATATAGAAAAACTGCTGAGTGATGAGAATATGAGAGATATAGAAAAACTTCTGAGTGATGAGAATATGAGAGATATAGAAAATACTGCTGAGTGGTGAGAATATGAGAGATATAGAAAAAACTGCTGGGTGATGAGAATATGAGAGATATAGAAAAACTTCTGAGTGATGAGAATATGAGAGATATAGAAAATACTGCTGAGTGGTGAGAATATGAGAGATATAGAAAAAACTGCTGGGTGATGAGAATATGAGAGATATAGAAAAACTTCTGAGTGATGAGAATATGAGAGATATAGAAAATACTGCTGAGTGGTGAGAATATGAGAGATATAGAAAAAACTACTGGGTGATGAGAATATGAGAGATATAGAAAAACTTCTGAGTGATGAGAATATGAGAGATATAGAAAAACTTCTGAGTGATGAGAATATGAGAGATATAGAAAAACTTCTGAGTGATGAGAATATGAGAGATATAGAAAAACTTCTGAGTGATGAGAATATGAGAGATATAGAAAATACTGCTGAGTGGTGAGAATATGAGAGATATAGAAAATACTGCTGAGTGATGAGAATATGAAAGATATAGAAAAAACTGCTGGGTGATGAGAATATGACAGTTATAGAAAAAACTGCTGAGTGATGAGAACATGAGAGATATAGAAAAACTGCTGAGTGATGAGAACATGAGAGATATAGAAAAAACTGCTGAGTGATGAGAATATGAGAGATATAGAAAAAACTGCTGAGTGATGTCACTAATCTATTTAAGCATAATCAATGAAATATCTTAGTATTGCCATCTAAGTTGGACTTAAAAAAATGATGAACTAGCGAGATAAATAGTTGATTTATTGAGGGTCACTCTAAAACAGGTTGCACTATACATTTCTAGACCAATGAAAGTGAGAATATATACACTGAAATAAAGAATTGTTCTACAAAGCTTGGTTAGTTGTTTTTTTTTAAACAAGCATTGACTTACTTCTAACAGTCTTCGAAATGAGTTCTGTCTCAATTGCCAATACATAGGCAAATATCTGCACCCGTTCTGAAACATGCAATTAATACTTTACTAAGTTAAAAAAAAGCAATTAGGCTCCATGTCCAATAAAGTCTTTGTTTTTTTTTTAAATAATAGGCAGATATACATTTAGTTTCATAGTAAGGCTTTTTTTTCTTTCTTTTTATATGCAATTAAAATAGGCTTTATAGTAAGGCAAGCAACAGATTTCCCAGCTTTAACTAGTAATTTGTCTGAACAAAACATGATGATAAACAAAAAACAAACAGCAACAAAAAAATAATATTCCTCATGAAAAAAGAAAAATGTACATGTATATGGAATGTTGAATAGACTGCTATTTATTTACTGGGTGATAACTTAATATCCAACAAAAATCTAATCTAATAAAACAATTCTGTACTCAAAGCTTTCCAATACTTCAACTAAACTTTGAAATACTGGAAACAGTAAAGTAAGACAGACAATAATGAAACTGGCTTCTTATTAATATTGGATTTTCCACCCAGCTATTTTGATAAGTATGTCTAATAATTATATCTTAACATATATTTTCATATTTCCCAAATAAGTTGGTAAAGGGGAAGCAACTCTCCTCAGAATGAAATACAAGTAAAATCTCCATAAAATCTGAAATTCACGGACTTTCAAAAGAAAAGTAATCCCCTATTATTATCATCACAATAAACAACATGTACACTAGTTATGTTAAAGGAAACTCCTGTTTGCGTACTGAGTTATTACATTACATAGTTATATGCAGGGCTCGAATCTAAGCTCTCATACTAGCAAAATGGGAGTGGATTTTGAAAATTGCAAGTAACTTTTATTTTAACTCGCAAATTTTCAAGTGTTAAAATCGCCGCAAACATTTTACTGTCTAAACTAATAAGGCTCAAATCAGCATTGAAACGGCCAGATAGATCGATAGTTGGGATATTTTTGTCTATCCCACAATAACGCCCTTGGTATAATTATCTAGTTATATGTAGCACTATGTTGTTTTTGTATTGCATACATGAATAGTAACTATGTATGCCAATAAAATTTGAAGAAAAAAATGTGAGCGATAATTTTCATTTTGCGAGTTGAAATAAAATCAACTTGCAAAAATTTGCGAGTCCAATTTTTTGTTAAATTCGAGCCCTGGTTATATGGAAAGAGTGTTAGAAAAAAACAATCACACACTCCTATAGTATAACATGTATTAAAAATAAGAGAATGTTTGACAACCTTATCTGTATCAACTTACACTTATAACTATAGTATATTTAATTTATTAGACTAAAGAGACTGTTGACAGGGGACGGTCAGTTCATAGTAAAAATGCACTAGTAAAAATCTGATGGTAAAAGCTCATAAGCAACTCAGATATTAAGTCCACATTACAGAATATGTCTTACCTTTCACAGAGACATTAACAGGGAAAACATAAAAATGTATAAAGATAAGTGCAAATCTTAACTATAAATAAACAAATCGCATCAACTATTCAACACTAGCAGCAGTGGTCCAGTGGTAAGATGCTTAAGGATCATGGTCTGGTTTTTGAACCCCACTAGAGAGGCATGGCTAATTTCCCTGAATAAAAAATGTTCCACTCATTTCAAGTGAAAATGGGTAGTGTAAGGGATCACCCGAGAGTGACTTTAATGATCAGGGTGATTTTAATGATCAGGAGTTATCGTACAAGATTGTAAAGTCAGCTGAACATGTATTATGCAAACTTTAAACCACACTTTAACTTTTTTCAATTTCAACATACGATAAAACATGGGTAAGATCAGGGAATCTAAAGCCCTGTAATTTTCCAGATACTTAAATGTTAAAGTAAGATTAAAGATGATTTTTTGTTCTCAAAATCCGCTTAAAAAAACTTCTGTACTAGACTTTATACTATATAGAAATATTATAATATATTGCACACAGTGTTACAAAATTTCAAACAAAAAAAGGTTACAAAGACACTAACTATATGTATATTATTATATATTGTATCTTCACTAGTTTTAATTATTTTTCATATAAATCAAACCTGACTGCAGTTCCATTAAATAAATTAGTTTTTCAAAACAATTAACTTGAGTATTAAGCAGTTTATCATAAAACGTATGAATGACACCCTTAGTCTTTAAGTTAAAAGCACATTAAAGCAAATAATTATCTCTTCATATCAAAAGCCAAATAAAACACAATTTAACCTTCACCTTCTAAACTCAAACTACAGATACAACTATGTACCTTGTGAGATAAGCTAAATAAAAAAGAAATTTTCTGATTAATAACTTCCAAGTACAAATACATCCACAATAAAGTTAAAGAACTTCAAACCTTAATTTCATTTATTTAAATAGCTAATACATCTGCAAAACTGTCTGCCCAACACACATATGATCATATATTATGACATAGTCAAATGAAAATATATTAAAATATATATAAATACAGTACAACCTCTCTTGAACAACACCTACTGGGAGGGACTAAAGTATGTTGTTGTTGTTGAGAGTCTGTTACTCTGCAGAGGTTAAATTCAATTAAAATTATGACTTAGGGAAACATCAAAAGCTGTTATTATGCAGAGGATTTGTTCTGTAGAGGGTCGCTCTGCAGAGGTTATACTGTACATGTATGCCAAAGTCTTGTGTAATGATAATTTGGGGAAAAACATCGAGATAATGCAATGATATAGTGCAACCTATTTTAGAGATTATTTAGGATCAATACATATTGTCATATCTTCATTATTGATAATGGAAGAGTTTAAATGTACTAGAGTTACAAACCCAAGGTTTTATTTTTCAAAGTTGAGAATTAATATAGCATAACTTGAGAAATCAAATTAGTATTGGGATAGGTCAAGGAAACAAGGGGTTCAGTTTCATAAAAAAAATTAAGAACAACATCAATTAAATTAACTATTCTAGTGTGTCTGCTCTTAAAAAGCATATATAAATGCTTAAAGTTTCTATAAATGATCATAACTAAAGAAGAATGTGTAATTCATGAACATGAAAGACAAAAAAAAACTGTTTTCTCTCAAAGACTAAACCAGGGTTCTTACAGAATTTTAGTGACAAAGTTCTAGCACTTTTCAAGAACATAAGTGCCAAATTCAAGCACTGTAAGTTTTTATGGGCTGACTTGCCAAGCTGGCAATTTCTTTTGTTTTGTCGCATAATCTACAATGAGTCTGTAGGTAAGAGTCTGTGTCTTCCACCCAGTGGTACTTGGAAACCAAGGCATTTGATAGACACATTTATTTGCCCACATCTTGTCTGTAATATGTCAACGGGAAGTCAAAACGAATCTGTGGCACATAAACTGCTATATCTTTTTTAAAAAAGTAGAGCATTGAAAATTAGAATATAATCTGAATATTATTCACACACTCGTGGACTAAAAATTAGCAGTTTTCAAGGTTGCAAATAAAAAAACAACATTTTTAAGCAATCAAAATCATTTTTAAGCATTTTCAAGGTAGATCTTAAAATTCAAGCACTTTTCAAGGTCTGTATGAACCCTGTCAACACAACAGTCTAATATCAAACTCAAATCAATAAAAACAATCAAACATGGTTAAAATATGGCTGTTATTTTTAGATAACATTTTAACAGACACTGAAGTTTCTTATAATGCCATATTTAAATAACAATAAATGAATCAGCTGTTTTAATTTAGCAGCACACGCAGTCACTTGTTCGATAGAATGTAAATAAACACTAGTCCTATAATGTTCATACAGCAGTCAAATACATAATAAAAGATTCAAAAAGGACATTTAACTGGTACAATTTGTACATTTTTTCGCCAAAAATACATAAGACTTTGAGTCATAATTGTTTGCACTAAATCTTCAGCACTATTTATTTTACAGGACCACAATAACTATTCAGATTTCAAAGCATACCTGATTTATCAACTTATACTATGAATTATCTCAGGGTTAAGGTAGAATAATACACATATCAAGGAAATAGCTTTTTGCTACTTTCTTTATCATCAGAATTATAGCCTAGATTCACTATTTTACCTTTCTACCAACAAATAACTCATTCCTGATTTCTCAACTTACGCTATTAGTAATCTCAGTGTTAAAGATACTTATTTTGTGACAAACACCAATCATTAAATATTTGAACAGTTAAATAGACCATGAGGAATAAGGTAGGGAATTTAGGAAACTGTGATCACCCAGGTTTCAAAAAACATTTAAACAAACACTAGCCCTATGTACTGTATGTTTTAATACAATAGCCTGCATTATCAACTAGCCTGTTTATATTTGAATAAAAGCATCTTCACTAGCCCCAAATCAACTTCCATAAGACAATAAATATATCAAAATAACATCATAAGTGCTTCAATTCAGGGCTTGACAATAGACTATATCCGGAATTCAAATATTTGGGTTTCCCCTCCGGTACAAACAAACTTTCACCGTTACAATGAAAACATGTGTACGAAGAACAATAGGATTTAAACCATAGTTTGTGCTATTTAGCAATAATGTGTAACTAACTTTGTTTGTACCACCTGGGCACGGACAGAAAACCCCATAACTTTGAATTCCCGATTAGGTCTATTATTTTCAAAGTAGGTTGCCCAGTTTGACAACCAGCTTTATGATTTACTTGCCCATACCATATATTATTGTAGCAGTAACAGGTTGCAAAACCCAAATTATGAGTTGTCTAGGGCAATTGGATGACCTTTAATGTCGAGCCCTACAATTGACATCACACAAGAAGACCTTGAATTTCATCCGACTTCCTGACTAGCTTATAAACTGTTTAAAATAATGTTCAAAAAAGCTTGAAAAAATGTTTAAGCTTTAAATTTAGAAGAACTTCTTAGATTTAATCAATCCACTAAAGCACACTAAATACCAAAGGATTTGACATATCAAATGAAGATAAATTAAACTAAACACTTGACATAATTATTATAATCATGCTTGCAGTTTAACAGCGTAAATTAGAATTCAACATTCCTACTGAAGTAATTCATTCTGCCCAAGCCTTCAAGGAGAAAAATCAATGACAAGTGTGTAAAATTATTCCAGAAGCCATGACAGTACACTGCCCTCAAAAAGTTCCTTCACACATTTACAATTTACATTGCACCAAATGGAGTTTCAAAATTTGTAAAAACATTTTATTGTTTAATGAGTTTAGTTTGCTTTTTGAAATCAGTACTTTTTTCTTTTGAACGTGAGTTAACACAAATATCTCTAACTTGATAATGGTTCATTGAGATACATTAACCATAGTTCCGGAGACTGACAGATAACTTTTACTGCAACTCAATAAAATAAAAAGTAACAATAAATATTGTTTTCATGCAATGTATAATGAATAAAATAAACAATAACATAATAATTCTTCAAACTTGAACTTGGATTTTGTAACAATTTAATTACTTGTAATGTGAAGGAACTTTTGGAGGGTAGTGTATAGAACCTAGATCAACCACATTATACAACCCAGGAATAAACTTACCTGGCAATATCTATATAAGTCATATTCTCCTTTCTTCCAGAAGTAGGTAAAATGTCCATATCCAGTCAGAAATAGGTAGCCTGACACTAGTACTCTTATGTGCATGTAGATAGGTAATATCTAATAAAATATAACATTAGAGATTATATAATACTTTATTTATATATTTATTGGAGTTAACGCCGTGTCAACACAATTTAGGTCATTTTACGGAGTCCAGCGCACATAACCTAGCTTTCCTGGACCATTGTCTATAACCAGTACTAACCTACCCTTCCACAAGGCCGGAAAATTCTCCATATTATCTAATCAATGGAGGAAAATCGACATTATTGTCAAATTTTCATAGAAGGGTATAACCTCCCCGGGTTGGATTTGAACCCGCACCCCCTCGGGCACGAGATTCCAAATCCCAGCGCGCTACCAACTGCGCTATCGACCCGGGTTGATTATATAATACATTACATCAGAACTGATCACAACAAGTTCATCATGGGTGAAAGTTGAAAGTTTTGAAAATACTAAAAACATACTTTCTAAATACTGAAATAGACAAATTTTATAAAATTTACATTGAGTAATTTATACTCAAAATAATGATAATGTTTGTTTTTCACAAATTTGGGAATATGACCAATACCCATAGAATTGGGAATTTTATCAGCATATTGGTTTCAATTTAGATAAAATGTCAAGCAAATTTAATAACAATAGCAGATGAGATTTAACATGGTTTTTAGTTTCATTCTTTATTAAGTTTGTTAATTATTAAAAAGAAATATTACTGGGACATATAATTTTAAGCTGAAACATACTTAGCATGATTGTTTTAAAAAAAAAGAATTTAAGTTAAACTGGGAATTTTCGATTGAATTTATGAAAAAAAGATATGATTAAAGATAAGGAATATAGCCCAAAAACAGCTACAAAATTGTCCAAAAACACTAAATGAAATCAGTATTAATACTGAAAACTTTCACCCATGCTTCGTACATAACCAACTATAAAAAAAAACAAAGTAAAATGAAAACATCTAGGACATCATTATCAACAGGTTTAACACCAATTTCTAAGTAGAACTGATTGTTTGACATGATTGTTAGAATCAAAATGATTAATTGATTTCAATCCAAGATATTACAGATACTGTATTTTTGTCATCATCACAGCCCTAAAATAAACTGGAAGTCTTTTTTAGTATGATCTTTGGGGAACACCCACTGATAAAGACATGAAGTTAATGACAATCACTGTACCGAAACAGGTTTCACTGGACCAGAAGAAATCATCAAAAATTTTGAATAAAATTTTTATTCAAAATACAACAATATGTCATGACTTATCATAACTGTTTTCTAGTTGCATCTCAGTCCTTATTTTAACTTTTAACTGAGAACAAACATCAAAATTAATTCAATATGTACTGAGAAATAAGATAAGATAGCCGATAGTTGTCCTCATTTTAATTTTTAAAAAATGTAATTTAACTGGACATTCAGACCGGCTAAGACAGACCAACTGGAATTTAACCTGTCATGCCCTTCAGACCTGCACTTTTTGGAATGTCTGTATAAAAAAGTCACAGTTCTTCGTTGCATGACATAACTTTTATAATCTATGAATACATAAGTTAAGAAAATATTGAAATAAAGAAATATAACATGCATACCTTACTAGCACCTGTAATATGATATATTAATATAACTAATTGCATCCAACCTTTCCATTCATCAGTTTGATCTCTATGTAACATTTCAGTCTAAAATTTACATTAAATAGCATTACACAAGGGAGCCAGAAACATTAAGATATAATTATTAACAGTAGCTGGTTCCCAGTATATACTACATGGTACATAAATATATGATTAAAAATATCCAAACTGAGCTTTACTTCTTATAATTGCCTAACTGGTTTCAAAAATAGCAACAGTGTTTTGACAATATAAAAAAAATGGTGCTCTCAATCTCGGGGTCGCTCAGAGGGTCACATTGAGATGACCTTTGTGTCGACCTATCAATCTGTAGCTTTCATCTAGACGCTTGAAACACAAGTAATAGCATTTAATTTAGTTATTTCTATTTTTAGACCAAGGTTTGCAAGCTAATTTGAAGGTGGTGTTATTCACAGGCTGTGATTGGTCAGCTCTTTTCAAATTGCGTGACGTAGGTGATGTAAACAACAAGTTATTAAACATAATGATCTGGTTTTATTCAGATTGGGGTGCCCTCGAAACGAAATCAGTATGTGCAATCCCATTTCCAAACAGTCAAGCTAAAATTACATCCCAGAAACAATTGAAGCATGAATAACCTACCTTTTCTGTACTCTCAGTAAAAAAGAAACCAAGTATCATAACATAAGCAAATGGTAGAAAAAAGTTGACATGTGTGTAATATTTGTTTTCTTTCATGAAGAAATTTGTCCTGAAAAAATAAATATTGAAAACATAAAATCCCTTTAATAGTTTTAAACATCACAAACTAGTTTTTCAGCAAATTTTTAACAATATTTATCTATTTAAACATGAGCATTTTTGAAAAGTTAAGTAAAATTACATTTGCACATTAATTTTGCATGTGCTCCTCTCTGCCTTATCTATATTACGAGATAGGTTAATAATTTGTGTAGTTTCCTTTGTCTATATAGAAGGGCAAGTTTAAGTACAACAGATCTAATTCGGAACTCAAATTTGCAGTTGGTTCTTTTGGTCTGTTCAGAGGCGGTACAGACAAAGTTATTTACACATTATTACTGTAAAGCACAAAATGCAGATTTAAAACTTTTGTTCTTGGTACACATATTTTCATAGTGACAGTGTGTTCGTACCACAGCAGAAAACCCAAATATTTGAATCATAATACAGTCACTTGACCAGCGTTCATGACTTCAACAGAGGTGAAGTTAATTCACAGATGATCAAGGTAATGCTTGAGACAGTAGATATCAGCTAATAATTGGCAGCACATACATTCCAAGTAAGGGTTAAATCAAGTTTATACTAATTTATTTTAGCTTGATTCCAAAACAAGTTCTTACAACTTAGATTTATCCCTTAAGAGTCAGTTTTCATGGTCCCCAAGTACTGAGCTAGCAGGATAAAGTTTCTTGCTCAAGGAAATAACGGGGTAGGTTTTGGATTGGATTCAAACCAACGCGGAGCTCGCTATCCAATAATTACTAGTCCATAGGAGTTAAATACAAAATACTAATTCAAATATAATGCAATATCTAAAGATCAAGATTTAAAAATCCTGAAATTCACAATTTCAGCAGATTTGATTTTAAGAAATCTAAAAATTTAGAATTCAATCCTGATAACTTCAAAATAAATTCTGACCGAAGAGAACAGAACAAATGTGTTTTAGGAATAACAATGGCCAGTCAGATGTTCACCATCAAAGACAATTAAACAACCAGTGCACCTTTTCACAAACATTCTTACGAGAAAAGTTATCGTAAGTCAACTTCATAAATTTTGCAATTCAAAGTCAGAAGGATAATAAACACACAACTATGAAATAAATATTCAAAATGTATAAAACATTTTACATAATTCAATAATATTTAGAACTGTCTGGCCAAAAAATAAGGGTAATATGAATGTTTCTTGATTTTGACTTACGATGATTTCAATCGTAAGATTTTTGTGAAAAGCACCACAGTAATATATCATACCTGTCACACAGATAGAAGTAAGCCATTATAATACCAAGTTTAGACAATGATGTTAATACTTCATACAAAGATTGAGCACTTTCTGTTGCTGGTTTCTCTTCACCATTACTATTACCATTTCTTTGTCCATTCTCTGTAATAATTACAAAATAGATAAAGAACCTGAATCTGAAGTGCAATTAGTATCATATCAGGATTTCCAATCTAGTTTCCCGAAGTTTTTAATCCCATCCAGAGTGGTTATACCTGTCTATGAAAATTTGACAATAACATCAATTTTCCTCCAATGATAGGGAATATGGAGAAGTCGCTGGCCTTGTGGAAGAGTATGTGAGTACTAGTTATATACAAGGGTCTAGGAAAGTTAGGTGTGCTGGTTTCCATAAAATGACCTAAACTGTGTTGACTTGACGTTAAACCCAGTATAAAAAAAATAAAAAATAGAGCAAAAAGATTGAGCACTGGACTACTGCTCCTAGCATTCAAATGAAAGTTAAACTAACAATATTATACTACACATGTTGAAGTATAGAATATTTACCCATTCTAATCTTAACACCATTTCTTCTCATTCTTCTTCTATAAATAACTAATGCTAGAGTAGATACCATACTGAAATTATACAGTAACAACTTAGGTTTACCATCATCATCATTAAATTTACCATCATCATCATTAAATTTACCATCATCATCATTAAATTTACCATCATCATCATTAATTTATCCATCATTATCATTAAATTTACCATCATCATCGTCATTAAATTTACCATCATCATTATTAACTTTACCATCATCATCATTAAATTTACCATCATCATCATTAAATTTACCATCATCATTATTAAATTTACCATCATCATTATTAACTTTACCATCATCATTATTAAATTTACCATCATCATCATTAAATTTACCATCATCATCATTAAATTTACCATCATCATTATTAAATTTACCATCATCATCATTAAATTTACCATCATCATTATTAAATTTACCATCATCATCATCGTTAAATTTACCATCATCATCATTAAATTTACCATCATCATTATTAAATTTACCATCATTATCATTAAATTTACCATCATCATCATTAAATTTACCATCATCATCATTAAATTATCATGATTCTACAGTTACTCTAAGACCATAAAAATTGATGTCCATAATACAGAGATGGTCTTTATATAGGGACTGATTTTCTTCTAATATTATGAATTCGTGACTTCAATCAACTGATTGATCAACAAATCTGTCTAAGCCATCCTCCCATCACAGACCAAACCAACCAAACCCAAACCCACCCAACCCCTGGGGTCTGCAGGTCCCAAATACTGAAAAAATGCCCTGACAATATACATACCATACAAGAAAGAAAGCAGCTACAACTATCTGTAATGTAGTAGCAGGTTCAGGTTTACTACAACAAGTTCCATCATCATGATTCATTTGATGATTACAATACATATTCATTAACATTTGAGCATCCTGTAAACATAAAATAGATATAGATTTAGTCCAGGAGTTATCTGATTAAAACCCGATCTAAAATTTATTGATCCCTTACTCGCTAATTTAAATCTGACCTTTTCAAACGACGGTCACATTCAGGTGACCTTTTGACATCATAATATTAATGACAAAATTTATATGATACGTAACTTGTTTACATCGTCTACGTCACGCAATTTGAAATGAGCCGTTCAATCGCAGACTGAGAATAATACCGCTGTTAAATTATCTAGCAAACCTTGATCTAAAAATGGAAATTACAAAATCAAAATGTTATTAATAGTGTTTCGTCTAGATGAAAGCTATGCGTTGATGAGTCGACATAAAGGTCATCTCGACGTGACCCTCCATTGAGATAGTAGAGATCCTGTACAACAATGCTTTATGGGATATCTGTTTACGAAGATTGGTCCAGGAGTTAAACCTCATATTTTAGGAGAACTGTGCACTCGAGTCCTTACAAAGTTTTTTTCCAAAAAACAGGGGAAAAAATGGACCTTGATAGAAGTTGAAGATATTTATCTATACCTATGTTTTTACCAATCATTTGGTACTAATTTCTGAACAGTAGATTAAAATATGCAAATTTATGCAAAAAAGATGGAATACATATCTTATATATAATGACAGAGATGTAATCAATGTAAATATTTTATAGTATTTTATCATACAAAGGGAAATAACTCTTTACAAATATTTGGTACTAAGGAAGTAGTGAATTCTAATGAATTCTTTATAAATTCATATAGTGTAAACAAACTATAACTAGGTATAGTCCAACAGAATTAACCTGAGCTTGACATTTATGCAAGAATATATTAAACTCAGTATTTACAGTCCATTTTTGTCTTCGTTTGTAAATTGCGCTATATCGGAAGCTTTCGGCAAAATACACGTACTGAACAATTAATGTTGATTTCATAAGAATAAATGCTTTGAAACTGTGCCATAATATTGCTGACTTACTTGTTTACCCAAACACTAATGTGTCCAAAATTAAAAGTACAATAACATGCCACTTTTAATAAATTGATTTATACTCACATCCATCGTTATAAACATGTGTATAACCGTATACACGCATAAGGAAACTCACGATTTTATGTAAGTGAAGTGTGTAATTATTTTATTAGGTAGTTCAAGCTCAGGTTAATTGTGTTGGACTATAATAACTTACTAATTGTAAAGCAATAGGTGATAGATGTATACCATCCACTAATTCCTTCTTTAAACCTTGGGCTACAAGTCTAGATGAACTCCATATGTTAGCAGAACTACCACTTCTTGAACTAAAATAATAATTATATTATACAGTGCTATAAAAACATTTCAGTCATTAATTCATGAGATTATTAGTCACTTATTAAACCATTATCATGATAAAGACATGTGTTTGCCAAAGTGTACCGCTGTTTTATCAATCGTTGCCTTTGTAACTTCGGCATGTCCGTTGCATGGGGTAATTTAATGAATTTGGAAA
The DNA here is from genome assembly GCA_025267735.1 of Mactra quadrangularis. NCBI lineage: Eukaryota > Metazoa > Mollusca > Bivalvia > Venerida > Mactridae > Mactra > Mactra quadrangularis. The sequence goes on along the minus strand of CM046297.1, from coordinate 23,141,748 downwards.
GCAATCCAGGTGTCCTCTGTCCGCTGTCCAGAAGTAATTTAAAGAGATTTTTGTTGGGGGGAAATTGTAGTGTCCCTTATCCACAGGTGTCCGTTATTAAGAGGTGTCCATTAGCTCAAGTTAGAATGTATGTACACAATTTTATCTCACACAAAATTAATATAAATTGTTTATCACAGTTTTTACAATTAAAAATGCATTCTGGAACCTGTTGTTTCTAAAATCTGTTCCTTAATCTTTTGTCTGTTATTGGATAAATCCCTAACATTAAGAAGGAATCTCTGAATAACTGACTATGGATTTCTTCTGTATCCCTAGTCAAACAGTAAGTGTCGAACCCACGGGTATATTGTGCGTAAAGTTTGACCCCGACCTGACCTTTATGCAAGAATATTTGTTACATTGAATACAAATGTAGTATTAATGCTCAATTTCACCGTGGTCGTGAGAATTATGTGCTGAAATTTAGAACATATACATACTTCAATAATTTTACAATCGCTGCCGAAGTGTAGAATAGGCGTGGTACTGATTTTAGTCAGGATATGTGTAGATAATAATTAGATGCAAATGTAAAAGGTCAGATTGGGGTCAAACTTAATGCACAATACTAAAAATACTTACAATACTTCTAAGGCTACTTTGTTATAGTGATCAATCTGTTCATTAGTTATCATAGAACGATTAGCATATAATCTTTTCTCTAAAACTGGATCTGAAAATAGTAATGATCACATTATACATTAAGTGTTTATTTTTATATGAAAGAAAGACGGAGGATCCTTTCTTTAAGTAAATAAAACAACATTGTTAAACAATGTATGATGTTCACAGTACATAGTCATGTGATCTTCAGAATCTGACTGTAAACAAACACTTGTTTTTTCTTCAAACTATTGCAGCATTCAAAAAATAGGAAATATTCAAATAGTGCATCATAGGGGTGTAACGGCTAACCGATATACCGGTTAATATTGCAATACGAATTCTAATGGAATTAACCGGTTTGTTTTTCCTTGAACCGGTTTTGTAGTTATATGTTGTACTGTTGGTTTTATCATTATCTGGAAGTTAAATGTTTAAATAAATGTTAAATTGTATTTAAAACTTGAAATTATCTTATTGTGCTTAAAAAGGTTAAACTTTTAGCCAATTGAGAGAAAAAAATATCTTCAGAAGTCCGTTTCAAAACACGCATTTTTCAAAACTATAGATCATTTTACACATGTAATTCAAACATTTGAATAAGAGATCGTTTGAAAATACACATATGTATGTATACGTGTTGTGCTGATCCAATTAGGATGATAAACATGCATACTAATTCATACTTTGCATGTCTACGCAAAAACCGGTACATATTGCAATATATTGCAATACGGTTTTTACCGTATTGTTACACCCTTAGTGCTTCAAGGCTTGACACTATTTTTTAAACTAGGTAGCCCAAATGTACAGCCAGCTATATTTTTAACTTGCCGGACTATATCTTAAATAGCAGTAACAGGTTGCCTGAACCCAAATATGGGTCGTTGGGGGCAATATAACGACTTTTAATGTCAAACCCTGTGCATTAAATAAATGTTATGTTTCTTTGTCTGCAAGTTCCCATATTAGCCAGTTAAGTTGCAACTGTCTATTCTGTATATTTTCCTAATCCTATTAAAAAATCTTAAAAAAGCAAGAGTGTATCAACAAGTCACAGCAAATTCTTATTTGACTCAACAAGTCATTATTTGTCTGATATAATTCAATACATTAAAAACTTACCTTGTAAGGTCCAGATAATATTTGTAGATTCTTTCATTTTCTCAAAATATGGAACTATATAGGTAAGATTAGCTAAAATATAGAGACAAAATAAATATCATAAGAATTGTGCACTGATAAAATACACAATATGAAAAAACAAGTAAATCTGTGAGCTAATGCTCACTAGTGATACCCCCGCAAAAATCTAAAAATATGCGACAAACAGGAAGTAGATGAGCAAGGAGCATGAAATCGCTTTACACCACATGGGACTATGGGATGAAGCAATATGCAAAGTATTAGGCTGCTGCATGTTATAGTTGCTGAGAAAACTGCGACGGAAATTTTGTAACGGACGGACAGATTCACAGACAAGGGTAAAACAGTATACCCCCCTCTTCTTCGAAGCGGGGGTATAATTATAAACAAATATCAAGATGGAAAATTTGTTCAAATTTTTGCAACAACATGTCATGGAGTTCAATGAACTAAAAATGAAATATTGAGAACAGGGTTCATACAGAATTCTAGTGACAAAATCAAGCACATTTTAAGCACATTTTAAGGACAAATGTGCCAAATTCAAGCACTATAAGCTTTCAGGGCTGACTAACCAATGCTGGCAATTTCTTTTGTTGTGTCGCATAATCTACAATGAGCCCTCATCTTCCACCCAGTGGTACTTGGAAGACCAAGACATTAGAAAGACACATTTATTATGCCCACTTGTTGTCCGTAAAATGTCAAGCAGAAATCAAAACGAAAATTATGATATAATCAGGATATCATTCATGTACTCTTTGACAAAAATAAGCACTTTCAAGCATTTTACAAAGTTGAAAATGAATTTTGCAATTTGGTAATAGTAAATATTGAGTCTTCCCATGACTGATAATGTTTGAATTATTATGATTGAAGACAATTAAGTGTAAATATATAATACCTTCAAAGTTTTTTAAAGCATCTTTACTGGCATTGAACTCTTTTATACTCCACTAAAAAATATAATAAACAATTTTACAATCGTTAACCACGATAAACTAAATGTTAGTTTGTTTTGTTCATTAATACTTTTTCAGATATTTTACAGCATGCAGCTCACCTTTCATGCTGAATTATGTTTTACTGGCATACTTCCCTAGGATCAACCAATCTTTACCACAGTATTGAGGATTTGTTTGTATTTATTTGGTTTAACGCCGCAGCAACTCATTGTACAGGTCATAAAACGGCAGTAAGTCAACCTACTCACTCCTCCTGGAAAGGCTAAATCTCTGGATGTTAACCAACTACTAAGCGCATACTTTCTTCAGAGACTGACAACTGCCCAACATAATTAAAATTCATTGGTAGGAGGGAGAATGGCCGTAGAAATAATTTCATGACCAAGCTCAACGAAAGTATGCCCCGCCCGGGAATCGAACCCACGACCCCTCAATCAGCAGACTTGCGTGCTACCAACTGAGCTAGCTGGCCAGCTGAGGAAAAATGACCTTATTTTATAGGTTTTAAGGAAAATGTATCCTACATAGATAGATACTAGACCCAAATCATAAGTTGAATGTTATAAAATGTTAATTACTGCCATTGTACCATATGTTTTGACAAAGGAAAACAAATGGATCAGAGCAACCATATACACATCATAATATAAGTTGGACTAAGCGTAATATTCATTCACTTTACTCAGGTGTTTTACTAAGCTTATCATACTTCCATGTAACTCTGACTTAAAAAAATAAATAAAACATATGTATTAACTTACAGTAGCACTGCCAGTTACAATGAGGTTAGGTCTATCCCTTGGTCCATTTAACATCCAAGATTTATACATTTTATACATATCAGAATTCACAAATGGCATCCATATAAAATCCTGAAATACATAATAATGTATAGATACAAATACATTTTGAATACAGGGAATACATAAACCAAACTGCAGAACAGAACAGAACAGAACTTTTATTTACATTCACAAGTTACATTAATAACAATATGTGAGTTGTAAAAGTACTAGAATGGATAGGTATTAATAGTTTTAAAGCAGGTCTTAAAGAAACCAAATCGGCAATAACATGACAGTTGTGCCACCATGATCCCGTGTGTATAATTACTGACTTCAAAAACTGTTATAAAAAGGGTTCTGGGTTCAAGCCCAGCAATTTACTTAACTCTTTTGGGCAAGTGTGAGGTTGGTGCACACTAACACCTAGATTAAACCTCAAAGGGCAATTATTTTGGCACAGTCTGTTCAAAGATCTAAATGCCTTAGGTTTTTATTTACGATATTTTTGTGAAGTTTTTTTTATAACAAAAATTTAAAAATCTAAAACATCTCCCCATTTTTATTTTGGCTGGGTGCTAGGTCTGCGTTTTTTTACTATTGCATTTCCTTATCTGTTTTCAGGCTCTTTTTTATGGAGAAGATGTGCTGTTGCTCATGATAAAATCAGTTAAGTACTGTTGCATGCCAGGAAAAATGATTACAAAAACTGTACTCCTCATATAACTCTTGATGTATCATTATACTTACGACTCTAGCATTTATATTTTCATCATGAAACTTGATATCTTCATGGGCTTTGTACTTGGTCACTGGTTCATTACTTAACAAACTCACAAACTCAAAATATAGCTGTCGTATCCGAGAGTCACCAACAAATGTTATATGATTATGACCTCCCCAATATGATATATAATGCATACACATTCTGGAGTCACTGAAAACAAAAATAAAGATATGAATGGGTGATGTTGAAAGTTTTAAAAAATGCTAAAAACTTATTTTATAATACTGAAATAGACAAATCATATTACATTAGGCGATTTATTCTCAAAATGCTAAAATCATTATATAAATTATAAAACTGAAAACTAATACCCATGAACTTGTATGAAAAAATTGTCATCATACAATATCATTAGAATGATGTTGAATGTTGATGAAAAAGGTCTAAATATAAACACACTTCCATATGTTCCTAAGTTAAAACAGAAGCATAATCATCGACTTTAAAGCAAATACTCTGGTCATCGACTACTGGTATATATCTATCAACCACTCTAAGGATTCATTTACTATCTAATGTGAAGTCACCAAATGTCATATATTCACAAGTACCAGTGTTGACCTGTTTCAAGTAATTGAATCACAGATCAATTTCTTGCTCAAAGGAATAATCAGAGCCTTTAGTTGGGTTAATACCAAGAACTTCTGGATCCCTAAGCACAGGTCCAGAAACTAAACAAGAGCTGTTAAAAAAAGTATTTATCAAGAAAACTAAACTCTACTTATAATTATACCTTGAACTGAAACAACAAACAAAATGAAAGAGAAAAACAATAGAAAAACACATACTCTAAATTATATTTATGTGTCATACATCCATACGGTTGCCAAACTCCGTAACCAGGGAATCTTCCATCGCTAAGTAACCATTTACAGGAATCATTGCCTGAAATAATGAAATACATTTATGAATTAGTATATTAAGTGGAGCCCCAGGAAATTTCATTTTTCTTAAGAGAAACTCACTTTTTTATTTTTTATTTCACCCAGGAAGCTTTGTTAAAACTGAATGCATCTGACTCAGAGTGAAACCATGTTATTCTACAAAATACTGTTACTGACAAGGCCTTTTGACAATAAGAGATTGTTTATATGGCAAAGCCTTCAAGCAAGCTTGACAACGCTCTTAATATATGCACGCATATTATATTCAACCAAGATCCTATTTAACATAATCGATCGAGGGGGATAAGTGTGTAAAAAGCAGCTTACAGAACTTTCGGCTAACATGTCTTTAATTTTATTGCAAAGATATTTTTCAATTGCTGAGATGAACATATCATAGTAAATTATTTTAAAATAAAATCTGTCACAAATCTGCTAATGGCAGAGCCTAAGTTTTACTATAAATAAGAATACAACTTTTTGATCCACATGGTTAAGTAGAGTGACGTTACCTATGCTCGGTCACTTTTATATCAAAATCGAAGCACGTTAACAGTATTTTGTCAATTCATGTAAAATTCATACCGCAATATCGTCTACATATTGACCTACTTCTGATTACAGAAAAACAAGCATCTGACTATCCCGAATATTGGATAAAATCAGCGCGGAGTATTATACGTAAAACAAGGTATATTTGGAAAATTTCGGACCAGTGCTCGGTCACATTGTTTTACGTAAAATAGACGTAAATATGTCACTGTGAGATTTTTATTTTCAATTGATAGATTATTATATAAATATTATAGATTTAAGTAAATTATAATATTTCTTGAATTATTATAATAATTATAAGTAAATAAGACAAGGCTGTTCAAATTGGATTTTCTAGCGATAACAGCAGGTGCTGTCTGCATCTTTCGTCTGCAAACCGTCAAGCATTTCAACGATCATGATTTTGGGTTTTCTGCGAGTGTTTGAAAGATAGCCCTAAAAATAGACACAAATCAAGAGGTTTCCATTTTTATTTTCTTAAATTTAGATGGGGTGACGGAGCATTGGTAGTGACCGAACATAGGTAGTTGACTCTATGCCAGCAGATCTAGATTAGAAGGCATAAAATAATGAAAGATATTTTTCTATGGTTTCTACTGCTGTCAAATCATTGAAGCCTGAAGATCCTCAAATAAATCTACATTTTTTCTGACAAATCACACTAGCACTAATTTATGTCATCAGAATTCATTAAAATATGAAAATGTGCAGTATGCAAACAGCGTTTTTTCACCCGATTGGGAATGGGTCCTGTACCCCTCCGATTGGGAATTTTTTAGTCGTGAAAATGGGAAAAATTGGGAAAATCATACACAGCTTAGAATAAATTGGGAATATCAATAAACAAGTGTTTAAATACAGAAATTGTAAGATATCTGCATCATTCTGCCTTTTAACAGTAACATTAAACTAGATTTTGTAGTTTTTGAGACATGCAGAGGTAAATTACACAAAAAAGGATCTTAAGAATTGGGCCATCCATATAATGACCCCTAGAATTTGGACACTCCAAACAACAATATAGTGCCATTGTTAATAGGCCTAAAAAGAAAGAGGGTATAAGCGAGCCAGGTTATGTGACAAGCTGTTTATCCTAACATTTGGGAAATGTCATTAAAAATTATCTTCAGTCACATTATCTACTCAAGCTTGTTGGAAATGTGTTCAAAGTTACCAACAACTTATCTTCTTATGTAATGAAACTATCTGATAGACCACAACATAATTCAGAAATAAGGAGGCTACCAGTACCAGTATTTCAGTGTCTGAGTTGTTTTTAGATATGTTATGATCAATTTAATTAAATAACCTTTCTTATAGTTTTTACTCAAAATCTTCCTTAAAAGCAATTCAGCTTGGTTCTAAAATGTCTCATTTTCCCACAATAAAAAATAATTAAAAATCATTAAATGTCCGAAACTGTCGGGTACGAAATTATTGGGGACGAATGTTTTACAATTTACTCCGAGTAACAATTTAAACTACTGTTGGATTATTTCAACCATAGCTGAATTATTGAGAAAAGTATTGAGAAATCATCATGACATGAACAGCTTTTAATTTATATGCTTAATGGCAGCTAGTTTCATAAAAAATCGTAAAATCACGGGTCCGTGGAAATTAGTCAATGTAATGACCTTGACCGGAAATAAAACTTAAGCACAATTTTACGCGGTAAGACAAAGGAGTTTGTTTGTAAACATTAAATTTTACGTCATTAGTTTGATTGTAAAGCTAATGAAGCGGAACAATGGTTGTGTGAAAGAGTGATTACACAAACTCTCAGATGATAGTTATACAAGATGACGCTATTCACCAACATTAACGGATTAGCGATGTCGTAAAGAACGGCATGAATAAAGATTCTAATTTATTTTTAATTGATGATAAGTGATATTGATTATTGAAATTTGCCGACTTTTGCCCATTTAAGTGATAATTGTTACACGGTCATTAAATAACTGTCAGTTACGATACTTGGACAAATAAACAAAAGTAAAATTTTATTAAATCCAAAACCGTTTTTTTGCCGATTTTTTTAGTTTTGACAACATATGCTGTTTTTTCTCTTGATTTTGGAAATACCAATAAAAGAAACGATTGGGAAGGGTCCGTTGACACAATTGGGAAGGTCCGTTGGCGTGATTGGGAAGGGTCCGGTCGTCGTTGGGAATGGGTCCGTTTTCCGGACCCATTTTAAGAAGGAAAAAAAACGCTGGCAAAACATATTATGATATCTCCAGGACTAACCGTGATTCGCGGTGTTAAGCGTTAAAAACAATAAAATGTCACTTAAAACATTTAATGTCGTTGTTAACCTGCTTTATTGACACTATCATTTTATTTTGCACCAATATCAATCAATAATCCTGTCCGAAGTGCAAAAAAACCGGTAAAAACACATAAAAACAAACTACAACTGTATAACGGCAGCCATCTTGAAAAAGGAACTTTAGATTCGCGAGTTGTGACGTCATTGAAATAAGGCCAATGAAAATTATTTTTTTGTGTCTCGTATCCCAGATTTTACGGAAAACATTGCAGACAAACGTTCTGGTTAAGTATTTTTTATGTTTTCAGTAAATAAATTGTTAATATCAAAGTCAACATATTTTGGAATAAGAAAAAGTGTGTAATTGTGTAATCTCAAACGAATTTTGCAAAAAAACTATTTAAAACGCATTCTGTTTAAGTTAATAGATCCATACGGTAGCGTAAACCAAGTAGTAAACGTGACGTCAGGTTATAGCCTCGATTTCAAAATCTCGCGAGAGTATGAACATAAACAAAAAAGGCCGCGAATCAAGGTTGGTCGCGAACTTAGGTACGTCGACGATCTATTCAATCATTGGGATTGAATTGTAAAGAGACAGAAATTGGATTGGAACTCGGTGAAGTGATAAGCAATGGATTGATTGGTAACAATTGTGAATGATGTGTCTTACAACAGATATATAAGAATATCAAACAATGAATGTTAATTAAAACGCACTGATGTTTCAACTTTCACCTACAAAAATACAACCGTCGCCAAGTACCCCACCCACAAAAGTGACTGCAAATAAACGCCGAATCTCTCTACACGATAAACGCATACTTACTGTACTTCAGGTGAATGAATCCATGATAAACAATGAATCCTGATACCATGACAAACGCAAGAATTTTAGCATTTTCAACGTTTAAATAGTATGTTATTTCATGTGTTGATGAACTAGATTTGTCAGCCATGTTTTTTATTAAATTAACTCTAAGGGAAAAAATGAGCGAAAAGTATCATCAAGACGAAAAGTGACAATTAAGCGTCAATGATGGTCGTTTTTGGAAGTGTTGTAATTTAATTTGTTTTGTATTCTACTTTTGACCGTTATAAATCTATCAGCCAAGCATGAATATATATGTGTAATAACGCTACGGAATTTGTTTGGTATTGACCCATCATAAAAGCAGGGAATAATAGGCCTATATGTCTCTGATAAAAGCCAGGCATTCTTAGCCGAGGAACTTAATTTGTATTGTATACTAGGGTCACAACAAATTGATTATATGTTCTATGGATTCGCTCGCAACTTAATTTTGACGGTTTTTACAAAAAAAAAATATTTTTATTTCCTCGCTCGCTCATAAAAATTTGGTCAAACCGCTATATAAAGCAAGTGAATAAAGACTTTTTTAAAAAAATTTTCTTCGCTCGCTCGCCCCATTTTTTCCCCAGAAAAATCCGTAGATCCGTGATCAACTTGTTGTGGCCTAGACTAAAAAGTTTTTAGAATTAAGCCAGTCTCGGTTGTTCTTAAAACAAAAGCAATCCAGAACTCTTACTGACTCTTGAGCATCCTTTGAAAAAATTATATTCGAAGAAAAATCATTTAGTTTGCTCCATTAGAATTTTGTGTAAGTTTGATCAGAGACATAGAGGTGTATCTAATTCCCTGGTTTGATTCAAAGTAATGAGCGATAATGGGTAACACGAACGTGGGTGGTGTCAGAGACATAGATATAATGTGTCTAATTCCCTGGTGGTGTGTAGTAGTGTGTGGTTTTTCGTGAGGCTGGTAATTGGTTACTTGAAAAAAATATATATCCAGTCATTCTCGTACCCAGAGTCTAGTAGGATTCTCAATACTAGCTAGTATTGAGAATCCTACTAGACTCTGGGTACGAGAATGATATCCAGTGTAACTATAGTTCGTTTTTTCTCAACTATCAAAACATGAATAATTTCACGGTTAATGCGTTTGATTAAAAAATATTGTCGTAATACATCCATGAGTTTCCGAAAGTGTGTATTATGATCGAGTAAAGCTGCTTATGCCGTATGATATGTTTAAGTCAAGATATTTTAATACCAATTAAGCCGCCAGTACAAAAACAATGCATTCAGTCATCGTGAAATTATTCAAGCTCTGACAGTTGAGAAAAAAACGGACAATAACTAATGATATCGACTCTTATAGATTTAGTGGACCAGCACATAAGCGCACATGTTAAAAGAAGCCTTATTTTTCGGAAGAATACAAAATACTGCACATGATAATTGAATATGAAGACCGAAGTTGTGATTACTGTAAATTGAATGAGAACATCATTATTTACTTTTAAATTGTTAGTCCAACATATAAATGTAAGAATAAATGACTTAGATCTACCACATTATTTTTAATCCAGATCAACTTTCAACAAATTCATTTTTCTAATGAAAACTGCAACCTCTACAACTATAAAAATCACTTGCAAAATTTATTTATTTGCTAACTTACAACGACATTTTAAGTGAGCGTCTGTTCAGGGTAGTGTGCAGGGTATGGTTTATTGTGCAAACGGCATGCCATAGTTTGGCAGGGTGTATCATCTCATTAATTGTTCTGATTTAAAATTAGTTTCCTATTCCTCTTACTGTCTTACGAGGCAGTGGGACTACTGGAACAAATATAATTTTGTTTATGGTGTGTTGACATACTGGCAGTGAATAATTTATGTGCGTAAAACAAATTTTATCTACGCACGAGCGCCCATACGCCAGCTGTCAAAATTTCCCGCCATTTTAGTCTCAGCATGTCACGTGACTATGTATTTGACTTTAGATGGTAACAAAAATTTACAAATAAACATTCAGGCCCGGTTTTACCGGGGGCACAGGGGGCACGTGCCCCCCCCCCCCCTGGGCCCACAGATATTGACACTGATACAAAGGAAAGGGCACAAAATCGGCACCATCTAAGCAATATCAACTAGATTCATTTTACTATAAAATCATTCATCCGATCTATTAAAATAGATAATGATCTAAATTGATACATTCAAGCATCTCAGGGTACCCAGATCGGGCCTTATCAAGCGTTCAAATCATTGATCGTGCAAGTGTATTGTCCTTCTTTACTGACACATAAGATATCATTAGACAACGGTGCCCCCTCTCAGCCAATCAAATTGCTTAAAAAGTGTTTGATAAATCTCATACCACACGGGTAAGTGTTTGATATTATCAGACCGTTTTTTCCGTGCTTAAAACTCGAGAAAACAGTGCGCGAAAGTATGGGGTGGATCCAGACTTTTCAAGTTAGGTGCACACTAAGAACAAAACGCAATGTTATAGTTTGTATTCAAAGCGGCAATGAAAAAAGGAAAGATTTTATTCATGGTCTCATTGGTCGACTAGCATAAGTCATGAAATAGTACAATCCATTGTAAAAAGTCTAGATCCACCCCATTATCAGTTTAAATACAATCAACTGCTGAGTATATATATGTAGATTTCCAAGGTGAAATGTTTCAACAAGCTTATCTGTATTAATTTGAAAGCAAACCAAAGTTTTGAGAAATTAACTGTTAATTTATTTTAATTTAAGTCCTCACAAGAATTAATACTTTGTCACTGTACCACAATAGTATGGACTCATGTGCCATGTTTTGAAAATTGATGAAGTGGACTGGATTGTTTTATTTTAACGTTAACACTTACACGTAATGTTATTTTGTACACATACCGTACTGGTTTGAAATTTGCGTACGTATAACTATGTAATTTTGCAGATTATGTGATATATATAAATGTGATACTGCATTGGCACCATTTCCTGTCTATTATACCCCTCGTGATATGATTGTTAGAAGTAAGACATTTGTGGAAAGGAACTCGATGGGCAATTGTTTTGAGAAATTCCAACTAAATAAATTAACCTATAGTAAATGTGTAACAGATTAGATACTTCGGTCAATTACATTAGGAACTAATAGGATCAAATAGGATCTAATTTTATTTAACTGATAGTCAAATATAATTAAGTATGCCTTCTTACTTTAAATGTTTTGAGGGGAATTAAATGAGACAGGAAATAAAGCGCCATGATCGTGCGACCACATGCACGACTCATGCAGATCGGTTCGTCTCCATTCGGAGACAAACACCAAAATCAACAGCGTAAGCCAACTCCTAGCAAAACATTAACAGCTCTGGTAACCAAGCCTTATTTCCATTCTCTATGAAAAAGGAATGGCATGGTGTTTAGGAACGACCAGAGCCAGTCAATGCTTCGCTTAAAGGAGGCAAACGCTTGGCTATATGTATGACATTTAAGTCAAAATAACGACATACACATTAAAACTGTGATGTTTTCTATCAAAAGTTAAATACTAACGAATTGGTTGTCATAGTAAGCAGTTTATTATGTCAATTAAATTCAATTGGTGTCTAATTCTGTCTTACTTAAGCTTGCAGATTCTTTGTTTATTATTTAACTAGATATTTAAATAGTGTTACAAAAATATATTGAAGACTTATCAAATTAATCAAAAACAAAATTTATACAGTCACGCGTTATATTTTGTGTATTTCTATACCCTGTGTTTAAAATCATAAACATGCCCCCGGGGCGTATATTTAAAATTATCTAATACGATTTACATAGGCAAGGGAGTTAAATAGGATCTAAGCACTTGTCATTGTTGCCTCCCTTTGTGCCAATTTAATGTAGTTTTTAATTACAAATAGTAAGACTTTTAAGCTTTTTAAATCTTGACCGTACTATTTTCTTATTTTTTCTATATTTTTCTTTTTGTACTTTTTATCTTACATTATTTTTATGAGAAATATGGTCTAAATTGAATGTTCACACGTTTACTAGTTATAACAATGTTAGAAAGTGATGAAATATATAAAACAATAACATGTACTTACAGCCTAATAGCGCTCTTGGTTAGCCAAAACAGTATTTAGTTCTGTATAGAATTATTCCTATGACGAATCACCACAGTGATTATTCAAAAATGATTGTTAATTTGAATCCTTTATAATTATTTAACTGCATATTACGTACATGGGCACATTAATAATATTTACATTCATGAATAACTCTATCTAATTGTGTTTATGAGTTTTAATTAGCTTTCGCACGAAATTCTCGACTCAAAATTTAATATCGTTTGTTTAAGTTGAAGGCCCACTATATTATTCTGAGTTTTATGTGGCTAAAATATGGTAATAGTATAAACCCGTGACAAAATAAATGAAAATGGACATTATAAACTTATAATTTCATACCCGTTGTCTAAGTCGGATAGAATACTCGTAGCAGTTTGATATGGGATTTATCAACTCGCTTCGCTCGTTGATAAATCCCATATCAAACTGCTACTCATGCTCTATCCTATACATAGCTATGTATTTTGTCTACATTACACATACATCAACAGCAAATTTCAGACCGTCACCAACGAAATTACCATGGTTACTAGCTTAGGAGGCTTAAATTTGGTTATTGTGCACTTGTTATCTTGTTAACTAGTGTATATCATCGGCGTTTTCATAGCAAGTTACATGGCGAAAAGACGAGGACAGCTAGTTGAATGCATTTTTACGTCATTATTATGACACTTAGTTAATGTCGAAAACATGCACGATTGTCTGATGTTTTCATGGTATTAAAATTCGGATAACTTTTTAAGAGTGACCGAGCCTAAATATAAATTAATTATTTATGGATGACATCGGTGTTTTTCATAGCAAGTTAGACTAAGAAAAGCTGAGTACAGCCGAATGATTTTTTGTAATTAAAATGATGTACGTATTTTGTTAATATTTGAAAAAGCGAGTGTTTGATGTTTTTTTAGACAATGAAGGTAAATTAATTAAACTTTTCAAGAGTGACCTACCCTACAACAAGTTTTCTTACGAAAAACATGACTAACATTTTTCTTCCTATGATAAATTCATAGGCTTGTGTTTCATTAAATTTAAATCGTTGCTTTTATTTTACATCAATTTGAGTTTTAAATACTTGTATTCCTTATTTTTTTAACGTTCGAAAAGCTCACAATAACACCAACTTTCAACACAATTAACTAAGCCTCTTTATTTAAAAATAAACGTATCTTTAACCGGCCATTTTTTTATGTTAAATCGGCGAATTTTCTCATTGCATTCGGTGATTTTATGTAAGTTACCTAGTGTATTTTTTTTATAAAATTCTCGGCATTTTATATGATGAAATTGTTGATTTTTGTCCTTGAAAACCTCGGGGTACGAGAATAGGATTTATCAAGCCAACAAATTAAATCTAAACGAACAAAAAAACCCGGACACATTGAGGAATGATACCTCAATTATAGCGCTCATTTTAGTACATTGTAGTGCCCAAAAGTGCTCAAATTTGCTTTGTTTACATCATTTTTTTCGTCAGGAGATATACCCCTCCCAAACCAGCCAATTCAACGACTCCGTCGTTCCGAATGTTTGAGGACAGTGGTATTAAATGACTAACGTGTTTTTAATTTAACACGGGGTTTAGCCAAAAACAAGGATTTACATCATAGTTTTTACGGGCAGGCTTTGACTTTTTTTGTTAAAATGTAATGAGAATTTACCAAATTTTAGCTTGATTTTATCCTTTTAAACAGCCGTTTCGCGTTAAGTTAAGCAATTATTGAGAAAATATGTCACATGAAATTTATGTTGCAGCACTCAAAAAGTTTGTTTATAAATGTAAACTTCAACCTTTCACGGACTTAAAATCAGAAGTTTTTTTTAATAACAAGTTCGTTAATAAGTAAATACGTGTGATGAGTTTTACCTGGTAATTCTTATCCGTGAATTACGTTACTGTAGTGAATCAATTATTAACCATGTCTAACATTTAAATACAAACCATGTGTGACACCGATGATGAGTTTTTTCAATTCATTGATCATTTCTACCTATCAAACAACCAACACATAACAAGAACAAATATGTATACCAAACATAATAAGGACGAAACAAATAGATTATAGACTATTTTATTGGCTTTTTTCTTTTAGAAAAAGTCCTTTCCCTGTCAAAAAGTATAGATACTGATAAGGACATTGAAATATCGATACAAAATGTCATACCCTTTCCTAAAAGTATTCAAACTATGGTGTCAAAATATTGAAAGGATAGTGTAGTACAATAGTGTGTATTTATATGTACTAATGGTAACGTAATTCACATAAATTTTATTTTATATGGTGTGAATCTATAAAAGTAAATACTGTTAACTAGAGATATAAAATGGAAAAATCTCTTTAGTGTATAGTTCATTTGTGCTAATTTTTAGATTTTAAGAAGTAGATTGGATGACTTCGGACCTTTATATAATTGAAACCTTTGTACGACATACGCAGTTTTATTAAATTTCAAAATGCCTTTTAAAATACATTGCAAAATGATTAATACGCAAGCTGTGATAACAAATAAATGTCTACAACACTGAATACGTAGTAAATACTTGATAAAGCTGTAAAAGGACATATCATGGAGAACCATAATGTCGCTGATTTAAGAAAAGAACGGTAACGTAATTCACAATATATTCGTACAAAACTTCTTTCATGTTTGAAAATGTTCTATATCGCTGACACTCTAACTTAATTTAACAATAGAGAATTCCTTGTTCTGCCAATGATGAAAACTAACTTATTGGTCATTATGTATAATTTATTATCAGTTAACGAGTTTGCAAACACAATTTTCCAAACTGTTAACAATGATTTAAAAAGGAGGGGCATATTTTCTGTTATATGAAATATTTTCATATTTTACATACGAGGTATAATTGGAAGCCTGCAGTTTATACATGATTTATTTCTGTTTCATGGGACTAAACGTAAAAGAACATCACTCAATACTCCTTGTCAAGATTGATTTGAAGCTTTAAAAATATATTTGATGCATGAAAAATAAGTTTACATGTAACATGTTTCAACACTTCTAGTATATTGAACTTGAAGCATTCCGACGTCAGCGTTGAGTAACGATGATGTAACTTCTTATTGTAAAGACAAGTGCATGGTTTTCTCACTCCACATAATCACCAATTTAGATTTAACATATTTTATTGCCTACATGTAATTATTATTGTAATTATTACCAACGTTCTTATACATAGAATATACATAACAGTATCTAACAGTCTGCCCACAAGTTTGCACCGCTGGTTGTCTCTTGCGCCAAGTGTTGATAAATTTGAACTGTAGCACGGACAATTTTACATCTAGATTCTCTATCTTCTTGTCTGCCCTCTTCACAGAACATGTAGTTTTCCAGCTACCCGTTCTCTCTGTGAACTTCATGTTTACTACCATGTCAGAATATCTCCTTCTCAACATAAAAGGAATTGGGCACTGCTACCATTTTAATTAAATCGCATAATCCATCTGCCTAATAATCAATTATCGCTACCATATTTAGATTATTGTTACAACGATCTGCAACTTTGCCTTTTATTGTCATGCGCCTCCTTTGGTTTTTGTTTTTATATTTTATGGGTCCATAATCGAATACATTTTTGTCTCATTCTAAATATATTTGGACCTATATTGGTTGTTAGTTTGTAAAATGTTTTAAAGTTTTAATTCAATTAATTTTCTCTTTTCAAGTAGCTTTGGCCATATTTTGGCTTTCTTCAATCTCTCTATGCCCTTTGCATCTCAAACCTTGCTTTTACCCACTGGCCAAACAAAATTAGAGGGATTGTGAATTACGTTACCGCTCTGTGAATTACGTTACTATTTAAAATGTGTGTCTAGCATGGACATATGAACAATACAAAATAATTGTTACTGTGTAACTAAAATAATGCCCCAGAAAAAACAACTGATACAAAACTGATTTATCTATTATGCTCTTGTATGATGAAACTATTTAAGAAACATACATGACTCACATTCATCATATATTATTCGTAAAAGTCTCTTACTTATGCAATTTCCTTCTTCAAAAACTTTCATAATATTGACACCTCAACGTTTTTAGGTGTTGCTGTAAATTTAACATGTTATAATTGACCCTGGGTCCTAATTTCGGCGACTAACTGATATTTGCGGTAACGTAATTCACAATAACGTAATTCACGAATCGATTGTTTATTGGGATGTTTATTTAATTGCATCAAGGCAATGTTAATTCATTTGGTTATTACTTAAGTTTATAAGAGGGTAGTTTAGATGGAATTTAGTAAGTGGATATAGGTAATGTTAGTGTGTATGAAAACAGCTAGTAACGTAATTCACTAAACCTAGGTTTTATTGAGTGAATACCGTTCTGAGGAGATATGTGGAATATACAATTAATTAACAACCAATCTCATTTGTCAATTTTGTGCTACATACATTGAGTAGTTCCCAGAAGATAAATACATATATATAATGCAATGAACATCGTGCCAGCAAGCCTGTGGAAAATGGTAACGTAATTCACGTGAATTTGTGGGACAGCAAAGTCAATGCGTAAATATTTTTATGATGTAAGTTGTGGAAGTTCAAACTATTGCAGTTGTTTGGCCTATGTGTATGCTTTATGATGAAAGTCAGAATTCTCATTCCTTGGGCAGAATAGGGCGACAATAAATCTGAATATCAATTGACCCAAACAGTGGGACAATGTATTTTGATGAATATGCAACATTCCCGCCGAGTAAAATTATCATCTAGTAATGGTTATGTTTATAAATGTATATGTTTTCGGTAAAGACATATGTCTCCTAGGTAAAGGACAAATTTGGTAATAAACCATGCTATATTCTTAGTAAAAATACTATGTGACATGATATTTTTGCAATTGCTTAACTTAACACGAAACGGCTGTAAAGAGTGTTTAAAAGTGCTCAGATTTGCACCTTTGACATGCAAAAATTCAAAAATTTTCTACATCTTCGGTAGGGGAGACCCCTACCGTACCCACCCAACCCTGCTCCTCACTAACGATCAGGCCCTGTCATCTAACTCACATGCATACATTCCTTTATTTATGAACATTTATTAAAAGATAAAAGTAATCAATGACATGAATCTGAATTGCTATGCATTTCATCACTTTTCTTCAGAAGAAAATGAAAATTTTAGCTTCATTCTTTTAAGGAGCATTTTAAAGTGCTCAGATTTGCACCTATGACGTGAAAAATCTAAATTTTCTATACCGTCGGGAGGGGGTATCCTCTCCCGAACCCACCCCTTGTGCCCCCCCCCCCCTTACGACCCTTCTGGATCCGGCCCTGAACATATATATCAAGTTAAAGGTATTTCGCTTTTGATTCCGTCCAAAATATTGTCAAACTATATAGCTGAACCATCAAGTAAAAATGTATGCGATACTACTTGTTATATAAACAGAAAACAACATTGGGTGGCCGTGCGTCAGTGTATTATTATCAATACATGTAGCACAAATGGTTCGTGCATTGCCGTAGCTTCCTATAGGCACACAAGGCACGTGCCTACACATTATTTTTTTTTGAAAATTCGAAAAAAAATAAAAAGGCTAAAAATGCCAAAAATGCAATAAAAATCACTGTATGACTATATATAAACTACAGAACTGACTTAGTGTTGTGATTTCGTTTAACATATAACAGGTAAAAATGCTAACAAATGACCTGAAATACTCTAGAATGCAGCTACTGAGATGTAGAATTAAAAAGAAAATCGGGGAGCATGCCCCCCTGGACCCTCTAGGTTACCTGTGCCTACACATTTATTTTGGGCAAGCTACGCCACTGTCGTGTAATGACAATTGGTTAAGTCATGACGGAAAATATGTATTTTAAATAAATAGGAATATATACACGAACGTATTATAAAACTTCTGTAAATGTAGCCTTGCCCGTCACCCTAGATTCCTAGGTCAGAGTTAGGGTACCGCACCATTGTATCATATTAATATGGTATATGAAGACAGTTCACTAAATATAAAATACATTGGAAGTTTATTTGCCAACCCAATAAAACATTCGGAAATTCTTGATCTGTTTGTGCTACATGCATCACAGGTATACTTCTTATAACATATTATCCAGGATACGAAACGCCAAAAAAGTCAAGTTGGAAAAATCCGGGATAGACCGGTTCAGTGTAAGTTTTAGCCAGAGCCGCATGTGATTACTGTGTAGTTATCTAACTACTAAGATTTATTTGCAGATTGCACTGAAGTCGTTGTAGTCATCTCAGTGTTGACGTATTTATATGACTAAGATTTTGCTAAACTTGCGATCGTCCGTAAAATATCTCATACGATCCTCGACTTCTGCACAAAATCGATCAGTTTTTTGTAGACGATTAAGCCGGCCGGTGTCGACATACATTTCACCCGCACGCCATTGTGGTCAAACCGAAAAAGGAAGGGTATTATTTCTCTCTGAATTCTTCATTAGGAAGCACAGCAATCTTACGACAATGCCTGCTAAAGAACCATTTCAACGCCTACCATCTTCAGTGGTTCCTGTGAACTACGACATCACTCTGAAACCGAATTTGAAGAGCTTTACATTTGAGGGGAGTGAATCCATCAGTGTAAAGGTATGGAAAACAAAATCTTGCTTTTTTATTTTAATTTATTGATATTGTTAATATTATTTATCTGGCAATGATTTAATTTGCATTTGGAATAATTTTACAGGTTTGTTTACAATTTAACAAAAAGTTGATGTATTAAACATTTATTCACTTTCATTTTCAAGACGGAAGTTTTCAGTTCTAAATTTAGATCCACATCAACTTCTTCTATGCATTGCGTGCAATTTAATACTTATTCATGTATTCATTTATTGTCATGTTTGATGTCTTAAAAAACCGCTTAAGCATAGGGATATCACTGTCATAGGTTTAATGGAATTGAATATTATTAAACTGACAAAAAAGAAAGGGTCATTTGCATATGATATTATAAAGAACAAAGGTTTTTAAAATATGTAGTCAAAAGCATAGCATCTCAGAGAAAGCCAGATTATAAACATTCAATTATAAAACCCTACAATGTGAAATGAATAATACTTTTATTTCATGTAGCTACTAGTTATTTATAAATGCTCATATGTTTTAGGTTACTACTGCTACAAAAACCATAACTGTCAATTCAGCTGATATTGAGATCAGCTCAGTCAAGTATACTGCAGCAGGGGCTTCTAGTGAAGTAACAGGAACTGTAGAGTTCACAAAAGAAAAGGAATTGGTGACCTTCACCTTTCCAGAGGAGCTAGCTGTAAGTTTATAGCATTATTTCCTCATATCCACATTTTTCAACTATGATCATATGTTTACAATACCCACTCTAAAAAGGTCACTGAACATGCTGTTTATGTGAGTATTTTAAGTTTCAGTATGGTTAAAAACTATCTAATCAAAAGTAAAATATGGGACTGAATTTAATTTAGTTTATTGCTTGGAGTGCAGGAGTAGGATTAGTGACTGTCTGCTGTCTACCCAGTCATTATGGACATCTGCAGCAGTATAAACCTAAAATCTGGATTTAGTGGAATAACTCAAACATAACTCATGTGCAGTATGCAGAATATGTAATTGAATGATTGTTGGGAACAACCAGTTTTTCATTTAGACAGGTTCATTTTCCACAAATGATCATAGAGCTGGAAAGGTTGTTTTTGGAAACCTATCTTCAATTCTTCAAATATATGGATATAGAACTGGGCATGGTTGAGTAATTAGCTAGCTCAGTGACATTAAAAATCTACCTTGTTGTTTTCTTGAGCAAGAAACCTTGTTCTACTAGCTCAGTACTGGGCGACCAAGCAGCCAACTCATGAATGATTTAACTAAATTGAAAGAACTAGTTTCACAATTTCGCTAAAATGAATTTGTGTATACTAATTCTTAAATTAATAAACTGCATTGTAAATATCATAACTGTTACTACGAAACTGCCTTATGACATGATTGCCTTTTATGTAGTTTGATAACATAGATGTATAATATTGTAACTACATTTAGGTTGGTGATGGAACATTGAATGTTGTGTTTACTGGTGAATTAAATGATAAAATGAAAGGTTTTTATCGTAGTAAATACACAGGACCTGATGGCGAGGATAGATATGCTGCTGTTACACAGTTTGAGGTATTATACTTTGTGTTGATAAAAATTTAAATAAATTTAAATCTTATGTATCCATAGTCTGAATGGACTTTTATCTTCAAAATGTATCTGAGATAACAAACTTATTTGTATTTACCTGGGAAATGCAAACAAAAAAGATAATTTAGGTCATATCTTATATGGACTACTAAACTACAGTACCCACCAAAAGTTTGGAGACAAAAGAAAGTTTCTACAATTCTTGAATTTTTATGATTATTTTTGTAGAATCATAATTTTTTATACATTTAAGTATGGTTTGTAATAAAATGAAAACAAATTTCATGAATCCTACACATTAATAAGATTCAGCATCTGACATTCTAAAGTCTCCAAAACCATGTTTATTTTTAATTATGTTCTATAACATAGCCTTTATGCAATTTTTGTAGTCTCAGTTATAATTATGATAAGTACCAAAAATAAAGCAAAACTACAAAGCATTTCAAAATTAACAGTTGCACAAATATAGACATAGCTATTCAGAAGGCATACAACCAGAAATTGTCTCCAAACTTTTGGTGGGTACTGTATGGTTGAGCAAACACACTTCTATGAAAGCTAAATTGAATGAAGTTAGTGTGTTGGTTTTTATGAAACATAGTCCAGATAGTTTAATGTGAAGTACCTGGTAGCTATTTCCAATGACTGTTTCAGACGTTTCGAAGTGTTGGTCCAACAGAATTGACCAGTGAAATTCCATTCAGTCCAGAAATTCTGTCTTAGCCAGTCCGAATGTCCAGTTAAATTTCATTTTTAAATTAAAATGAGGACAACTATCGGCCCTTATATCTTATTTATTGGTATGTATTTAACTAATTTTGATGTTTGTCTTCAGTTAAAAGTTATAATAGTGACTGATTAGCAACCAGAAAACAGCACTGATAAGTCATGATGTTTTGACATTTTGATGATTTATTCCTGTCCAGTGAAACCTGATTATGTCCTGTGATTCTTCCGCGATAACTGGACCGAATGTCCAGTAATGTCAAAACACTTTTCGGAATGTCTGCTGTTGTTTAGTTGTTAAGGAACGTTGCTATGTAGTATAGGTAATGAACTAACAGGATTCAATTGAAATACAAAATTGTACTTGATGAAGTCATTTTCACCATGATAATGTTATTGTTCTGTTGGGGGAAAGTGTGAGGTTGGTGTGTCCTAGACCTGGTTTAACCCTCCCCAATTATTTACCTCTGTCATATTTTCCCTCTGTCCTTTCATAGGTGGAAACCCCAATGGTTCTTGTGTTTTTTGGCATCCGTTTTATAACAAAAGTTTATCTAAGCATCTAAGTACCTATTCCTCTTTCCTTTTTGGCTGTATGACGGGTCGATGTCTTTAACTTTTTTGCTGTTGCTGTTCCTGATGTATTTGTTTTACACCTTTTTGTAATTTTTAGTTGTTAATGTTTTTCAGGCTTCCGATGCTAGACGATCATTTCCCTGCTGGGATGAACCTGCTCTGAAAGCTACATTTGATATCACTTTAATAGTTCCTAAAAATAGAGTGGCTTTGTCTAATATGGTAAGTAGGGTCCAATACTTGTTATACCCCCGCTTCGAAGAAGAGGGGGGTATACTGTTTTACCCTTGTCCGTGCGTCCGTCCATCCGTCCGTCCGTTACAAAATTTCCGTCACAGTTTTCTCAGCAACTATAACATGTAGCAGCCTAATACTTTGCATATTGCTTCATCCCATAGTCCCATGTGGTGTAAAGCGATTTCATGCTCCTTGCTCATCTACTTCCTGTTTGTCGCATATTTTTAGATTTTTGCGGGGGTATCACTAGTGAGCATTAGCTCACAGATTTACTTGTTTGTAATATTATTAACATTCTTCGAATAATTGATGAATGCCCCTATGAAGTCTATTTTACTTTGAACTGGTTAAATTCCCATTCAAAGAGTAGGACTAAGTTTAGATCTCATCCCCTTACATAATAATATACCACACATCTTATAGCTTTAGTATTTAGTTTACTAAAGCTACAGTCCCATAAACATAAAAATAGCCGTGAGGGCACCGTACAGGCACCGTGCGATCAAGCTCCGCAAGGACCTGTACGAAGTCTTGCGTACCCGTACGGACTGTTACGTTTTTACCAGGGTCCGTGAGATGAGCCCAGGTTACACGTATCAGTTTCAGAGTCAAATCGTGAACAAAATCGTGTCCGGGTATGGATTAAACATGCATATCTTCCAGCTACGGCTCAGTGCGGGTGTGCTGTTTTGTACCATGTGCGTACCGTCACCTTGATACGCAAGGCTTCCCACGGCCTACGATTGTCTGCACGTACGGGTCCGTAACAAGCCACGATTTTATGGGACTGAGGCATTACAGTAACAAATTGAATAACTGCTGTTATATAGTAGCACTTATTGAATTTTTTACTCATTATTTTGAAGAAGCTAAATCAGTCTAAAGCTGGTGAAAATTTAAGGTGATGACTGTAAAAATTGACCAGGTTGACCAGTTTTTCAGAAGTTTTTGACCACTTTCAGTTGTTTACAAACTTCCACGTTGTCAGTCCTGACCACTGTAAGAGCAATAAGGAGTGGGTGTAACTGAGTAGTAACAACGTTGAACTTGTAATCATTTGATAGCCAGCTCCGTTTTGGTTCGAATCCCATTCAAAACCAACCCCCTTGTTTCTTTAAACAAAAATCTTAATCCTACAAGCTCAGTACTCGAGGACTAGGATACAGACTCATAAGTGATAAATCCAAGTTGTTAGAACTTGTTTCTCAATCAAGCTAAAATATACTGTATGAATTAAAGTTAAAAAGTTAAAGTGCTGTTAAAAGTCAGCTACTACGTACATATTAATTTGACTTTACTATCTTGTACAATAACTCCTTATCATTGATGTCTTCTTCTGGCAGGTGATCCCTCACAGTATCCATTTACACCTGGGTGGAGTGGAACAATTGTTGGTAAATTTTTTGCTCAAGGAGATTTGTGGGGTCGAACCCAGGACCTCTCAATCCCTAATTGCGTGTCCTACCACTGGACCACAGCTCTTACTGTTATGAAGTGTAAAAGCTATATGAATGTCGTCTATATATTTCAGCCTGTTGTATCAGAGAGTGATGACTCATCAGACAGTAATCTTAAAGTTGTCAAGTATGGTAAATCTCCTATAATGTCTACATATCTACTGGCTTACTGTGTTGGTGAATATGATTTTGTTGAAGGTACTGATTCTAATGGTGTTAAAATACGTGTTTATACACCAGTAGGCAAGAAAGAACAGGGACAATTTGCTCTTGATGTAAGTATTGAAGTAAAGTTTTATTTTCCTTTTTAGCCAGATTTTTCAACGTAAAAATTTGGCTAATAGTTCGGTGAAAACCGGTCAGGTGGGCGTCCAGTGTCGTTAACCATTGTGTTAAAGTTTTTTCTTTACCATAAAGATAAAAAACAGTTTTAATTAATAATTTGTAAAAATAACTAAGCCTTACATAAGCACAGTGAGGAGTTTGGGCATTCTATAAATAGATGGTATTACTAGCGTCACATGATTTATGTGTTGGCAGTGGTTAAGTAGCGTGTGATGTAAGCACTGTGAGGAGTTTGCCAACCTGGGTTGCATATATCTTCTATTAATACATTGTACATGTTATATTTCAGGTAGCTGTGAAGACATTACCATTCTACAATGATTATTTCAAGATAGCTTATCCTTTACCTAAGATTGATCTGATTGCTATTGCTGATTTTTCTGCAGGTTTGTTGATTCTTAGTTAATGAGTTAATGATGACTGGTTTTATAGTATGTAGATGAGTGCTCTTCGATTGGTTGGGTGACTGGTATCTTTCTTGAGTTAAAAGACTTCAGTCTTGTAGACTAGCTAACTAGGCTATTGATACTTGTTTCATTTATCTGAATTAACATTGTGTTTTTAGTGGCTGGTCTCAAAGGTGTTACAGGTTCGAATCCCACCCAGGGAGGTTATACCCTTCTATGAAAATGCCTTGTTTCTGCAAAGAAATTAAATATGTTTCAATCAAATTATAAATTCAGCCATTTTTAGTTGTTTCTTTTTTTGAATTCTTACTGGGTGTCCAAGATTTAAATCTCCATGAAGACAGAAAATTCTTTTTCATTTTAGTTAACTTTGCCTTCACATGTTGAGAAGTTGCCCGCTATAGCACTCTGTGAAGTAAGTAGTTGCTGGAGACACTCAGTTTTCATTGAGGAAACAAAATATATTGCTTTAATTAACTAAAACTTTGCAAAGAAAGACTAAACAGAGCAGATAGATTGAAATGAAATTTCATTCAACCACTTATTTAAATTTTAAAAGAAAATAGTAACAGATAATATTTTTATGATCTTGTATTTTCGAGGTTCACTCCCAGACATTACCTCTCGAAAGCTGAAATTCAAATATTTAACATGATGTAATCTTATATTTTCCAGGTGCTATGGAGAATTGGGGTCTTGTAACATACAGAGAGACTGCTCTACTTATTGATCCTAAGAATTCATCTTCTAAAGCTAAACAATGGGTAGCTCTTGTTGTAGGTCATGAATTAGCTCATCAATGGTTTGGTAATTTGGTTACCATGGTAAATACAATTTACTTATATTCTTCCCCTTACCCTTCCTGTCTCAGGGCTCAACATTAAAGATCCTCTGATTGCCCCTAACAATCTATATATATCAGCATGGGCAACTTCTTATTGCAAGTAAACATTCGTTTTGGGTAAGTGAAATATACTGGTGGAACAACCTACTTAGAAAACAAATTTCGAGCCCTGAGTCTGAAGCACTGTACTTGTGCAAAATTGATTCAGATTACTTAATCAGTTGAATATTTAAAACATGATGAATAATGCAGTTCTATTAAACATTATCAGTCAGGTCTCTGCTTGTGAAGGCAGTGACTTGTACTTACATTGTACAGGTTTGTGGGCTTTCCTCTTAAATTGCTGACTATGGCCTTAAGTTTTAAGTCTAGTATTATTTTTTTTAATTCAATATATAAAAGTGCACTATTATAGCAAGTTGTTACTGCTACTGAACAAATGGTTCAGACCATAAGTAAAATATATAACTGGTTGTCCAATTGGCTACCTATGTTAAAATTTGTGTTTAGTCCCGCAAATTGTAGTAAAATGTGAGTTGCGCTTATATCAAGTATATGTATAAACTTGCAGACTTTTGTAGTATGATTTTACTACTAATACAAGATTTTATTTTCAGGAATGGTGGACTCACTTATGGTTAAATGAAGGTTTTGCATCATGGATAGAATATTTATGTGTTGATTATTGTTTCCCAGAATTTGATATTTGGACACAGTTTGTTAATCAAGATTTATGTAGAGCTTTAGAACTTGATGCTCTTCATACAAGTCATCCTATTGAGGTTTGTTTAGTTGTTTTCAAGCATTGCGCCAGCAATCTTTCTGTTACTTACCAAGGCAGGCTTAATTGGTTTGCTTTCCTGTACTTATGTTAACTTTTACTTGCTTACCGGTATGCTTCCATACTTTATACAGAAATAATTCTTATGTTTTAATTCATTGTTATGCAAAAGCTGCAATGCTATGCAAAAGCTGCCTGGCTAGCTCAGCTGGTAGTGCACAAGTCTATTGATCTAAGGGTCAAAGGTTTGATTCCCGGACTAAGCATACTTTTGTGGACCTTGGTCTTGAAATAATTAATACAGCCATTCTCCACTCTACCACTGATTCTAAATCATGTAGGTCAGTTGTCAGTCATTGACGGAAGCCATCCTATTGAGGTTTGTTGTTTTCTTTTTATGCCTTTCGTCAACTTGTCAGCTTACCAGGAATTTTGTTATTATTATTATTATATACCACATTTGTATAGCACTGTTTTCATATTGAATATATGTTCAAAAGTGCTTGTTAACTATTACTTGCTTATGCTTCGATGAAAAGCCAAAACTCAAAACTTATTTGGACAGCTAAATATATGGCTTGAAAATTGAAATTTTAAGAAGCTCAATATGAACTCAAATACATACATACATACAGATAACTATTTTTATCGATATTGAGTAAAGAAGTACTGTAGTAAGTATTTAAATCCATGGGGTTAATGTATGGGGGACTGACAGTTGAATAGAATTTAACAATATTGATTATAGAAAAGCAAGATCATCATTAATGGTTGAACCTGTGAACTTTTAACGCTGATTATCTAGAAATTATTCTCAACATTAGAAGCATAAGGACAATTCTGCATGCATTAGTGGTGTGACATTCCTAGTTTTTTCCCCTTGTCCTTGGACAAGTGATATATCTTAAAAATCTATTTGTCTTAAGTCAAAATGCACTTTTCCTGTCCAGAAGTTCAATATTCAAAAAGACATATTGAGAACTATGGTATTAAAAACATACCTTAAGTAATAATAATAATATAATTCATTGTAGTTTACTTATTTACTACTAGTAAAACATTGCTAAAATGTTACTTATCTACTGACAAGTGGGATTTATTTATATACTTGTCTGCATACATAAATGTACTAGTCAGGCATAGAAATTCAACACCCCCGTGCATATGAAATGAACATTTTTGTATATAGACATAATTTTATTGCAAAAAAGACATTTGTCCATGGGCAATACAAACATGTAATATACATATAAATATATAGACAATTATTTCCAGTGACAGTCATTAAATTTTGGCAACAATATCAATACATGTATCAATAGAATGTTGTTTACAATGTGATGTACAGCCTGACCTGCATATTGTGACCATCGGTTATGTCATATAGACAGAGAATCTAGACTCGGGACAACTGAGTTACTAATATGATAACATCACAGAATAACATCAAGACTGCGTTGTGTAACTTAATAATATGTTTGAGTGCCGAGGGTTGCTTATGCAGGTTAGACTAGTGTTTATATATATTCACAGGTACCAGTAGGAGGCCCAGACGAAGTAGATGAAATATTTGATGCTATCTCTTATAGTAAAGGTGCTTCTGTCATTAGAATGTTACATAATTATATTGGTGATGATGTAAGTAATATTTTCATTCTAAGTAAGATTAAGTGATTTGGTTTTAAGAAGCATTATTATAGATCATGGTGTCCTTTGTTCGAATCCTACCAGTGGCTTATTTGATTGGATGCAGGCTTCATAATCAGTATGTCTTGCCATGGTATATATATCTGAGGCATTGCTAATGGCTCTTAGGGGGAAAAGCATACCTGTGACTGAGTAGTTATATTACCCTAAGTAATTTTTTGGAATCAAAGACTCAACAAGAGTAATAACACACAGCTTTGGTATACAGACAGATCATCAATGTAATAGATAAATATATATACTGATTAATCATCCAATTGAACAATGGACATTTTCAAAACAGTATCCCCTATTATAAGACATGTTTATTACATGAAATTACTGGACATAAAAATACTAGGTAAAGGGTACCTACACTTATGGCTTATAATTGCTAAATGTAGGTTTTGGGTTACTAGTATTCTCTCTGAAATGTTCAGTGTTTTAGAGTTTTATCCAATCAGTCTTAGAACTTTAAAATTATGTGCTTTTGTAAACTAAGGTTAGTATAGTAGATATTTATAAAAGTTGGTATTGTAAAGTTATTACACAGTTTCTTGTAAATTCTAGGATTTCAGAAAAGGTATGAACAGTTATTTAACAAAATATGCTTACAAGAATACATTTACTGAAGATCTGTGGGCAGCTCTTGAAGAGGCTAGTGGTAAACCTGTAGGTAAAGTTATGACAACATGGACCAAACAAATGGGATTTCCTGTCATCAAGGTTAGTTTCCATCCTTTCTTTGGTCTATTATCTCCCTTTGTGACTGTCGATAAAATGGCTGGAAGTAGCTAGGCGTAATACTAATTTTTAGCTCGACTTTTCGAAGATAATGAGAGCTGATACTGTCACCCGAGTGTCGGCGTCTGCATTGGCTTTGCAAATCAAGGTTTAAGTTTTTACAAATTTAAATAACTTCAATACTATCAAAGATATTCAACTCTAACTTGGAATACTTATTCATCATTACTACTTCCACCTTACTATCTAGACCCATAACCCTGGCTTCCCTGTTTTAGGAGTTCTGCCCCTTTTTTTACTTAGAAAACATCCAAAATCAAGGTTATAGTGTTTACAAACTTCAATACTATCAAAGATATTCAACTCAAACTTGGAAACTTGGATCTTTTTTAAACTTCATTAACCTCAACACTGTTAATAATATTCAATAGGAATACATATTGATCATCTCCCTCTCTATAGTATTTATATGACTATCAAAAACCATTGATTCCTAAGAAATGAGAAAACTTGAGCGGTCTTACTGACAGCTCTTGTTTAACTAGGTTGCCAGATTGGACAACCAGTTGTTTGTTTTACTTGCCCTCTAACAAATGTTTACTTGCAGAAACAAGTTGCTTGAACTAAAATATAGGTTGTCAACTGGGCATTAGGACAGCTTTTAATGTCAAACTCTGTGTTGACCAAATTATGATTAAAATTACTAAGAAGCACATTTCCTGTTTTTGTTACCAGGTACAATGTTTAAATGAAAATGAAAAATGGTTAAGAGGTGATAAAATATAAAATAATAATTAAGTCTTTGCTACGAATGAACCTAGAAAACTCTAATCAGTGGCTGATTACAATGATTTGAAGTCAGTAGTCCTAATTCTTTGACCAGAGTAACTTTATTGCAAAATGACTTAATAGACTTGATGTTCACATTTTGTGACATTTTAATGCTTATTATAATAATGTTTTAATTGCAGGCATCTCAAAAACAGAATGGTAATAGTAGAACTATTGAGATATCACAGGAGAAATTTAATGCTGATGGTAAAGTTAAGGAAGGTAAGAATTCTCATCTTATTTGGTTTATTCTACAGGGTTTGTACAAACTGGAAAAATCTGAGATTGTTTTGGAAAAATCATGGAACTTTGATTTTAGGGAGAAGTCATGGAAAATTTAAAAACATGCAGAAAGGTTTATGTGCCATGGAGAAACATTTATTCAAAATAAATCGCAATGTTAAATGTTGGGTACAAATTATGCTTGGGTACAAAAAATGAGTATTTTACCACTACACTGTTTCAAAAATATAATTGTACTCGTTTTGGGTTCTGTTTGTGTTTCTGTTGTATCAAAGAAAACAATGTTTTGTCAATTCTTGACAGACGATCCAATATCCATTCGCAATTTGGAATAACAATACAATCTAGCATTTTATTAAGCTATAAATTAAATGAAGGTGATGTTTAATGTAACACCCCTGCATTTCATTAACTTTTTTCACTTGAATAACTGTCGTGGACAGAATTTGATTTAGTTAGTTTTATGTTTGAAACAGCTTTAATCATCATGCCTAACATAATGAGGGCATTATAGTAAAAATATTCTGGAGTTCCGGCGTCTTTAATTACACTCTGACAATACTTGTCTTTCAGTTTTTTTTCTATCAATGAGAGCCCTAACAACTATATATTATTATTTTACAGGTGAAAGTAAAGAATGGTTGGTACCTATAACTATTAGTACCTCGGAGAGTCCAAACACACCTGTTAAAACTATACTTCTAGATTCTAAGTCACAGACTATCACATTAGATAATGTAAAACCAGAATCTTGGGTTAAGGTAAGACAGGCTTATTATTTATACACCTAAATGACAGTATAACTCATTATTACATGTACCTGAGTATGTCAGACTTTTTCAATTCAGTTGGACCTTTTATATTTCATGATTTTCTGGTAAATTTAAATTTTGATATTTTGCTTATTATAAATATACATATATGTACTTGGGAAGTCATAGTTCTAACCGTGAGGAAAGATATGAATATAATGATATCTTAGAAATTTTAGACTGACTTTTTATTTATAAACCATGTAAATGATTCATTAACTTGTTATTTCATTAACTTTTTGTGATTTTATTTTGTTGATAAATGAAAAGAAAGTGATGTTACAAGCCATACATATGAAATATGCCATTTGTAAATATTGACAATTATGTCAACAACATGCCAAATTTTTGTTGTTTTCTTGTAAAACACGCACCGAAAAAATTAAGTCAGATTGGGAGGGAAAAAAGTGTGTGTTATACCCATGAAATTATGGTAAATACAGACGACTTCAAAACAAGATCAAGTCAACACAGCAGAATATAACATAAATTTTGTTCTTTTATATGACTATAAACTTTATTTTTACGAGTAATGATTAGATTTGTATAAACTGTCACATCAGAAAAAAAAGACACAGGACCTCGGAATGTATTATAATTTTCTATTACAGTTAAATGCCGGAGCTGTAGGTGTATATAGAGTACAATATACATCAGAAATGTTAGATACATTGATACCAGCCATTAGAGAACAGACTTTATCTCCTAGAGATCGTCTTAATATAGAAAATGATCTTTTTGCTCTGGTAGGTATTCTTTCTTTAAGACGGACTTTTCAACGAAAAAATTCGGCTAATAGTTTGGCAAAACACTGGCGGTTGGGTGGGCAGGCGTCCGGTGTCATTAACAATTGTGTAAAAGTTTTTAATTTAGCATATATTTCTGCCATTTATTGTCATATCTTTTTAAAACTTCATACAATGATGACATACAATGTGATAAACAGAATTAGATAGTAACCACAACTCTACCTGGCTTTATTATGGATTCTTTCCCTTAGTAATTTTTGCATTAAAGTTTTTAAATCCAGCTTTAATGTGGTTTCCACATTACATTTCTTGTTATTTATTTACTTTAGGTTTGATTGTTTTGGATGCTGCTTTAAAGGTGCTATTATTTTGCTGTTAACTTATGTTTAGAATGTGAGAATAGAAATAATGCACATGATATAGTTTTAATTTCTTTAGTATTGGTTAAAAATATTAACAAGTTTTACATTTGATGATTTTCAGTTTAAAGGTGTAAAGGAAATGATGCATGACATAATATGTAACTTGATATATTTCAGGCTAGAGCAGGTCAAGCATCAACAGTTGATGTTTTAAAGGTTGCCCTTGGTTATGTAACAGAAGATAATTTTACAGTATGGCAAGATTTATCAGCTAATTTATCTACAGTAGCTATCATGTTACAATATACTGATGCCAGTGATGCTTATAAACAATATGCTAAAGATTTGTTTGGACCTGTTGCTAAGAAACTTGGCTGGGAATCTAAAGAAGGAGAAAGTATGGTTATGGTTTTATTTTTGTAACATTTTTTTTCATTTTATAGCAATATTACTAATTAGGACACACACTTTAGGAAAAAGAGTTTGGGGGTTCGAGTACTCTTAAGAGATGTACCTGTTGTTGCTTCACTTCACACAGGTGTAAATGGGTATCTTTGAGGGTAGTATAACTCTTGTGTGCCAATTTGTTGGCTGCACAAAAAAACAGTAAAAAGACTGCCTTGGGAGATTTGTACATAGTTACTTATGACTCAGATGATTGTGGGTTTGATCCCAGGTCAAACCATGGATACACATGTCTCGACATAAATTGTTGTCAAATTGCCCTGGTTTGGGCAACTTAAACTGCTAGTAAAGGTTTGTGCTCGGACAAATGAAATATATCACTGGTCGTCAAATGGGGCAACCTATTTAAAAAAATAATGTGGAGCCCTGTTAGACGAAGATTGACATTTATTTATTATTTCTAGGTGCATTGATCTCTATGTTAAGAGAGTTAGTATTATTAAAGATGGGTCGCTATGGTGACCCAGACACTGTACAAGAAGCAACTAAACGTTTTGAAGCTCATTGTGAAGGTAAAGCTACGATACCTGCTGATCTTAGAACTACAGTAAGTTTATACTCTGTGATTGGATGTCTATTTTAGGGGCCAAATGACCCTTAATTATGATAATTTATACTCTAAAGGGGCGCTTCAAGCCACCATATATGTTGATCTTAGAACTAGAGTGAGTTTTATACTATGTGATTGGATGTCTTTTTTAGGGGCTAAATGACCCTTAATTTTGAAATTTATACTGCAAAGGTGCGCTTCAAGCCACCTTTAATGTTGATATTAGAACTATGGTAAGATTTATACTCTTTTTGGATAGGGTCTGTAGTAGGGGCCAAATAGCCCTTTATTTTGAAATTTATGCTCACATTGAGGGTTAAGCTACCATACCTGACAACAGGTTTAAGATTTATACTCTTTTACTGGATGTCTACAGTAGGTGCCAAATGGCCCCTTATTTTGAATTGGGTACTAAAAAAGTGAGAAAATTTACAGTTAGCACCTTGAGATCCTTATATTTTTCAGAGCCTATATTGTTCATATCTGGGCTGTATTTAAGACAATACAGTGATTGTTACTATGCATTCAGCATTGGTGTTGTTTTTTTTTTATTACAGGTTTATACGACAGTTTTAACTAATGGTAATGAAGAGACTTATAATAAAATGTTGAAGGTGAGACTTAATTCATTTTACCCTAAATTTATGTCACCGTTTAAGCACACCTGATCTATTGTGGGGGTATTCCCTTTTAAAGGACTAAAGCTTTCATTTTTACATATTTTGCATGTAGCATCATCTTCAGGTCACAGTTTTCATACAGCTAAATGTAAAGTGTTTATAGAGTTTGTGTTGGGTACCCTTCGAATCAAGTTTTTAGGTGAGCGGTCCTGGACCCTCTTTATTTTTATGCTATTTACCTTAGAGCCTCCCCATAGAGGTGGGACTGGGGTTAAGAGAGAGGGGGAGGAAGGATGTGGAGTAAATGAAATCAGGGGGATGCATTACGTTGTCAATTAAATTTTCTGGTTATTTATTGTGTCCAATATTTTGTCAGTTTCTCTTATCAACTGGTTTATAAATTTGTACTGCTTTTGTTCATTGTTTTTTTTCCAACTGTCAGTGGTGCATGCATTAATCCTGCTGATTTAAATACTCACTGCAGTACTAATGTACTCCCAAAAAATGGAAATACATGTAAGCATTTATATACTAGGATTATGAAACAAACGTTTAGCATTTAAATAAGTGAGATTAATGTTTGACAGTTGAAAGCAATTTAACAATATTATGAATTTTGGTCTGTGATACCTTACAAGTTTTCATTAATAATCAAGACAAGAAAGTCTATCAATCAATCAAATTCAGGATGTAACCTGAAGAGCGCATCACATGACCATGACCATACCATCGGATACCATCTTAATTTCTTTATATTTCTGTTTACAGTTGTATGATGAAGCTGATATGCAGGAAGAGAAAGTTAGAATCAGTCGTACATTGGGTTGTACTAATGATGAAAAGTTAATCAAGAGAACCCTGGACTTTGCTCTATCAGTATGTATTGTAGTACAAACACATTTCTTAGTATAGTAAATTATATTTTTTAATAGCATTCAGATCACCTTAACCATTCATTGAATAGATGATTCAGCAAGTGAACTTTTGGAATGAATCCTCTGAAATCAGTTCATTGACTTACAATGTAGCTTTTATGGCCATCATTCTTCTTATTCAATAAAAAGAAAATCATAATTTGTTGTTATATTGTTTATTTGATTTTGGGATATATTATTCTAAATCATTAAAATAGACTGCATATTTTCTCTAAGATTTTTTTGTCCAGTTTGTTCAGTACTTCCATTCTGTCCAGTGATAAAGTCTGTTTAGCTGAACTGAATGTGCAGTGCTAATGAAAATTTGTCATGAAGACTGAGTCAATCTGATTAAAACCCGATCTAAAATTGTCAGCTCGCCTACTTGCTAATTTAGATCGGGCCGTTTTCAAACAAGGGTCACATTCAGGTGACCTTTTTCATTATAATGTTCATGAAGAAATTGTTATGTTAACATCGTCTACGTCACACAATTTGAAATTAGCTGTCCAATCACAGCCTGTGAATAATACCACTTTCAAATTAGCTTGCAAACCTTGGTCTAAAAATAGAAATTATGAAATCACAATGCTATTAATAGTGTTTCGTCTTGATGAAAGCTACGCATTGATTGGTTGACATAAAGATCATCTCGACGTGACCCTCCATTTTGATCTTGGAGATCCTGTACGACAACGTTCTACAGGATATCTGTTTACAGAGATTGATACTGAGTATGAATGAAATAAGACATGTTATTTTGTTGTCTATTTTCTAGGATAAAGTTCGTTCTCAGGATACAGTATTTGTTGTAGCAGGGGTCACTGGTACAAAACTAGGAAGACAACTTGGCTGGGACTTTGTTAAACAAAACTGGAAAGAATTCCATTCTAGATACCAAGGAGGTTTTCTTCTAGCTCGTTTAACCAAGGTAAGTGCACTGTTTTCACATTACTAACTACATTTCAGTCATTTGTGAGCAGTGGTCTAGTGACAGGACCCATGCTTAGGGATCTAGAGGTCACAGGTTTGAGCCCTACTTTGGACACCTTAAGTAAGAAACTTACCCACTGTTGTTTCACTCCACCCAGGTGTAAACGGTTTCCGTGAGAGGTCACCTTGAAGGGGATTTCAATGATCATGGGTTATCGTACAAATTGTGATATGGATTTATCACCGATTCTTGACAGACAATCTGATATCGATTTGCAATTTGGAATATCAATATAATATCAATATAATCTCCTCGTCTGACTCAATATATTATTATATCACTGATATTGTCCATTTTTTCTTAACTGTCAAAGCTTGAATAATTACACGGTGATGGAATGCATTGTTTTTGTACTGGCGGCCTAATTGTTATTAAAATATCTTGACTAAAACATATCATACGGCATAAACAGCTTTACTCGATTATAACACACACTTTCATGGATGTATTACAACAATGATTTTAATAAACACATTCACCATGAAATTATTCATGTTTTGACAATTGAGAACAATACTTGCCTTTTGATTTATTGATACAAAACTTTCTATCAATGAAAACCCTATGAGTAACTGAGCCACTTAGCTCTTTTAATAATTTAATTGTTCATATTTTTCAGGGTATGACTG
Source organism: Mactra quadrangularis (assembly GCA_025267735.1). NCBI lineage: Eukaryota > Metazoa > Mollusca > Bivalvia > Venerida > Mactridae > Mactra > Mactra quadrangularis. The sequence continues at coordinate 23,105,631 of CM046297.1, read as the reverse complement.
AGAATTTTGTCACAGAAGAAATGGCTAAGGATGTTGAGGTAAGATTTTAGTAGTTAGGAGCTAATGATTAATTTATAAAAGAAAGTTTGTCTGTTTGGTTGTTGATTACCATATTTAATTGGAAATTATCCCTAGCAATTTTTGCACATTTTTTCGTAGAAAGTGAGAGCTTATGCCATCATGTTTGCCTCAGCATTTAATATCTTCTACATCCAAGACTAAAGTTTTTTGCCTCTTTTATATTTGTACTTTTGAGGATTAAAGTTTTTGAAATTGAATTGTCTTAAATATCATCAAGATATGATAGAATAAAAGTTGGTTACTTAGTCATTTGTACAACATCTATGCAGTTACAAAAGGAGTTTTCTCCATATGAATTACTTCTTGAGTTGTGACCCTTTGTTATTTCTAATGGACATTATAAGTTTTTTTTCTGGTCTTTGCCTTGTGTTAAGTTTTAATCCACAATATTTCTCCATAGTGTTCAATAATGTTGTTGTTTAGGGGTGTGGTAGCTAAAAGACTTAATTCGGAACTAAAATTTGTGGGTTTTTCCGTCTGTGCATTGTGGGTACAAACAAAGTTTGTTACACATTATTGATGACAAACACGAAATACAGACAGGGCTTTTTCAGGGGAAAAAGGCCCCTGCCCAAATTGGGAATTTTTAACGCGGTAAATAGTCAGATTTGGGAAAAAATATTGACAAATCAAACCAATTTGGATATTTCATAATTTAATTTTTCTGCAATAAATCTTTATACAGTATGCATAAACAATTGCTTTGGTGACTCTGAAGGTGTTGCAGTGCCATTCAAGAGTTTGTTCTGACAATTCAGTAAAGTATTCATTGCAAATTCTCATGTATCCATTATTTTTATGATTCTTATTTTGATTGTACTTGATTACTTCATTATTTATTAAATTCCATGCTCTCTTTACAAGTAAAATAATATGAAAAAAATGGTAAGTTATTTTTATTTTCAAACATAATGAAATATGTCTGAGACCTTGAATTATCAAAAACATTTTTGTGCATCCCTGGTAAGTTGGTAACCAATGAAAGTTACAGTATTGAACTACACTTCACAATGGGTTCTGCCAAGGTGTTAAATCAAATAATTTTGTAACTGTTTGTTTTAAACACAAGCAGATATGTCAGACGAAAATTCTTAAAACTAAACCAGTTAAGATATTGTTGACAAAGAAGAAAATCACTGTTATTTAGGGTTTATTTTGAGAGCACACGTACGAAAACAGAATCAATTTTTTGTTTGTGTCGCTCCCTGAGGCAACTATTGTTTAATCAAGATGAAAAATATAAACAAATATTTATTTTATAACAAACGCGGATCAAAAATGTTTCAAACGAATTTGCGATCTTGCGGTGGTCGCGAAAATATATGACAATACATCGTAATGGTTCGTGTGATCTCGTTTCAAACAATAGAACATAAGTTAGTGCGTTATAAACTTAATAAAGGCTATTAAAAGGTAAATTGATGACAAAATTGTTAGTTTTAACTGTTATTTTACGTTGAATAACCCGCAGTGCGACGAATAAATTTCCAAACTCCTCACAGTGCTTACGTCACGCTTTGCTACTTGTTATTGATTTGATAAAGGGAGATAACCGCTGCGGGGAGTTTGATAAATTTTACTTATGATTTTCACGGACAGCGGATTTCACGGCTCACCGATCAAAAGTAAACAAACGATCCGCGAAAGTTGAAGTTTCGTGATTTCTTTAGTTAAGTCCAAAGGCATCTTATCCAAAGGGGAATTATTCAACGAGATTGGGAATTTTTTTCTTGAAATTGGGAAAAATGGTCGTTATTTGGCATTGGGAACGGGGCCGAATATCGGCCCCGTGAGATAGGCTGAAAAAGCCCTGACAGATAACATCCCAATCTGCGTAAACACATATCCAGTAGACCACGGTCGTACTGGATCTGTACTTTTTCCCTTTGAGGTCACGTCGAGATGAACTTTGTGTCGACCAATCAATGCGTAGCTTTCATCTAGACGAAAACACTATTAATCACATTTTGATTTCGTAATTTCTATTTTTAGACCAAGTTTTGCTTGCTAATTTAACCGCGGTAATATTCACAGGCTGCGATTGGGCGGCTCATTTCAAATTTCGTGACGTAGACGATGTAAACAAGTTACGTATCATAAGAATTTCGTCATGAATATTATGATGAGAAAAGGTCACCTGAACGTGAACTTCATTTGGAAAAGGCCAGATCTACATTAGCGAGTATGCGAGCGGTAAAATTGTAGATCGGGTTTTAATCAGATTGATAACATCCTATTGTTCTTTATACACATATTTTTGTGACAGTGAAAGTTTATTTGTACTTGCAAGGAAAAACCCTAGTATTTGAATATTGTAGGCATAAATTAAATTGCTTTACTGGTTGCTAATATTTTGCTATTATTTCTATTTTCAGGACTTTTTCATTGCCAACCCAGCCCCTGCTGCAGAACGTAGTATTCAACAAGCAGTTGAAAATGTTCGATTAAATGCAATGTGGATGCAGAATGAATCAAGCAAAGTCTCAAAATTTTTGTTGGATCGTCCGTCTGCTTGAGTTGAAAATAGTGACACTTGTTCTAAACTTAAAAAGTGTGTTCAGAGATTGGAGATCAAGAACTTAATCAACTGTTATTCTAAAGTTATAATGTTTATATGGAAATATTCTGAAATTTTTGTGTTGTTTTTTTTTTAAATTGATAACTGATTTTTTTTTTTTTTGACTGACATATCTTGTATGTATTGATTTTTGGGGTCTTTCTAAGGGTCATTTGATGGAAGCATCTAAACTGAAAATTGGTTTACTAATCTTAAAATTAATTCAGTAATTTGTTTAACTTATTAATAATTAATTATTTGTAAATCGTCTCAATATATTCGGATAATATTTACTTACTTACTTGTAAATGTAACTAATTCATTAATTAAGGGTTGTAACTCCATAACTTACATTTAAAAGCATAAAAAGTGCTAATCATGTTTAAAGCATGTGCAGACTGACCTTGGAAATTATATACAGTACAAAAATAATTTACATTTTTGAAATCAGTCCCATAAGAGCTAGACATAAAATCTGTTACAAATTATTCAGTCTCGGGTCAAAATGTACAAGCTATGATGTTTTCCTATGTATGTGGAAGTTCTAACAAATTAATATCAAATCTTCAAAAACATCAACAAGATTTTCTAATTTGTCATTAATGTAATAGCAACTTTGGAGCTTGGAAGAGATGTATGGAAAAGCATATATTCAATGATGATAAAACAATCTTCGTTAATTTAGAATATTTTTTAGTAATTCCTGTTTTGAGTATTTAATATTCGATGATTTTTTGTATTCAGATTTTAGTTTAATTTTGTATTGTTATATGTTTTTGCTCCATGTGCAAGCTGATTTCAATAATTTACTTACGTGTCCCAATATATGCTAGTTGAAGTTCAATTTGATGACATGGACGATAAACGGAAATAGAAAAGAATGGATTCATGTTTTTGGTTATTTTGTATAATTAAAGATAAATGGACATAATATTTTGAAGTGCTTTATAATTTGCATATTGGCTTTGTGTAAAATGAAGGACTGTTATAATTTTAGCATGAAGTGTGTTACCTTGTAAACAGTTCTATGTTTATGGGACCAAATCTTCCTTATAACCATGTTTGTCAATATTTGGTTGAAGTCATTTCCACCATTTTTAGTCCTACTGTTTAGAAAAATGTGCTAACTCTAGCTATTTAAATAATTGTTTTGTTTACTCAAGGATTTCAAGTAGTTGAGTGTCCATGAACTGCTCTTGTAACAATTTGTCTCAAAACCAATACTTGTGTTGAAACTGCATTTTATTTTAACCTATATTTTTCACTTTCTTACAAAATCTTATTCTTGTCAAAACCACATTTTTCGTTGTCACAGTGATTGTTCTGTTTATAGATTTTGTAAGTTTTTTAAATGTTAGTTGGTGACTTTATACACCATTAAATCTTGTCTCAGATAATTCCATTGTTGTGTTAAGATTAATTAAACTAAAAGTTTGTAATTATGTATTTGTAAAATAATGACGATCAATTTACTTAGGCTGGTCAATATTTTGTGTGTCTCATTTATAAGAGAAAAAAATATTTTATGGTTTCTTGAATTAATGAACAAGTTTATTTAGCTTTTTAACTGAGTATTAAGCTTATAAGCAGGATTTTAAGGTGACTGAATGAATATAAATCTTTAAGTTTGATAGAAAGCTTACTAAAAACTTTATTGCTGACGTTATCACTAAGCTATTTGCATTGGTACGTTTAATAAAATTAAAGAGACTAAATCTGGAATTCAAATATTTGGGGTTTTCTTGTGGTAAAATAATTTTTTACTGTTGCAATGAAAACGTGTACAAATAACAATGGGATTTAATTTGAATCTCATGATTTTCAGCAATAATGAAGTAAAAAAGCTTGGTTTGCACGGCCTGTTCATGGATGGAAAACCCCATTAATTGATGCTCCGGATAAAGCCTTATTTGACCTCAGGTGTTAACATATTCAGTATTAATCCAGAATTCAAACATGTCTCGCATAAAATATTATGCATTTTTATATAAATATGCAGGTGTTCAGGATTGTTTATCTTGTGAGCTATGTTCCACGAGACTGGAAATATACAATCAGCATAATACATATTTGATCTGCATCAAATGTTGTTGTTCATCCTTTAAAGAAATGATTTGTTTAACTGTATGGAAGAAATTTGACCTCAGTGGTGTGAATCACTTACAGCAATGAAATTCTTGAAAGGTTTTACCACACAAAATCTTAGAGAACAAAAATATAGTCAAAAGTGTTTCAGAAATAACTTACAGTTGTCTAGACTATATTTTACTGAAATATAGGCACAAGCTTTGGTGCTCGTATGATTAAATCACGAGTGCTTTAGCATATACATGTACGTTACTTTTATTCAAATGTAAATATTTTGATTACCAACAAATCTCAGTTTCAGGGGTTTTTTTATAACCAAGACCCATTGATTCATATTGTAGAAATTGTAACGACAGATCTTTTTTTCACAAGTCATTGTGTATTAAATTACTGAATTATCATAAGATGTTTGATACAATGTTACCTTGATGTTTAATTGATTATGTATAATTCTTCCAGCCATAAATACTAATCAGTGAATAAAAGTTCTTCTGTGTTAAACAATCTTGTTGATATTAATTTTGTTTGTATTCTTTTTTAAATCTTGATGAAAGTTCTTGTGACTTTTATCCAACCTGAACCTGCATTCTCTAGTCTTTGAATAAGGCTTATTGTCGATTTCTCTAATGCCAATCAGGAAGGACACTTGAAGGAAATGTTAAATGTTAAAAAAACATGTTTTATTCCATTTTTAACTAGTTGTTAGGTTAAATTTTATTCAACTGTCATTGACACATACCACGGGTTAAGCGCAAAATGGTTGTATCTCAATATAAGAAAAGAGTGAGTTACAACCGTTTTGCGCTAAACCTGCTATACATTAACCCTGCTGATTTAAATACTCACTACAATATTTCTGTACTCGCTATAGATAAAAGTAGGTATCTGTATTTATGTACACCGATTATTGAACAAATATAGAGAATTTAAATCAGCAGGGTTTGTGTGTGTGTCACTGACAGTTTATGATGATTTACAAATGGCTCAACAGAAATAAAATACTTGACAACAGCATTGAAAATGGACTTCAACGCATATCTATCTACTGTATTTTCCATTGAGTCAAACCCCTAGTGGGGACTTTGGCTTGGCAACCATCAAGAATATTGATAAGGAAGGAGTAAAAGTTGATAAATCATGAAGTAAGTAAGGTTACAAACAGACTTCACATGAATCCTTACAGTTAAGAATGGCATACTACTCTCAGTTATACAGATCCTGGGATATTATTAGTTGACACAGGTGCTTAGCTCTGCCATGGCATGCTTTTACTGAGCTTTTTGGAAATACATGTATTCACTTCCAGAACCCACTCACATGGTCCCTCACTCACTACTCCTGGAGAAGACTCTGCTAACTGTATGTATAGCAAATTTACCCATCTTCAATGGTAGTTTTATGCATGCATGTATACTGCAATTTATGCACAAATGCTTGTAGGCAAAAAAACGCTGAATCTACTGCACGAAAATTTCGTTATAAGTGATTTCCAATCAGAATCCACTCACTTAGTCACTATACTTGGAGGACACCCTGCTTACTGCATGTACCAAATTTTCCCATTTTCAATGGTAGTTTTATTAATGCATGTTTAAAGCTAAAAATTTACAAAAGTTTAGCGGTTGTACAGAAAACCCGCTTTACCTACTGTAATGTATGTACCCACGACCCCACCCCTCGAAAGAACAGCCACTTATAGTAGCTACTAATTTTTTTTTCTATATCTATTCACTATGCAGGGCTTACTTTAATTGCTTATGTTGTTCTTCATTACTTTAAGTTATTATACATGTACAATTTACTGATATTCTGCAGCTCAGATTAACGATTGATTTTCACCATATTGATTTCCATGTTTCAACAAAGAATACAATCTAGGTCAACCCTTGAAAACCGTGAGTAAACAAGTTCTTAGTAAACTAGGCTTTAATATTTGATTGGTCTTGTTTAATCTGTGTTCCTAATTAACTACACACTAGCACGTGGAAATCTCTACTTTCATTTTGGACTATCCTCCCTTATTGGGCGTGTCTCGTGGCCTAATTCTCCCTCCGCATGTTATCGGCGTATCCATCCAAAATTAGAACAACCCACATGATCAAATAACTTTGCAAGCTATGCCTAATGTCAATCATGCGTAACCACGCCACACCAGCCATTTTACGACTATTTACATTGAGTAAAAAAGTAGTTCGACATATGTACACGTATTATGGCATAAATATAGTGTAAATTGTTCAAACCTTTTTATAAATATACAAACAAGTATATTTTAAAGAAAAAGTACACATTACAGTGGTATAGAATATTTATAACAAAATATTGATAAAATTGGGGCAGGAATTTCATTGATCGGAAGGGGAGGGTATGACGTCAATAGAGGCGAGGTCAACTAGACTAAGACAAAATGACTGAATGCTAATTTGAATATTTTGTGACAATAACCTAGTTTACAGATCGGATTAATCGTTTATAATTTTACTCTACGATTGAACAACATTTATAGAATCACTGATGCCAAACGAATCCACGAGCCAGGTGATTATTCGCTAATTATTTTGTGTTTTTTGTTCGCGACTTTGTTATGGAGGTGTGCTATTTTTAGACAGAGGCCGCCGCCCGCGTGAATAACCCCGCCTCATTAACTGAGCAATATTAAAATACCCCCTGGTTAATGTTTGTTATGTGATTTCAGGACGTGCAACAAAGTCCATTAGCTTTGTTAGCTCAAACTTGCAGCAAAATTGGTACCGAGGATGGTAGTGGGCAGGTCACCCAGGGTGTACGAGTTATTAACGCCGGCCAGGCTGGCGAGGTCATCGCTCCTGGTTGGGTGCAACTTCCCACAATGTCGATGGTAGATCCAACGAAACCTAATCAAATGCAGGGTGCCATATCGTTGGCTGGTGGGCAGGTAAGTCTGTATTATTACGTCACTTTTGTTTACATTTTAATTACATGTTTTTTTAGCATGGATCGTGGCTTGTTTTTATTTTGATCTGATTAAAATAATTAATTACAGTCAAGCGTGGTGTCCCAACATTGTAAATGAATTGAATGGCGGGAGAATAATTTATTTGTTATGAAAAAACAACAACATCAACACGATTTTGACCTGTGATTCAGTTTACAAAACTGACAAGGATGGTTGATCAACAGTGGCAAATCAAGTCATGACTGAGGCCATGAGGGGTGTTAGGCTCGGAGGTTGTGATCCCCTTTAAAATTGCAGAAAATGTTGGAAACATTGAAAATGATATAATCAGGTATAGTTAAAATAAATACATTAGTCTTGATCTTGGTATTATCAGTTGGATATATCATAATCCATCTATATATTATATTTCTTTCTAGGAATATGATTTGGGAAGTGCAAGAATATAGAATTGTATCACATTAGCCGATATTGTATTATATATACAAATTATACTAATTGATTTTAGTTTGATTGTGTATTAGTACTATTGAGTTCGTACAAATTAGATTACTCACTCTGGAGCCTGTATTCAGATCTTCTAGTACTGATTGAGTAGGATAAAGTTTCATGCTCAAGCAAAACAATGCTGTAAGTTTTTGGTTGTGAATTGAACCAACACAGATATGTTTATCCTTTGATTACATATGCAACTTTATGCAATTTAACGGCTTGGCCCTATGCAGCATACATTGATCTAAACTCTTGGATGTTTGTCAGACTCTCAAAAAATCAGTGTGCTGTTTATTGTAATGTTTGTTTGTTTTCTGAAAAGCTCAAAATTTTATTTTCAGATCTTACAACAAGCACAAGGTGGTCTTCAAATTGTTGCCCAGGCTGGACCCAATGGTCAGCTTACATATAACGCTATACCACAAATACAGATGATCAATGTTGATGCACAAAATGCCCAGGATGGATCTGGATCTCAGAATCAGGTCAACCTTAATCAGTCGCAACAACAACAACAGCAGCAGACTATTCAGACTATACCTATCATGACCGCTAATGGTCAAATAATAAGGGCTCAGATCCCCACAGCATCCGCCATTCCTGCTAGTATGGCATTTGGTAATATGGGGGCGAATATGGTGAACATGGGTGGAAACATGTTGAATTTGGGTAACCTTGGAAACATTCAAACACTTGGTGCAGTCCGACCAGGTGGTCTCATTCAGCCTCTACAGTTACAGTCTGTTCAACAAGTTCAACAGTTTCCTAATTTTGTACAAATCCCAGTATCCAATGGTCAGACAGCTCTAATGCCAGTACAAATGCAGCCGATACAACAGCTTCAAGATGCTAGTCAAACCACTACTAATGCCAACTCCTCACCTCAGACCACTACATCTGCATCAACACAGCAATCTACAAGTCAGCCATCACAGGTAGTTGAGGTAGTAGGTCAAAATACAGTTAAAGTGCAGACTGCGAAGTCACCTAAAGATCAGAAGTCGGGTATTGCTACATCAACATCTACTGCAAATTCATCAGCGACACCAGTCATATCTATGGCTCAACTTCAGAACATGTCAATGCAAGGGCAGACAATTGCTGCGGCAGCTGCTGCTGCAAACATTATCCCACAGATGCAGTTAATTCCTATGGGTAATGGTAACTACATGCAAGCAGCAGTGTTTCCTTCACAGGGTAGTGTAAGCAATGGACAGAACATAATCAATGTAAACACAATGTCACAGAACTCAGGTTCAGCAACTACGACCACAAACTCCACTCCTACTATTTCTTCTCCGCAACAAGCTATGAATATTTCTAATCTTATTAATGCACAGATGCTTGGTGGTCAGAACTTTGGGGGTATTCAACTTGGAAATCAAGGCCAGATAATTTCAGCACCAAATCAAATCATTAATCTTGGAAATCTTAAAGGTGGGCAAATGCCACTACAAGTACAAGGCATTCAAGGAATACCAAACATCACCAACTTACAGAACTTTTCAAACTTGCAAGGTATACAAATGCTTAACGGACAACAAATCCAAGGGCAGATAATCGGAACACCAATCTCTGGAATTCAAGGTCTTGGTACAGTTCTAAACAATCCTGGAAATTTCACCACTCTTGGACAAATTGGTAATCAAGGTAGTCCACAACAGTTAACTACATTAAACTTGAATCAACAAGGCTTACAAACTATTCAACAAATACCGCAAAATATGGGTGCAACACAGATCATTACTGGTAAGTATGAAAGTTTGTACTGTTATAGTTCGTTTTTTCTCAACTGTCAAAACATGAAAAATTTCATGATGACTTCATGCTCTATTTTACACCCATGGTATTGTGATAGTGTGTAATCAATCACCGTGAAATTATTCAAACTTTGACAGTTGAGAAAAAATAGACAATAATAACAGGTGCCAGACACAATTTTTCCTTCATTTTGTTTAAATAGAGAACTTTATACATACAATAAGAAGGAACAATAATGTCTGGGGCCTGCAGTTTGGAACCTTATTCTTTTTAGTTAACCAGTGATTTGGATTTGAAGTCCTGGATCTGCAAGTTGCGTTGTTTTGTTGGCAAAATTTGTTTTGTTTTAAGCCGTGCCTACACATTTGGGGTATTTTACGGTGCCAGCACACCTAACATAGCTTTCCTGGGCCATTCACTTTAACCAGTACAATTGACGTTATTGTCAAATTTCATGTAATGGTATAACTGCCCTAGATGAGATTTGAACCTGTACCCCCTTTGGCTTTTTATTGAAGAAAGTTGAATAGGAGAACAGAAGTTCAGAGTTTTTAAAACCTCAGAAAGGGTTTTTTTCCTGTGTAAAAAATAGCTGAAAATGTGGTGAAAGCAGGTATTTCAGGAATTTGAAAAAGTTATGCTTTCACCTAGATGTATTTGCTTTCAGTTTTAATTTAATGAAGCAGGGCATGCAAGATCTTACGATTGTTTACATGTCCATTCTTGGCAATTGGTTACCAAGTTATTTGTCCGTATGAACATTATAGAATAAAATTATTGAAAAATCCACTTGTCCGTACTTGCCTTGGGACAATACGGATGTTTGATTTCGCCGGCCCTGTGAAGACTGGGAAGTGAGCAATATAAATTATATATGTATAAACTTATTTCTATATTTCAGCCCAAGGACAACAGATTCCTATTCAGCAAGATCCAAATGATCCGACAAAATGGCAAGTTGTCAATACATCACAAGCTGGTACCCCTCTTAACATTCCATCATTGAACTCTCCCAACATGACTGGAACACCAGAGACGCCTACTGGACGACGTGTGAGACGTGTAGCGTGTACGTGTCCCAACTGTCAAAACAATGAAAATAAAGGTGATCATAAAAAGAAAGTACATATATGTCATATGGATGGTTGTGGAAAAATGTATGGTAAAACTTCACATCTTAGAGCTCATTTAAGGTATAGTTTATTTTTGCTCCAACTTGAATAAAATTAGAAGCTGTATTTGTTGTCCAGGGTAACCTGTTTGTAGAATAATGTAGGGATGTCATCAGAAATTGAGATATCAATGTATCGCCAATTCTAGACTGACAATCCGATAATGATTCACAATACAAAATCAATACAATCTAGCATTTCATGACGTTAAATTTAGCATCTCTGAGTTGTATTATCTTTTTCTCGCCTGAATAGATGAAAAGGATCGTCGTGGACAATTGTTTTAGTTTGTTGTGTGTCTGAATCAACTTATAACATCATGAGGGCATTATGTAGTATATATTTATATACTGGAATGCTAGTGATTTTTATAACACTCCTTGTCAGACTCGATACATCACTAATACTTGCCTTCCGATGTATCGATACAAAATTTTCTAACAATGACTGCTCTAGAACAATGGTGGCGAATTTGTTGCAAATAAGGCTGTAGGCCTAAGTGGATAATAAGAACATTTTATTATATCAAAGTAATTGTATTAGTTCAACATTCAAGTTCCTGGTATACTGCTTATAGTACTATGATGAAATGACATTTGGTCCGAGTTTTGATTATGATTTCAGAGAATGAAACCTTAATATGGAAAAAACATGCCAAAATTTATTGATAATGATTGTTTAGATGTTAAGAGCAACTCAATGTTACTCAAAATATTTATTTTCCACCTTGAAAAGTAGATTAAAAACCAAAGCAAGTTTTGTGTAATTAGTAAACATAAAACTAAAGAAAATACTGTGGCACCTCTGTTATTATGTATTATATAATTATGCACTATAGATGTATTGTATTCTCTTAAATATTTCAGATGGCATACAGGTGAAAGGCCATTTGCGTGTAACTGGTTATTTTGTGGTAAAAGATTTACAAGATCAGATGAATTACAGAGACATAAACGTACACATACAGGTATATAATAAGAACATGTTTTTACTCTTATGACCACCATTTTAATGTACACTGCCCTCCAAAAGTTGCTACACACATTAACAATTTACATTGTACACAATGCAGAATTAAAAAAGTTGTAAAAGCAAAATATTGTTAAGTAAATTTTAATATTGCTTTTGAAATTAGTACATTTTTCTTTTGGATGTGAAATTACAAAATATTTCAAACTTGATATTGGTTCATTGTGGTGCATTGACCATAGTTTTAGAGGCTGATTGATAACTTTTGCTGCAACTAAAAAAATGAATGGTACCAATAGAAAACTTATTTCCATTTCATGAATAATAAATTACATAAACAATTATGTAATAATTCTACAAACTTGAACTTTGAATTGAAGCAATTCAATTATTTGTAATATGAAGGAATTTTTGGAGAGCAGTGTATTTACAGTATTTTAGTCCAGTGTTAGGTTTTGTATAAATTTAAGGGGGGGGGCAACCTTAAATGTTGAGCTGCGGGACAACTGTTTGTTTCCTTGAGCAATAATAAATGTGCCTGTTATCACTTCATTGTACCCATGTTGTAGCCATGCGTAAATGGGTGACTGCCATGGCTGTGTTACTTTATACATCATTTTTTGGTTGCAAAAAGCAAAGTAATGAAAATGCCCTGTCGGACTGATAGATACCAGTAGCCTTATGACCTTGGTTGATAGAGGTGAAACGATTAATCGCGGTTCACAAAGAATCGCGATTTATAACGCTCGATTCGGTTCGGTTCGATTCGATTCGGAAGAGGCAGTTTCGATTCGATTCTTTTTTTAAATACTGTCTTTTTCAGTAGTTTTGTGAGTTGAATGAAACGCCCCTTTTAGGTTAAAATAAGCATTTTTATAGTAAACTAAAATAGTGTTCCCTTATTGACCGACGATTGTTAATCCAGATAAGAGTTGTAAAAAGTGAGACTGCCTGCTGCAATTATACAAGTTAATTACGCGTACATGTCAATTAAACCTTATTGTCGGTCACACGCTGGGAGATTAACTCGCTGACAGAAAATCGACAATGGAGTTGTTGAGTTAGTTAACACGCTTGATATCATTCAAATATACCTAAGACTTGTGCTTAGATAGAATATAGTGATAAAGGGGCCATCAAGATATAACCAGTCGATTTAGTTTTACACGATCGGCAATATTGGGGGATTTTTCGTAAGAAAAACAAATTAAACTTTTCACATCGTCGTTTCCTGAAGCATCATTTGTTAAATCAAGATGAAAACATTGAAAACAATAAGTTTTTTAATCACAAAAGATGATTCATATGAAATTGCTATCTAGCGTGGGTCGCGAAAATGAATGACATAACGCCGAAATGGTTGAAGCGATTTCGTTCCCTATGATACAAAATTAAATCAAGCATGATAAAGTAATTTAGTAATTTGTTTTTCTTAACTGTTAAAATCGGGCAGGCAAAACGTGGTTGGTTAGATTTTATTTACTATAAATTGGAAATGAATTATATGAAATGTCCGAAGATAATTGTATATTTTCACTAATACGTTTATTTAAGCCCAAAAATAATTTTATTTTGAAATAAACATTAGTGTAAGAAAGTTATACATATAGACCTAGAGTTGATAAAAATCAATTTAACGTATATAATGTGATGAAAATCATTTTAAATCATGCCAGAGCAAAAAGAAAATATTTTGAAACAAACTAAATTAAGCTGGTCAAAAAGTGATGTACATTTGCTGAATGCTTGCAATTTTTTATTGTCTAAGCGTAACCTTAACTAGTCATCAATTATGGCATTGATGCACTGATGAATAATTTTACTTTGATAATGACGTGAGTCATATACTGTTTGTACGTACATGTAGGTACGGAGAAATAAACAATTTGTCCATGGGCATTACTTTTCATTAAAAAGTTGGAAATAATACGATTCGTCATTTATATATGCTAAAATGCAGTAAAATATTTTTAACTATTCAAGCACTAATACCTGTAAAATGGGTATTATTAAAGAATTAGAATTAGAATTTTTCGTCTTCCGGGAGGGAGGTCCCTCAGATAAAAATGCAGTGTTCTTAAATATATATATATATGTTCTATTGTCTTTGGGTTGTATCTCTTTCTTAATTCTTTTTATAATTTATTTTTTGTTATGTCCTATATAATTCCAGTAGAAAATCGAATCGAATCGAAAAATTGAATCGTTTGATGAAAAATCGAAATCGAATCGAATCGAAAATTTTTGAATCGTTTCACCTCTATTGGTTGATTATCGTAAACAAAACTCAACATTAATGGAGTGAAAATGAACCAAAAATTTACTAATTTTTTTTCAGAAATGCTTCACCATTTTAAAATGATTTTGAACTTCTATGTTGGCATCTTGGACCTGAGTTTGGGGTCATTTTAACTCTCTGATTGTATAGATTTGTATAATAAATGATTATTTTGGTTATTTTAGGTGAGAAAAGATTTGAATGCGAAGACTGTGGGAAGAAATTCATGAGATCCGATCATTTATCTAAACATAAAAGAACTCATCTCAATAAAAAACTAGAAGGTCAAATTATGAGTGAACCAATTGAGGAGGCATCATTCACTAAATATACTATGGAAACAGGTGATGGTAATATCATGCAAATAAGTATTGAAGGCGTTGATGATGATGGTGATGATGACAATGACGATGATGAAACTGAAGATTCGTGAACTGGATAGTGATAATAATGTGTGCTTCTAAATATAGAACATGTTTCTTAATATAGAATGGGTTTCTAAATATAGAATGGATTTTTTAAATATAGAATGGTTTTCTAAATATAGAACATGTTTCTAAATATAGAATGGGTTTTCTACTTATAGAAAGTGTTTTCTAGATATAGATTGTGCTTCTAAATGTAGAAAAAGTTTCTTAACATAGAATGCTTGTTCTAAATTAAGAAGGTGTTTTTTAAGTAATTATAGAAATTGTTTTCTTGTTATAAAAAAATGATATCCTTAGTACTAAATGGTTTCTAAAAAGTTCAAAATAATAAGGATTTCCACATTCATTGATGTTTATGTACAAGCAATATCATTTATATTTATTGCTGATATCACAAAAACCAAATTATAATGTTGTATTTTCTCATGTTTTGTTGTAGTGGTATATTTTTGTTTGTACTGCAGATAAAATCTTATATTTTAAAGCGAAGTAATCCAGAACTCAAAATATTAGGGGTTTTCCATCTGTACTGACTAGGCACAAATTTATATTTTTACACATCATTGCTGAAAGTCGCAAATTTTAAAATTGACCATTTTTTCTCTCCACTTACAATGTATTGTAACAAAGAATGTTAGTTTGAATCACAGGGGAATCCCATAACTTTGAATTCTGGATAAAGTCTAATCAGGGTAAATGTCTATAAAAAGTTTCTATTATTTAGATCATGTTTCTAAATTAGACAACATAAATTATCATGAGAAAGGTACTGCATTTTCTAACACTTACTGTAAGACATCATGTTTACTTTAGATATTATAGATTTGAATTTTAGTCATAGATTTTTATAACTGGACTTATGGTTGTGATGGTTTGAAAATATTTTATGAGGGAACTTTTTTAGCTTTAGAAATGAAATTACACAAAACTGTATTACTGATTCTGTTAATATTTATTAACAATGTTGAAATTGCCCTTGATGCATATTTGTATTTAATGGTATGCCATGCTTGGCTAACTTCATAAACCATGTATACTAAATTTATTATCTGAACCATTATTGACCAAACAAACAAATCTAAATATTTATTTATTTTATGTATGAAGATAACTGATATGAAACAGGCCTTTTTTTAATTATTTTAGGAAGGGGCTTGGGGGCCTTCTATATACAGAACATTTGGGTTAATTTAATTGCAATTTCATAGCTAGGGGAACAAAAAATCCAAGTTAAACTCCAAATTTGGGGAAAACTGCATAATTTAAAAAAAAATTAAGAAGGGAAGGTGCCTGTAAAAGGCCCCTGTTACATAAGGAAAAAAGGTCTGTGAAAGTCGATGGAGGGCAAGTTCAATATTGTTTTACTAATTTAAGTTGCAAGTGCACATTGCCCTGAGACATGGAATACAATGGATGAATTGTTTACATTTATCAATTTGAGTTAAATTACTAATCTGACAGTGGACAAGAAATTATTTTAGCTGTAAATACATTAACAAAGCATTAGGCTACAACAAGTTGATCATGTGTTCTACAGATTTAAGTGGGGGAAATTGGGACCAGCGAGCGAAAAAAACAAACTCTTAATTCAGTTGGTTTATATAGCAGTTAAACAAAATTTTTATGAGCGAGCGAGAAAATAAAAATATCTTTTTTTGTAAAAAACTGTCAAAATTAAGGTGCCAGCGAATCCATAGAACACATGATCAACTTGTTGTAGCCTTACTTAATAATGTAAATGTCTCAATCATATCCATATGCTTATAATGTGCATTTTTCATCAGAGTTCACTATATTTCCTTTTGAGTATTGAACCTCTGGACAAGTGCATTTTGATGCTGGACTAGTTTAAGATTATTAGATTTCACTTGTCCTGCTCTGTATAAAGATAAACTTTATTGTTTGTTAGAAGATAAAAGTGTTCTTTAATTCATTATTTCTCATTTTTATGTAACATTTCATATATATAATAATTTGTAAATATTAAATCATCTAAAAAGTGATCTCATTTTTTACTTTTTATCGTTAGTATTAGTGTTTTTTTCCATATATTTTAAAAATTTCTTTCTCGGCTGTCATATTCATTTTAAAACTTATATGAATAGTGTCCAAGTTTATTAGAGTGGCCTGGGATTCTTTGGACCTCTAGAACATGTTTTGAGTGGAATCCGAGTGATTCTTAGCTAGGGATTCTGTCAGGAACCCAGAAAATTCCTCAGAATTGTTGATCACAATAAGTGACAGTAAATTTGTATCCAAAATTTTTGTCTTTTATTGGAGGAACCTGTTATTTCAGGGTTGGACACAGTTTTAACCAGGAATCCACTAGAAATCCCTAGTTGGTTATTCAGAGATCCCTCCTTAATGTTAGGGGTTCCTTGAATAAAAGATTGATATTAAGATACAAATTTGCAGTCAGCAATTGTGTTAAACAATTCATGGGAACTGGAATTCATGTAAAAACAGGGCCTCTTTCAGGGATCCAGAAGGAACCCCTAACTAAGCATCACTGGGATGCCCCCCGAGTTTTTGGGATCCTGTGAATCCTGGGACAATGTTAATGTTGAACCCTGCTTATTTAAAGGAGAAATCCCATAGTAACTGACTAGGACTTCCTGGTAAAGGATCTCTAGTAAAAACTGTTAGTGTCAAACCCTACTATGAAATTTCATCAGGGTTGATTTTCAGAATGCCAACAAACACTTGTTGGATGTTGTTTAATTACTTATCTGTAAACTGTAATTGGTGAAATGAAATTTTTTATTTTATTCTTTTGTTGTCATAGATCACATGACAGTAGATTTTGAACCATTGTTTTAATGCAAAAAGTAATTGACTAAATCTTGTACTCTAGTCTATGCTATGATATGCTATATAGTTACTTACTATGTTATAGTTCGTTTTTTATCAACTTTCAAAACATGAGTAATTTCACTGTGAATGCGTTTGTTAAAATTGTTGACGTAATACATCCATGAGTTTCCTAAAGTGTGTAATACGATCGAGTAAAGCTGTTTATGCCGTATGATATGTTTTAGTCAAGATATTTTTAATAACAATTATGCCGCCAGTACAAAAACAATGCATTCATTCACCGTGAAATTATTCAAGCTTTGACAGTTGAGAAAAAACGGACAATACTTGTACAGTGTCGGCAATAATTACCTTAACACTTTTGTTTATGTTTCATTAGAAATTTTACCAAGACTTGAGAAATAAAAATCATATCTTTAGATACACATACTGTGATACATATATAACAATTGCAATAGAATGAAGTATAATTACTCCCAATTCAAATGTTATCTATTCAAAATATTCTGATAATTTGTAAATATATCTGAAATAAAATTGTATTATATCAATGGAGAACAAACGTAAAGGTAATACTGAATGGCTCTGTATATTATTTCTAAAAAGTTCACTACACATATTTAATTCTGTTGTTTCGTACACATTTTTTCATTGTTAATGTAGAAGTTTAATTGTGTAGAATATATTTAAAAAATAAATATGTTACTATTCAACCAAATTAAAATGCCCTACAGTTGATTTGACTTTTAACTTGTGACTTTGGTGGGTATCAGACATTCCGAAAAGTGCCGGTCCGACAGACCTGACCAGTGAAATTCCAGTCGTCCAGGAAAAATTCTGTTGCAGCCTGTCTGAATGGCCAGAAAAGTTTCCTTTTTTATTAAAAATTAAAATGAGGACAACTATTGGCCCTTTAATCTTATTTATTGGCATGTATTACGGTAAACTAATTTTGATGTTTGTTCTCAGTTAAAAGTTATAGTAATGACTGATAAGCAACCAGAAAACGGTAGTGATAAGTGATGACTTATTGACATTTTGATTTCTTCAGGTCCAGTGAAACCTGATTCGGTCTTGTGATTTTTCCAAGATCACTGGACCAAATTTTTAGTAATGTCAAAACACTTCAGAATGTCTGGTGGGTATCTGACTGAATGTGAGTAGAGCTCTACAATGTGTTGCTACAGCGTTAAAACAATAAAAAAAGCTCACATTCTTAATTCTATACAGCCTTGTTGAACTGAAGTGTTGGAAATTTTTGTAGTTGTGTAAGTTAGTTATTTTTAAAATATGTGTAGATATAAAAGTGTGATCGAATATTGTCATTTAATCATTTAATCTGAATCAGTCTTCATGATAAACTTGATTCTGTTGACCTACCAACCTTTTTTTCAGGGGGGGGGGGGAGATGGAAATCTTTTAGACCTGTTAAGTTTGGACCAATAAAGCTATAGAGGTCATATTTCTTTTTATTTGCTTATCTGAAGAACTGCTTGCACAAATTTAATATTGTTATTGTCAGACAATATTAACCTGAGCTTGACCTTTATGCAAGAAAATTTCAAACTTGGTATTTATTTATGTCTGATAGACCTAATCCAGAATTCAAATTGATTGGTTTTTCTGTCTGTGCACAGGTGGTACAAACAAAGTTTGTTACTCATTATTGCTAAATAGCACGAGCTTTGGATTATATCCTATTGTTCTTCGTGCACATGTTTTTATTGTAACGGTGAAAATTTGTTTATACAGAGGGGAAAACCCAAATATTTGAATTCTGGATATAGTCTATTCTGTCTTAGTTTTTAAATCACGCTTTATTAAAAGCGTTCTGCAAAATATACATACTAAAAATTAATTTCGTTTTTATAAGAATAAATACTTAGAAACTGTGTCACAATACTGGGGGATCACATTTTCCCATAAACAAATGTGTCCAAAATTAAAGTACAATATAGCTCGTTTAGGATAATTTGAGACAAACGACTCAGTTTGTTTTCATATTTGGAACTTGGGTATTACATGAAACAGAGAGGTCAGCTGATTTGTGTAATGGAAGTCCTAAACATGTCATAATGCGTGGAACATGTGCTCTCGTACTAAATTTAATACATCGAAAACACACTGATAATAGTCGATAATTACGTGTTCTAAACTTAAATTCACCTGTGTATAAAATTGGTATCGTTGTATTTTGTCTCAAGTTATCCTAAACGAGCTATATCATGCAATGTTTACAAAATTGATTTATATTCACTTAGGTTGTTACAAACATATGTATAATTGTATACACAAATTCATGATTTTATGTATGTGAAGCGTGTGTTTATTGTAATAAGGTAGTTTAAGCTCAGAAAAATATAGACCTTATCCCGAATTTAAATTTATGGGTTTTTCCGTCCGTGAACGGCCGGTACAAACAAAGTTTTCTACACATTATTGCTAAATAGCATGAACTATGGATTAAATCCTATTGTTTTTGGTGCACATGTTTTCATTGTACCGGTGAAAGTTTGTTTGTACCAGAGGGGAAAACCCAAATATTTGAATTCTGGATATGGTCTATTGTCAGACTATATTTGTATATAATAGAAACCTTGGAAACTTGTAAATTTGTTATGCTGATGAAATGAATAAATTGTTAATTAAACATTATAATTGTTAAGTGTTATTGATTTCTTTAAGGTCAAGAAAACTGATGTTTAATATAAGAATTTATTTATTTATAAATTCCATTTAACATGGTGTCAACATTATTTATGTAGTCATTTTACAGATCTTGGACCCCTCTCTTTAACCAGTTCTCGTGTGCAGTACTGTGTGATTTGTTTCTACATGATCTAAAGGACTTTACTGTAATCTATGATAGGTTTGCTACCCGTAACTTGTTTGAAAAACAAAATTGAAAAATGATTTATACTACTCTAGCTTAAGGTCTTCAATGAACCTGTGTGTATCCTGTTAATGAACAGGTTTAATGTGGCATCTGATGAAAATCAAAATGTTTAAATAGTGGCTTTATAAAGTTTTGGCAGCCAGAAATAATACTACTCTTATATTTAAGTAGCTAAATTTAGCACTAAGTGTCAATAAAGAGCTATTGTTACCAGTCTTAGTCATTAGAATATTATGTTGTCAATTAGTTTACCAAAGCAGCATCACTTCTATACTGAGCTTTGGTCTTATGGTAGAAATCCCTAAAAACAACATTGTGTATATGGAGTCAAGTGGGACTGAACAAGGGAGACAAATTCATACAAAACAAGGGAAACAAATGATTATCTTCAGATTTATTTGAATGCTGTATATTTTGCAGTACCATACTTGTTTGTCTACGTCACAGGGTGAGTACCATTCTTGTAACTTACAGCAAATGAAAGTAGGAAGGATGAGCTGGACATTTTCTTATACAATTATCTAGCACTGTCATATATAATTTATAGTATACAAGAAGGTTAGAAAATATGTAGCCTGAATGGAACTGAAATCAGAACCAACAAGTGCTGTGGTAGCTGTCCCGAATGAGCAATCAAGCTGCTTAATTACCATTCTTCCTATAATGAGAGGATTAAAATAAGTAAAATTTTGGTTTGTCAAAGAGAGACAACTCTTATAAAAAATTCAATAAATTTGTCCTTACTTAGCATCCTTTGTAAATTTAGTAAGTAAATGTCTCAAGGTGGCACATTGTCTGGTTCCCAGTCGTAGACAGATTCATATAGTTTATTTATTTCCAGGAACAGTGAGTAGGTGGACTGATCGCCATGATATAACCTATGCTTGCAATGAGTTGCTTCGGCGTTAAACCCAACAAAAGACAGTCTTAAATCAATGGATCATTGTACAAAAAGTACATGTACTGTGGATTATGATACCTTTTTAGTTGTTCGGTTACATTTATGCAAAAAAAAAACGAATCGGAAATTCTAACGAGACTAATCCACTTCTGAATTTTATTCACTTTGCAGACATGGTTTTCGGTTTAATGTTAGCTTATTAATATACGTGCAATCAGAAAACTCGACTTGGTATGACCTATATAGTAGCGAACTCTTACTTAAGTTACCATCGTCAGCAAATGATCATGCAAAATTAAGAAACCTTAATCGAAAATTGTGTTACCTTGATAATAACTGAGGGCGTAGCCATTTTTGTTCTTTTCAAGTTTTGTCATCTATGACGGGAAGATTTAAACAATAAGTGATACCCTTAATCGAATAAAACTACCCTAAAGTGTCATGTTGTTAAATCATAGACTAACAGGGGTTAATAAACAAGTGACATATGGTTTCCAAGACACCAACCAACGGACCTAAGATGAGGAGCGCTTTGCTTTTTCTGGCTGAAAAACTTTTTCTCTGGGATCGGCCCCAATTGGGCCTCAGTCGCTTCCTATGGTCCAGACTAGTCTGGAAATGTGCCACTTCCGGTACCTGAGGCCCTTCCGGGGACCAGAGGGGCCGTTTTCGCGTCCGTATAGGGCATACGTATGGGTAGGCGCGCTTATGCGTAAATTGCCGTTTTTGGCCACGATTGCCGGTTTATGCTAGAAATTTGGCCCAAATACGTCTATGCGGATGCCCTCGGGCCCATTGGGGCCTAAAACGGGGGAAAAAATTTTTCACCGAGAATCGACTTTTTCCCTAATGTATACATCATGCGTTTTTTCTGGCTGAAAAACTTTTTCTCTGGGAAAGGCCCCAATCGGGCCCCAGTCGCTTCCTATGGTCCAGACGAGTCAGGAATGTGCCACTTCCGGTACCTGAGGCCCTTCCGGGGGCCAGAGGGGCCGTTTTCGCGTCCGTATAGGGCATACCTAGGGGTAGGCGCGCTTATGCGTAAATTGCCGTTTTTGGGCACGATTGCCGGTTTATGCTAGAAATTTGGCCCAAATACGTCTATGCGGATGCCCTCGGGCCCATTGGGGCCCAAAACGGGGGAAAAAATTTCCAGCGAAAATCGTCTTTTTCCCTGATGTATACACATCATGCGTTTTTTTTCTGGCTGAAGAACTTTTTCTCGGGGATCGGCCCCAATTGGGCTTCAGTCGCTTCCTTTGGTCCAGACGAGTCAGGAAATGTGCCACTTCCGGTACCTGAGGCCCTTCCGGGGGCCAGAGTGGCCGTTTTCGCGTCCGTATAGGGCATACCTAGGGGTAGGCGCGCTTATGCGTAAATTGCCGTTTTTGGCCACGATTGCCGGTTTATGCTAGAAATTTGGCCCAAATACGTCCATGCGGATGACCTCGGGGCCATTGGGGCCCAAAACGGGGGGAAAAATTTTCCACCAAAAATCGACTTTTTCCCTGATGTATACATCATGCGTTTTTTCTGCTTTTTTCAAGTACCGGAAGTGGCACATTTCCTGACTCGTCTGGACCATAGGAAGCGACTGAGGCCCAATTGGGGCCGATCCCAGAGAAAAAGTTTTTCAGCCAGAAAAAACGCATGATGAAAATGTCGATTTTTGGTGGAAAATTTTTCCCCCCGTTTTGGGCCCCAATGGCTCGAGGGCATCCGCATGGTCGTATTTAGGCCAAATTTCTAGCATAAACCGGCAATCGTGGCCAAAAACGGCAATTTACGCATAAGCGCGCCTACCCCTAGGTATGCCCTATACGGACGTGAAAACGGCCCCTCTGGCCCCCGGAAGGACCTCAGGTACCGGAAGTGGCACATTTCCTGACTCGTCTGGACCATAGGAAGCGACTGAGGCCCAATTGGGGCTGATCCCAGAGAAAAAGTTTTTCAGCCAGAAAAAACGCATGATGTATACATCAGGGAAAATGTCGATTGTTGGTGGATAAATTTCCCCCCCGTTTTGGGCCCCAATGGCCCCGAGGGCATCTGCATGGACGTATTTGGGCCAAATTTCTAGCATAAACCGGCAATCGTGGCCAAAAACGGCAATTTACGCATAAGCGCGCCTACCCATAGGTATGCCCTATACGTACGCGAAAACGGCCCCTCCTGCCCCCGGAAGGGCCTCGGGTACCGGAAGTGGCACATTTCCTGACTCGTCTGGACCATAGGAAGCGACTGAGGCCCAATTGGGGCCGATCCCAGAGAAAAAGTTTTTCAGCCAGAAATAACGCATGATGTATACATCAGGGAAAAAGTCGATTTTTGGTGGAAAATTTTTCCCGCCGTTTTGGGCCCCAATGGCCCCGAGGGCATCCGCATGGACGTATTTGGGCCAAATTTTTAGCATAAACCGGCAATCGTGGCCAAAAACGGCAATTTACGCATAAGCGCGCCTACCCCTAGGTATGCCCTATACGGACGCGAAAACGGCCCCTCTGGCCCCCGGAAGGGCCTCAGGTACCGGAAGTGGCACATTTCCTGACTCGTCTGGACCATAGGAAGCGACTGAGGCCCAATTGGGGCCGATCCCTGAGAAAAAGTTTTTCAGCCAGAAAAAAAACGCATCAGGGAAAATGTCGATTTTTGGTGGAAAATTTTTCCCCCCGTTTTGGGCCCCAATGGCCCCGAGGGCATCCGCATGGACGTATTTGGGCCAAATTTCTAGCATAAACCGGCAATCGCTGCCAAAAACGGCAATTTACGCATAAGCGCGCCTACCCCTAGGTTTGCCCTATACGGACGTGAAAACGGCCCCTCTGGCCCTCGGAAAAGCCTCAGGTACCGTAAGTGGCACATTTCCTGACTCGTCTGGACCATAGGAAGCGACTGAGGCCCAATTGGTGCCGATCCCAGAGAAAAAGTTTTTCAGCCAGAAAAAACGCATGATGTATAATACATCAGGGAAAAAGTCGATTTTTGGTGGAAAATTTTTCCCCCCCGTTTTGGGCCCCAATGGCCCGACGGCATCCGCATGGACGTATTTTGGCCAAATTTCTAGCATAAACCGGCAATCGTGGCCAAAAACGGCAATTTACGCATAAGCGCGCCTACCCCTAGGTATGCCCTATACGGACGCGAAAACGGCCCCTCTGGCCCCCGGAAGGGCCTCAGGTACCGGAAATGGCACATTTCCTGACTCGTCTGGACTATAGGAAGCGACTGAGTCCCAATTGGTGCCGATCCCAGAGAAAAAGTTTTCAGCCAGAAAAAACGCATGATGTATACATCAGGGAAAAAGTCGATTTTTGGTGGAAAATGTTTCCCCCTGTTTTGGACCCCAATGGCCCCGAGGGCATCCGCATGGACGTATTTGGGCCAAATTTCTAGCATAAACCGGCAATCGTGGCCAAAAACGGCAATTTACGCATAAGCGCGCCTACCCATAGGTATGCCCTATACGGACGCGAAAACGGCCCCTCTGGCCCCCGGAAGGGCCTCAGGTACCGGAAGTGGCACATTTCCTGACTCGTCTGGACCATAGGAAGCGACTGAGGCCCAATTGGGGCCGATCCTAGAGAAAAAGTTTTTCAGCCAGAAAAAACGCATCAGGGAAAATGTCGATTTTTGGTGGAAAATTTTTCCCCCCGTTTTGGGCCCCAATGGCCCCGAGGGCATCCACATGGACGTATTTGGGCCAAATTTCTAGCATAAACCGGCAATCGCTGCCAAAAACGGCAATTTACGCATAAGCGCGCCTACCCCTAGGTTTGCCCTATACGGACGTGAAAACGGCCCCTCTGGCCCTCGGAAAAGCCTCAGGTACCGTAAGTGGCACTTTTCCTGACTCGTCTGGACCATAGGAAGCGACTGAGGCCCAATTGGTGCCGATCCCAGAGAAAAAGTTTTTCAGCCAGAAAAAACGCATGATGTATACATCAGGGAAAAAGTCGATTTTTGGTGGAAAATTTTTCCCCCCGTTTTGGGCCCCAATGGCCCCGACGGCATCCGCATGGACGTATTTTGGCCAAATTTCTAGCATAAACCGGCAATCGTGGCCAAAAACGGCAATTTACGCATAAGCGCGCCTACCCCTAGGTATGCCCTATACGGACGCAAAAACGGCCCCTCTGGCCCCCGGAAGGGCCTCAGGTACCGGAAATGGCACATTTCCTGACTCGTCTGGACTATAGGAAGCGACTGAGTCCCAATTGGTGCCGATCCCAGAGAAAAAGTTTTTCAGCCAGAAAAAACGCATGATGTATACATCAGGGAAAAAGTCGATTTTTGGTGGAAAATGTTTCCCCCTGTTTTGGACCCCAATGGCCCCGAGGGCATCCGCATGGACGTATTTGGGCCAAATTTCTAGCATAAACCGGCAATCGTGGCCAAAAACGGCAATTTACGCATAAGCGCGCCTACCCATAGGTATGCCCTATACGGACGCGAAAACGGCCCCTCTGGCCCCCGGAAGGGCCTCAGGTATCGGAAGTGGCACATTTCCTGACTCGTCTGGACCATAGGAAGCGACTGAGGCCCAATTGGGGCCGATCCTAGAGAAAAAGTTTTTCAGCCAGAAAAAACGCATGATGTATACATCAGGGAAAAAGTCGATTTTTGGTGGAAAATTTTTCCCCCCGTTTTGGGCCCCAATGGCCCCGAGGGCATCCGCATGGACGTATTTGGGCCAAATTTCTAGCATAAACCGGCAATCGTGGCCAAAAACGGCAATTTACGCATAAGCGCGCCTACCCCTAGGTAGCCCTATACGGACGTGAAAACGGCCCCTCTGGCGCCCGGAAGGGCCTCAGGTACCGGAAGTGGCACATTTCCTGACTCGTCTGGACCATAGGAAGCCACTGAGGCCCAATTGGTGCCTATCCCAGAGAAAAAGTTTTTCAGCCAGAAAAAACGCATGATGTATACATCAGGGAAAAAGTCGATTTTTCGTGGAAAATTTTTCCCCCCGTTTTGGGCCCCAATGGCCCCGAGGGCATCCGCATGGACGTATTTGGGCCAAATTTCTAGCATAAACCGGCAATCGTGGCCAAAAACGGCAATTTACGCATAAGCGCGCCTACCCCTAGGTATGCCCTATACGTACGTGAAAACGGCCCCTCTGGCCCCCGGAAGGGCCTCAGGTACCGGAAGTGGCACATTTCCTGACTCGTCTGGACCATAGGAAGCGACTGAGGCCCAATTGGTGCCGATCCCAGAGAAAAAGTTTTTCAGCCAGAAAAAACGCATGATGTATACATCAGGGAAAAAGTCGATTTTTGGTGGAAAATTTTTCCCCTCGTTTTGGGCCCCAATGGCCCCGAGAGCATCCGCATGGACGTATTTGGGCCAAATTTCTAGCATAAACCGGCAATCGTGGCCAAAAACGGCAATTTACGCATAAGCGCGCCTACCCATACGTATGCCCTATACGGACGCGAAAACGGCCCCTCTGGCCCCCGGAAGGGCCTCAGGTACCGGAAGTGGCACATTTCCTGACTCGTCTGGACCATAGGAAGCGACTGAGGCCCAATTAGTGCCGATCCCAGAGAAAAAGTTTTTTAGCCAGAAAAAACGCATGATGTATACATCAGGGAAAAAGTCGATTTTTGGTGGATAATTTCCCCCCCCCGTTTTGGGCCCCAATGGCCCCGAGGGCATCCGCATGGACGTATTTGGGCCAAATTTCTAGCATAAACCGGTAATCGTGGCCAAAAACGGCAATTTACGCATAAGCGCGCCTACCCCTAGGTATGCCCTTTATGGACGCGAAAACGGCCCCTCTGGCCCCTGGAAGGGCCTCAGGTACCGGAAGTGGCACATTTCCTGACTCGTCTGGACCATAGGAAGCGACTGAGGCCCAATTGGGGCCGATTCGAGAGAAAAAGTTTTTCAGCCAGTTTTATACATCAGGAAAAAAGTCGATTTTTGGTGGAATATTTTCCCCCCCGTTTTGGGCCCCAATGGCCCCGAGGGCATCCGCATGGACGTATTTGGGCCAAATTTCTAGCATAAACCGGCAATCGTGGCCAAAAACGGCAATTTACGCATAAGCGCGCCTACCCCTAGGTATGCCCGATACGGACGTGAAAACGGCCCCTCTGGCCTCCGGAAGGGCCTCAAGTACCGGAAATGGCACATTTCCTGACTCGTCTGGACCATAGGAAGCGACTGAGGCCCAATTGGGGTCGATCCGGGCCAAAAATTTTTGGTCCCGTTTTTGGCCTCAATTGGCCACAGGACATCCGCATAGACGTATTTGGGCGGAATTTCGGGCATAAACCGGCAATCGTGGCCAAAAACGGCAATTTACGCATAACGCGCCTAACCCTAGATGGGTCTATGTACCGGCCTGTAAATGGGCCCGCTGGCCCCCGGAAGTGCCTCAGGTACCGGTTGTGGCACATTTCCTGGTTCGTCTGGACCATACGAAGGGACTGTGGCACAAATGGAACCGGTTCCAGAGAAAAAGTTTTTCCGCTCGAAAAAACGCATGATGTATACATCAGGGAAAAAGTCGATTTCGGGCCAAAAATTTTTGGTCCCGTTATTTGCCTCTATTGGCCACAGGACATCCGCATAGACGTATTTGGGCGGAATTTCGGGCATAAACCGGCAATCGTGGCCAAAAACGGCAATTTACGCATAACGCGCCTAACCCTAGATGGGTCTATGTACCGGCCTGTAAATGGGCCCGCTGGCCCCCGGAAGTGCCTCAGGTACCGGTTGTGGCACATTTCCTGGTTCGTCTGGACCATACGAAGGGACTGAGGTACAAATGGAACCGGTTCCAGAGAAAAAGATTTTCCGCTCGAAAAAACGCATGATGTATACATCAGGGAAAAAGTCGATTTCGGGCCAAAATTTTTTGGTCCCGTTTTTGGCCTCAATTGGCCACAGGACATCCGCATAGACGTATTTGGGCGGAATTTCGGGCATAAACCGGCAATCGTGGCCAAAAACGGCAATTTACGCATAACGCGCCTAACCCTAGATGGGTCTATGTACCGGCCTGTAAATGGACCCGCTGGCCCCCGGAAGTGCCTCAGGTACCGGTTGTGGCACATTTCCTGGTTCGTCTGGACCATACGAAGGGACTGAGGCACAAATGGAACCGGTTCCAGAGAAAAAGATTTTCCGCTCGAAAAAACGCATGATGTATACATCAGGGAAAAATCGATTTCGGGCCAAAATTTTTTGGTCCCGTTTTTGGCCTCAATTGGCCACAGGACATCCGCATAGACGTATTTGGGCGGAATTTCGGGCATAAACCGGCAATCGTGGCCAAAAACGGCAATTTACGCATAACGCGCCTAACCCTAGATGGGTCTATGTACCGGCCTGTAAATGGGCCCGCTGGCCCCCGGAAGTGCCTCAGGTACCGGTTGTGGCACATTTCCTGGTTCGTCTGGACCATACGAAGGGACTGAGGCACAAATGGAACCGGTTCCAGAGAAAAAGTTTTTCCGCTCGAAAAAACGCATGATGTATACATCAGGGAAAAAGTCGATTTCGGGCCAAACATATTTGGTCCCGTTTTTGGCCTCAATTGGCCACAGGACATCCGCATAGACGTATTTGGGCGGAATTTCGGGCATAAACCGGCAATCGTGGCCAAAAACGGCAATTTACGCATAACGCGCCTAACCCTAGATGGGTCTATGTACCGGCCTGTAAATGGGCCCGCTGGCCCCCGGAAGTGCCTCAGGTACCGGTTGTGGCACATTTCCTGGTTCGTCTGGACCATACGAAGGGACTGAGGCACCAATGGAACCGGTTTTAGAGAAAAAGTTTTTCCGCTCGAAAAAACGCATGATGTATACATCAGGGAAAAAGTCGATTTCGGGCCAAAATTTTTTGGTCCCGTTTTTGGCCTCAATTGGCCACAGGACATCCGCATAGACGTATTTGGGCGGAATTTCGGGCATAAACCGGCAATCGTGGCCAAAAACGGCAATTTACGCATAACGCGCTTAACCCTAGATGGGTCTATGTACCGGCCTGTAAATGGGCCCGCTGGCCCCCGGAAGTGCCTCAGGTACCGGTTGTGGCACATTTCCTGGTTCGTCTGGACCATACGAAGGGACTGAGGCACAAATGGAACCGGTTCCAGAGAAAAAGTTTTTCCGCTCGAAAAAACGCATGATGTATACATCAGGGAAAAAGTCGATTTCGGGCCAAAAATTTTTGGACCCGTTTTGGGCCTCAATTGGCCACAGGACATCCGCATAGACGTATTTGGGCGGAATTTCGGGCATAAACCGGCAATCGTGGCCAAAAACGGCAATTTACGCATAACGCGCCTAACCCTAGATGGGTCTATGTACCGGCCTGTAAATGGGCCCGCTGGCCCCCGGAAGTGCCTCAGGTACCGGTTGCGGCACATTTCCTGGTTCGTCTGGACCATACGAAGGGACTGAGGCACAAATGGAACCGGTTCCAGAGAAAAAGTTTTTCCGCTCGAAAAAACGCATGATGTATACATCAGGGAAAAAGTCGATTCGGGCCAAAAATATTTGGTCCCGTTTTTGGCCTCAATTGGCCACAGGACATCCGCATAGACGTATTTGGGCGGAATTTCGGGCATAAACCGGCAATCGTGGCCAAAAACGGCAATTTACGCATAACGCGCCTAACCCTAGATGGGTCTATGTACCGGCCTGTAAATGGGCCCGCTGGCCCCCGGAAGTGCCTCAGGTACCGGTTGTGGCACATTTCCTGGTTCGTCTGGACCATACGAAGGGACTGAGGCACAAATGGAACCGGTTCCAGAGAAAAAGTTTTTTCGCTCGAAAAAACGCATGATGTATACATCAGGGAAAAAGTCGATTTCGGGCCAAAAATTTTTGGTCCCGTTTTTGGCCTCAATTGGCCACAGGACATCCGCATAGACGTATTTGGGCGGAATTTCGGGCATAAACCGGCAATCGTGGCCAAAAACGGCAATTTACGCATAACGCGCCGAACCCTAGATGGGTCTATGTACCGGCCTGTAAATGGGCCCGCTGGCCCCCGGAAGTGCCTCAGGTACCGGTTGTGGCACATTTCCTGGTTCGTCTGGACCATACGAAGGGACTGAGGCACAAATGGAACCGGTTCCAGAGAAAAAGTTTTTCCGCTCGAAAAAACGCATGATGTATACATCAGGGAAAAAGTCGATTTCGGGCCAAAAATTTTTGGTCCCGTTTTTGGCCTCAATTGGCCACAGGACATCCGCATAGACGTATTTTGGCGGAATTTCGGGCATAAACCGGCAATCGTGGCCAAAAACGGCAATTTACGCATAACGCGCCTAACCCTAGATGGGTCTATGTACCGGCCTGTAAATGGGCCCGCTGGCCCCCGGAAGTGCCTCAGGTACCGGTTGTGGCACATTTCCTGGTTCGTCTGGACCATACGAAGGGACTGAGGCACAAATGGAACCGGTTCCAGAGAAAAAGTTTTTCCGCTCGAAAAAACGCATGATGTATACATCAGGGAAAAAGTCGATTTCGGGCCAAAAATTTTTGGTCCCGTTCTTGGCCTCAATTGGCCACAGGACATCCGCATAGACGTATTTGGGCGGAATTCGGGCATAAACCGGCAATCGTGGCCAAAAACGGCAATTTACGCATAACGCGCCTAACCCTAGATGGGTCTATGTACCGGCCTGTAAATGGGCCCGCTGGCCCCCGGAAGTGCCTCAGGTACCGGTTGTGGCACATTTCCTGGTTCGTCTGGACCATACGAAGGGACTGAGGCATAAATGGAACCGGTTCCAGAGAAAAAGTTTTTCCGCTCGAAAAAACGAATGATGTATACATCAGGGAAAAAGTCGATTTCGGGCCAAACATTTTTGATCCCGTTTTTGGCCTCAATTGGCCACAGGACATCCGCATAGACGTATTTGGGCGGAATTTCGGGCATAAACTGCTAATCGTGGCCAAAAACGGCAATTTACGCATAACGCGCCTAACCCTAGATGGGTCTATGTACCGGCCTGTAAATGGGCCCGCTGGCCCCCGGAAGTGCCTCAGGTACCGGTTGTGGCACATTTCCTGGTTCGTCTGGACCATACGAAGAGACTGAGGCACAAATGGAACCGGTTCCAGAGAAAAAGTTTTTCCGCTCGAAAAAACGCATGATGTATACATCAGGGAAAAAGTCGATTTCTGGCCAAAAATTTTTGGTCCCGTTTTTGGCCTCAATTGGCCACAGGACATCCGCATAGACGTATTTGGGCGGAATTTCGGGCATAAACCGGCAATCGTGGCCAAAAACGGCAATTTACGCATAACGCGCCTAACCCTAGATGGGTCTATGTACCGGCCTGTAAATGGGCCCGCTGGCCCCCGGAAGTGCCTCAAGTACCGGTTGTGGCACATTTCCTGGTTCGTCTGGACCATACGAAGGGACTGAGGCACAAATGGAACCGGTTCCAGAGAAAAAGTTTTTCCGCTCGAAAAAACGCATGATGTATACATCAGGGAAAAAGTCGATTTCGGGCCAAAAACTTTTGGTCCCGTTTTTGGCCTCAATTGGCCACAGGACATCCGCATAGACGTATTTGGGCGGAATTTCGGGCATAAACCGGCAATCGTGGCCAAAAACGGCAATTTACGCATAACGCGCCTAACCCTAGATGGGTCTATGTACCGGCCTGTAAATGGGCCCGCTGGCCCCCGGAAGTGCCTCAGGTACCGGTTGTGGCACATTTCCTGGTTCGTCTGGACCATACGAAGGGACTGAGGCACAAATGGAACCGGTTCCAGAGAAAAAGTTTTTCCGCTCGAAAAAACGCATGATGTATACATCAGGGAAAAGGTCGATTTCGGGCCAAAAATTTTTGGTCCCGTTTTTGGCCTCAATTGGCCACAGGACATCCGCATAGACGTATTTGGGCGGAATTTCGGGCATAAACCGGCAATCGTGGCCAAAAACGGCAATTTACGCATAACGCTCCTAACCCTAGATGGGTCTATGTACCGGCCTGTAAATGGGCCCGCTGGCCCCCGGAAGTGCCTCAGGTACCGGTTGTGGCACATTCCCTGGTTCGTTTGGACCATACGAAGGGACTGAGGCACAAATGGAACCGGTTCCAGAGAAAAAGTTTTTCCGCTCGAAAAAACGCATGATGTATACATCAGGGAAAAAGTCGATTTCGGGCCAAAAATTTTTGGTCCCGTTTTTGGCCTCAATTGGCCACAGGACATCCGCATAGACGTATTTGGGCGGAATTTCGGGCATAAACCGGCAATCGTGGCCAAAAACGGCAATTTACGCATAACGCGCCTAACCCTAGATGGGTCTATGTACCGGCCTGTAAATGGGCCCGCTGGCCCCCGGAAGTGACTCAGGTACCGGTTGTGGCACATTTCCTGGTTCGTCTGGACCATACGAAGGGACTGAGACACAAATGGAACCGGTTCCAGAGAAAAAGTTTTTCCGCACGAAAAAACGCATGATGTATACATCAAGGAAAAAGTCGATTTCGGGCCAAAAATTTTTGGTCCCGTTTTTGGCCTCAATTGGCCACAGGACATCCGCATAGTCGTATTTGAGCGGAATTTCGGGCATAAACCGGCAATCGTGGCCAAAAACGGCAATTTACGCATAACGCGCTTAACCCTAGATGGGTCTATGTACCGGCCTGTAAATGGGCCCGCTGGCCCCCGGAAGTGCCTCAGGTACCGGTTGTGGCACATTTCCTGGTTCGTCTGGACCATACGAAGGGACTGAGGCACAAATGGAACCGGTTCCAGAGAAAAAGTTTTTCCGCTCGAAAAAACGCATGATGTATACATCAGGGAAAAAGTCGATTTCGGGCCAAAAATTTTTGGTCCCGTTTTTGGCCTCAATTGGCCACAGGACATCCGCATAGACGTATTTTGGCGGAATTTCGGGCATAAACCGGCAATCGTGGCCAAAAACGGCAATTTACGCATAACGCGCCTAACCCTAGATGGGTCTATGTACCGGCCTGTAAATGGGCCCGCTGGCCCCCGGAAGTGCCTCAGGTACCGGTTGTGGCACATTTCCTGGTTCGTCTGGACCATACGAAGGGACTGAGGCACCAATGGAACCGGTTTTAGAGAAAAAGTTTTTCCGCTCGAAAAAACGCATGATGTATACATCAGGGAAAAAGTCGATTTCGGGCCAAAATTTTTTGGTCCCGTTTTTGGCCTCAATTGGCCGCAGGACATCCGCATAGACGTATTTGGGCGGAATTTCGGGCATAAACCGGCAATCGTGGCCAAAAAACGGCAATTTACGCATAACGCGCTTAACCCTAGATGGGTCTATGTACCGGCCTGTAAATGGGCCCGCTGGCCCCCGGAAGTGCCTCAGGTACCGGTTGTGGCACATTTCCTGGTTCGTCTGGACCATACGAAGGGACTGAGGCACAAATGGAACCGGTTCCAGAGAAAAAAGTTTTTCCGCTCGAAAAAACGCATGATGTATACATCAGGGAAAAAGTCGATTTCGGGCCAAAAATTTTTGGACCCGTTTTGGGCCTCAATTGGCCACAGGACATCCGCATAGACGTATTTGGGCGGAATTTCGGGCATAAACCGGCAATCGTGGCCAAAAACGGCAATTTACGCATAACGCGCCTAACCCTAGATGGGTCTATGTACCGGCCTGTAAATGGGCCCGCTGGCCCCCGGAAGTGCCTCAGGTACCGGTTGCGGCACATTTCCTGGTTCGTCTGGACCATACGAAGGGACTGAGGCACAAATGGAACCGGTTCCAGAGAAAAAGTTTTTCCGCTCAAAAAAAACGCATGATGTATACATCAGGGAAAAAGTCGATTTCGGGCCAAAAATATTTGGTCCCGTTTTTGGCCTCAATTGGCCACAGGACATCCGCATAGACGTATTTGGGCGGAATTTCGGGCATAAACCGGCAATCGTGGCCAAAAACGGCAATTTACGCATAACGCGCCTAACCCTAGATGGGTCTATGTACCGGCCTGTAAATGGGCCCGCTGGCCCCCGGAAGTGCCTCAGGTACCGGTTGTGGCACATTTCCTGGTTCGTCTGGACCATACGAAGGGACTGAGGCACAAATGGAACCGGTTCCAGAGAAAAAGTTTTTTCGCTCGAAAAAACGCATGATGTATACATCAGGGAAAAAGTCGATTTCGGGCCAAAAATTTTTGGTCCCGTTTTTGGCCTCAATTGGCCACAGGACATCCGCATAGACGTATTTGGGCGGAATTTCGGGCATAAACCGGCAATCGTGGCCAAAAACGGCAATTTACGCATAACGCGCCGAACCCTAGATGGGTCTATGTACCGGCCTGTAAATGGGCCCGCTGGCCCCCGGAAGTGCCTCAGGTACCGGTTGTGGCACATTTCCTGGTTCGTCTGGACCATACGAAGGGACTGAGGCACAAATGGAACCGGTTCCAGAGAAAAAGATTTTCCGCTCGAAAAAAACGCATGATGTATACATCAGGGAAAAAATCGATTTCGGGCCAAAATTTTTTGGTCCCGTTTTTGGCCTCAATTGGCCACAGGACATCCGCATAGACGTATTTGGGCGGAATTTCGGGCATAAACCGGCAATCGTGGCCAAAAACGGCAATTTACGCATAACGCGCCTAACCCTAGATGGGTCTATGTACCGGCCTGTAAATGGGCCCCGCTGGCCCCCCGGAAGTGCCTCAGTACCGGTTGTGGCACATTTCCTGGTTCGTCTGGACCATACGAAGGGACTGAGGCACAAATGGAACCGGTTCCAGAGAAAAAGTTTTTCCGCTCGAAAAAACGCATGATGTATACATCAGGGAAAAAGTCGATTTCGGGCCAAAAATATTTGGTCCCGTTTTTGGCCTCAATTGGCCACAGGACATCCGCATAGACGTATTTGGGCGGAATTTCGGGCATAAACCGGCAATCGTGGCCAAAAACGGCAATTTACGCATAACGCGCCTAACCCTAGATGGGTCTATGTACCGGCCTGTAAATGGGCCCCCCGCTGGCCCCCGGAAGTGCCTCAGGTACCGGTTGTGGCACATTTCCTGGTTCGTCTGGACCATACGAAGGGACTGAGGCACCAATGGAACCGGTTTTAGAGAAAAAGTTTTTCCGCTCGAAAAAACGCATGATGTATACATCAGGGAAAAAGTCGATTTCGGGCCAAAAATTTTTGGTCCCGTTTTTGGCCTCAATTGGCCACAGGACATCCGCATAGACGTATTTGGGCGGAATTTCGGGCATAAACCGGCAATCGTGGCCAAAAACGGCAATTTACGCATAACGCGCTTAACCCTAGATGGGTCTATGTACCGGCCTGTAAATGGGCCCGCTGGCCCCCGGAAGTGCCTCAGGTACCGGTTGTGGCACATTTCCTGGTTCGTCTGGACCATACGAAGGGACTGAGGCACAAATGGAACCGGTTCCAGAGAAAAAGTTTTTCCGCTCGAAAAAACGCATGATGTATACATCAGGGAAAAAGTCGATTTCGGGCCAAAAATTTTTGGACCCGTTTTGGGCCTCAATTGGCCACAGGACATCCGCATAGACGTATTTGGGCGGAATTTCGGGCATAAACCGGCAATCGTGGCCAAAAACGGCAATTTACGCATAACGCGCCTAACCCTAGATGGGTCTATGTACCGGCCTGTAAATGGGCCCGCTGGCCCCCGGAAGTGCCTCAGGTACCGGTTGCGGCACATTTCCTGGTTCGTCTGGACCATACGAAGGGACTGAGGCACAAATGGAACCGGTTCCAGAGAAAAAGTTTTTCCGCTCGAAAAAACGCATGATGTATACATCAGGGAAAAAGTCGATTTCGGGCCAAAAATATTTGGTCCCGTTTTTGGCCTCAATTGGCCACAGGACATCCGCATAGACGTATTTGGGCGGAATTTCGGGCATAAACCGGCAATCGTGGCCAAAAACGGCAATTTACGCATAACGCGCCTAACCCTAGATGGGTCTATGTACCGGCCTGTAAATGGGCCCGCTGGCCCCCGGAAGTGCCTCAGGTACCGGTTGTGGCACATTTCCTGTTCGTCTGGACCATACGAAGGGACTGAGGCACAAATGGAACCGGTTCCAGAGAAAAAGTTTTTTCGCTCGAAAAAACGCATGATGTATACATCAGGGAAAAAGTCGATTTCGGGCCAAAAATTTTTGGTCCCGTTTTTGGCCTCAATTGGCCACAGGACATCCGCATAGACGTATTTGGGCGGAATTTCGGGCATAAACCGGCAATCGTGGCCAAAAACGGCAATTTACGCATAACGCGCCGAACCCTAGATGGGTCTATGTACCGGCCTGTAAATGGGCCCGCTGGCCCCCGGAAGTGCCTCAGGTACCGGTTGTGGCACATTTCCTGGTTCGTCTGGACCATACGAAGGGACTGAGGCACAAATGGAACCGGTTCCAGAGAAAAAGTTTTTCCGCTCGAAAAAACGCATGATGTATACATCAGGGAAAAAGTCGATTTCGGGCCAAAAATTTTTGGTCCCGTTTTTTGGCCTCAATTGGCCACAGGACATCCGCATAGACGTATTTGGGCGGAATTTCGGGCATAAACCGGCAATCGTGGCCAAAAACGGCAATTTACGCATAACGCGCCGAACCCTAGA
This sequence comes from Mactra quadrangularis, assembly GCA_025267735.1. NCBI lineage: Eukaryota > Metazoa > Mollusca > Bivalvia > Venerida > Mactridae > Mactra > Mactra quadrangularis. The sequence goes on along the minus strand of CM046297.1, from coordinate 23,068,679 downwards.
TGGGTCTATGTACCGGCCTGTAAATGGGCCCGCTGGCCCCCGGAAGTGCCTCAGGTACCGGTTGTGGCACATTTCCTGGTTCGTCTGGACCATACGAAGGGACTGAGGCACAAATGGAACCGGTTCCAGAGAAAAAGTTTTTCCGCTCGAAAAAACGCATGATGTATACATCAGGGAAAAAGTCGATTTCGGGCCAAAATTTTTTGGTCCCGTTTTTGGCCTCAATTGGCCACAGGACATCCGCATAGACGTATTTTGGCGGAATTTCGGGCATAAACCGGCAATCGTGGCCAAAAACGGCAATTTACGCATAACGCGCCTAACCCTAGATGGGTCTATGTACCGGCCTGTAAATGGCCCGCTGGCCCCCGGAAGTGCCTCAGGTACCGGTTGTGGCACATTTCCTGGTTCGTCTGGACCATACGAAGGGACTGAGGCACAAATGGAACCGGTTCCAGAGAAAAAGTTTTTCCGCTCGAAAAAACGCATGATGTATACATCAGGGAAAAAGTCGATTTCGGGCCAAAAATTTTTGGTCCCGTTCTTGGCCTCAATTGGCCACAGGACATCCGCATAGACGTATTTGGGCGGAATTTCGGGCATAAACCGGCAATCGTGGCCAAAAACGGCAATTTACGCATAACGCGCCTAACCCTAGATGGGTCTATGTACCGGCCTGTAAATGGGCCCGCTGGCCCCCGGAAGTGCCTCAGGTACCGGTTGTGGCACATTTCCTGGTTCGTCTGGACCATACGAAGGGACTGAGGCATAAATGGAACCGGTTCCAGAGAAAAAGTTTTTCCGCTCGAAAAAACGAATGATGTATACATCAGGGAAAAAGTCGATTTCGGGCCAAACATTTTTGATCCCGTTTTTGGCCTCAATTGGCCACAGGACATCCGCATAGACGTATTTGGGCGGAATTTCGGGCATAAACTGCTAATCGTGGCCAAAAACGGCAATTTACGCATAACGCGCCTAACCCTAGATGGGTCTATGTACCGGCCTGTAAATGGGCCCGCTGGCCCCCGGAAGTGCCTCAGGTACCGGTTGTGGCACATTTCCTGGTTCGTCTGGACCATACGAAGAGACTGAGGCACAAATGGAACCGGTTCCAGAGAAAAAGTTTTTCCGCTCGAAAAAACGCATGATGTATACATCAGGGAAAAAGTCGATTTCTGGCCAAAAATTTTTGGTCCCGTTTTTGGCCTCAATTGGCCACAGGACATCCGCATAGACGTATTTGGGCGGAATTTCGGGCATAAACCGGCAATCGTGGCCAAAAACGGCAATTTACGCATAACGCGCCTAACCTAGATGGGTCTATGTACCGGCCTGTAAATGGGCCCGCTGGCCCCCGAAGTGCCTCAGGTACCGGTTGTGGCACATTTCCTGGTTCGTCTGGACCATACGAAGGGACTGAGGCACAAATGGAACCGGTTCCAGAGAAAAAGTTTTTCCGCTCGAAAAAACGCATGATGTATACATCAGGGAAAAAGTCGATTTCGGGCCAAAAACTTTTGGTCCCGTTTTTGGCCTCAATTGGCCACAGGACATCCGCATAGACGTATTTGGGCGGAATTTCGGGCATAAACCGGCAATCGTGGCCAAAAACGGCAATTTACGCATAACGCGCTTAACCCTAGATGGGTCTATGTACCGGCCTGTAAATGGGCCCGCTGGCCCCCGGAAGTGCCTCAGGTACCGGTTGTGGCACATTTCCTGGTTCGTCTGGACCGTACGAAGGGACTGAGGCACAAATGGAACCGGTTCCAGAGAAAAAGTTTTTCCGCTCGAAAAAACGCATGATGTATACATCAGGGAAAAAGTCGATTTGGGGCCAAAAATTTTTGGTCCCGTTTTTGGCCTCAATTGGCCACAGGACATCCGCATAGACGTATTTGGGCGGAATTTCGGGCATAAACCGGCAATCGTGGCCAAAAACGGCAATTTACGCATAACGCGCCTAACCCTAGATGGGTCTATGTACCGGCCTGTAAATGGGCCCGCTGGCCCCCGGAAGTGCCTCAGGTACCGGTTGTGGCACATTTCCTGGTTCGTCTGGACCATACGAAGGGACTGAGGCACCAATGGAACCGGTTTTAGAGAAAAAGTTTTTCCGCTCGAAAAAACGCATGATGTATACATCAGGGAAAAAGTCGATTTCGGGCCAAAATTTTTTGGTCCCGTTTTTGGCCTCAATTGGCCGCAGGACATCCGCATAGACGTATTTGGGCGGAATTTCGGGCATAAACCGGCAATCGTGGCCAAAAACGGCAATTTACGCATAACGCGCTTAACCCTAGATGGGTCTATGTACCGGCCTGTAAATGGGCCCGCTGGCCCCCGGAAGTGCCTCAGGTACCGGTTGTGGCACATTTCCTGGTTCGTCTGGACCATACGAAGGGACTGAGGCACAAATGGAACCGGTTCCAGAGAAAAAGTTTTTCCGCTCGAAAAAACGCATGATGTATACATCAGGGAAAAAGTCGATTTCGGGCCAAACATTTTTGATCCCGTTTTTGGCCTCAATTGGCCACAGGACATCCGCATAGACGTATTTGGGCGGAATTTCGGGCATAAACCGGCAATCGTGGCCAAAAACGGCAATTTACGCATAACGCGCCTAACCCTAGATGGGTCTATGTACCGGCCTGTAAATGGGCCCGCTGGCCCCCGGAAGTGCCTCAGGTACCGGTTGCGGCACATTTCCTGGTTCGTCTGGACCATACGAAGGGACTGAGGCACAAATGGAACCGGTTCCAGAGAAAAAGTTTTTCCGCTCAAAAAAACGCATGATGTATACATCAGGGAAAAAGTCGATTTCGGGCCAAAAATATTTGGTCCCGTTTTTGGCCTCAATTGGCCACAGGACATCCGCATAGACGTATTTGGGCGGAATTTCGGGCATAAACCGGCAATCGTGGCCAAAAACGGCAATTTACGCATAACGCGCCTAACCCTAGATGGGTCTATGTACCGGCCTGTAAATGGGCCCGCTGGCCCCCGGAAGTGCCTCAGGTACCGGTTGTGGCACATTTCCTGGTTCGTCTGGACCATACGAAGGGACTGAGGCACAAATGGAACCGGTTCCAGAGAAAAAGTTTTTTCGCTCGAAAAAACGCATGATGTATACATCAGGGAAAAAGTCGATTTCGGGCCAAAAATTTTTGGTCCCGTTTTTTGGCCTCAATTGGCCACAGGACATCCGCATAGACGTATTTGGGCGGAATTTCGGGCATAAACCGGCAATCGTGGCCAAAAACGGCAATTTACGCATAACGCGCCGAACCCTAGATGGGTCTATGTACCGGCCTGTAAATGGGCCCGCTGGCCCCCGGAAGTGCCTCAGGTACCGGTTGTGGCACATTTCCTGGTTCGTCTGGACCATACGAAGGGACTGAGGCACAAATGGAACCGGTTCCAGAGAAAAAGTTTTTCCGCTCGAAAAAACGCATGATGTATACATCAGGGAAAAAGTCGATTTCGGGCCAAAAATTTTTGGTCCCGTTTTTGGCCTCAATTGGCCACAGGACATCCGCATAGACGTATTTTGGCGGAATTTCGGGCATAAACCGGCAATCGTGGCCAAAAACGGCAATTTACGCATAACGCGCCTAACCCTAGATGGGTCTATGTACCGGCCTGTAAATGGGCCCGCTGGCCCCCGGAAGTGCCTCAGGTACCGGTTGTGGCACATTTCCTGGTTCGTCTGGACCATACGAAGGGACTGAGGCACAAATGGAACCGGTTCCAGAGAAAAAGTTTTTCCGCTCGAAAAAAACGCATGATGTATACATCAGGGAAAAAGTCGATTTCGGGCCAAAAATTTTTGGTCCCGTTCTTGGCCTCAATTGGCCACAGGACATCCGCATAGACGTATTTGGGCGGAATTTCGGGCATAAACCGGCAATCGTGGCCAAAAACGGCAATTTACGCATAACGCGCCTAACCCTAGATGGGTCTATGTACCGGCCTGTAAATGGGCCCGCTGGCCCCCGGAAGTGCCTCAGG